>CM062297.1:666355179-666795457 GCA_031216915.1 Pictodentalium vernedei | reverse complement strand
GTATCCAAGAGATTGTTTAAAAAGCTACATCATGGACCTGGATTTCTTTGACCAATCCTTGATTTCATGTCAAGTCTCGGCGAATCTTCTTCAGAAACTTCCGACAATAAAAAAAGATTTTAAACAATATAAAGGACAATCCCATTTGATGTCAGCTATCGACAACATCTCACTCTTCCTCTAGCTCCATCACCCTTAAAATGTTAACAAATAGTTTGAGATTTCGCCTATTTCTAATTATTAATACTCTGATAGTCGGTATATCGATTAAGTTGAGGTTGTCCAGTTATTCACTCGGTATCTTAAAAAAAAGAAGAAATAAGTTTTACCATGAAGACCTAGTAGACCCTGGGTAGAAGTTGGGGCAAAAGTACTTGAATGAAATAATATTTGTTTTCTCAAACCTACTCTTACTGTACAGGTAGTTGTCGATGTTGACGGTGTATTGTCAGTAGAACATGCTGTATTGAAGAGGGCTACCTGTGTATGAGTGGTGATACTTTATGATGTAGCAAGAGAGCTAACTTGGTTGTAAGAGAGAGATCCCTGATGATAATGCTTTTTATATACAATAACATTATTTGTTGTATCAGACTACTTTCTTGGTGTCCCACACATTTACGTTTTTATTCTTTTCTCCTACAGGTCTGCACTGGAAGAAGTACAGTTGGATTTATCTGAGAGAAATCAACGATGGCGACAGATAGAAAAAATTTGTGGATTTCCCATCATGATAAATCCTGGCTTAGCTTCACTGAAGCAAAGCTTATCTGGTAAGATTGATATACATTAATAATTCTGTTTCTCAGCTTATTTATCCAACAATAAATATGTACTCTGTATGTTACAGTATTAAAATTGTCATAATAGGTTATTTCATCTGATTCTATATTTTATTGCACGCCAATGCTTTTATTATCCTGCAAGAGAGGGATATAATGTAGAACTCCATCCATCCATCCATCCATCCATCCATCCATCCATCCATCCATCCCCATCCATCCATCCATCCATCCATCCATCCATCCATCCATCCATCCATCCATCCATCCATCCATCCATCCATCCAAACTTTGTTTATGGCATAACTTCAACAATAGCTAACAGATTTCAATTCTTTTTGGTGTATGTCTCTCTATAGCAACAATGTCTACACCAAGTTTGATGACCATCGATATCTCTTAAAATTATGGGAGTTATTGCCCTTTGTTATAAAAATATTCTGTAAATCTTGTTTATGGCATAACTTGAACAATAGTTAATGGATTTCAAGTCTTTTTGGTGTATGTCTCTAAAGCAACAATGTCTACGTCTAGTGTAAGGCTTGCTTGTGGCATAACATTAACAATATAAAACCGGATTTCATTTCTTTTTGGAATATGACTCTATAGCAACAATGTCTACGGCAAGTTTGATGACAAGTTTTTGATGAGAGTTTTTTGCCCTTTGTTAATAAATGTCATGTAATGCTTGTTTATGGAATAACTTATACATTAGTAACCAAATATCAATTTTTTGGGGGTATATAACTCTTTGGGAACAATGTCTACCTCAAGTTTGATGACTACCATTATTCAATGAAAATTGTCAGAGTTATTGTCCTACCCCCTCGGTGCCAATTGCAGTTTTCTTTTTTGCTCCAAAATACATTTTGAAGGATTCAGTGTTTACATCCGGAAATTTTTTTTTACTCCTATGACCTTCACCCCCCCAGCCCCCGTGTCAGTTAGGCATTTTTTTCTCTTTGCTGAAAAATAAAATGCATTTTGAAGGATTTAGAATGATTTACATACAGACAAAAAAAAATTGACTCCTGTGACCCCCACTCCCTCCCCCATCCAGTCAGTTAGGCCACAAATTTTTGGGTTTTTTTTGTCTCCAAGGTGGGTTTGACCAGAGTTAGAGTAATTTTATGTGGGGTAAAAACCCCACCTATGCTCCCCTTCCCAACTGGGGGTGTGGGGGGATTAGAAGTGCTTGGCAATGCAGGCCTCTTGTTTTCATAAAATACATGCTTTTTCTGCAAAAACCAAAGCAAACAATACATTTTTTTTGTATTGTCCTTGAACAATACGAATCATGTGCGCGGACTATTTAACTTGCCCATTCTCTAAGCTGGTTAATGGCTTAATTAAAATTCATACAATAGTTGTACATGTTGCACATATAACTACACTTACTTTTAAGTGAAGTCATCATAAATCTGACTGTCAAGTATGTTTCAGTAGAATATGTTACTATGTCAAACTGCAAAAACCTTGTATTGGTCTCGAAATCCACCATAAATCCACTGAACATATGAATATAATGCATTTTTTGATCCAAAGTATTTCAATTCAGACAGTGAAAGTTAACAGAAAACACACTATAATAAGGTATTTATGTCCCAAAACGGTTAAGGAGTGAACAATTTTGCCATTGAGGTGGTAACAGAAAAATAACAAGGTGAAGGTTGCTCACCAGAAGTTAGACTGGTTCCCAGCGAGACGGCCAATTGACTCTTTACTGCCATAGAATAATATTTCTTTCTTTACATTTTGGTTATTTTTGGGAATAATTTGTGTTTTTAATAATTTTTTTTAGCAAACTGTAGGCATGAAATAAATACAGAAGCCTTTGGCTGGTTTCTCATTCAATATTATCCCTCTGCCAAAATTGATTTCATGCGGTAAAAGATGACAGTTCAAACGTGAATGCCATTCTGTCTATAATTTTCTCCTAAATACGACAGTTCTTGTCAAATGAACTTACAAAATTACCAGTGAAGTCTATTTACACCATGTATGAAATAACTTTATTATTGCTTCAGTGAAGAAAGTTTTCATAAAACATGTAAATAAAGCAGACTAATTATTGATATTGACAGCATTTCAACAAAACAGATAGTTCTATTTTTTAAATTCAAATAATCCCTGTGCATATTCAGAGATTTGCACAGATTCTCAGTCTTGTCTAGATGCAATATTACCATCTTGCTTTAACCTTTAACCCTTTACCCAATGCAGACGATTTCAAAAATTTATTATTGTAAATATCATTTTTTAAATTTTAAAAAAAAATTCAACAAAACCATATCATGTGACCCCTCTTTGGAACAAGCTCGACGAGCTGGTTCCAAAGAGGGGTTCATATGATATGGTTTTGTAGAAATATTTCGAAAAATAATATTTCTTCAGCTGCTGAATTTGCATATTACCTGGGCGGATGTGGGCGATTCGTTGGGTAAAAGGGTTAAAGGTATGGAGACTTTTTATAAATTTTTGCTGCACTCTGACAGTCTTCATCCTGGTGGTTTACAGTTGTTTCTAGGCAAGTCTTAGCTGCCTGTATAGGCAGCCAAGACTTACCTGATATGTACTGGCATGGTACTTAGAATGTAACTAATTTGACCAAATATGTTGGAGAACCAGTTTTGTTGCTGTAAAAGTGATTAAAGGCAGAACTAATCCTTTAAGGGTCAAAGCAACTTGTTGGTGATATTGCTTCTAGACAAGAACTAGAATCTGGTAAAATATGTCTGGCCATCCATCTAATAACAGAGCTCTAGCATTGTTCATTGCAGGTTATAGCAACATTTATTAACCCTCTGCACAGTAATATCAAAATACCTAAATTTTAAGTACCAGGTAGCCATTTTTCCCAATTTTTAGCGGATTCAATCACATTTTATAGAGTTCAGTGAGCTCTGTCAAAACAAGATTGAATTAGTTAAATTTTTAGAAAAAAAGGAGAAAATTTGCAACCTGAAATTTAGATATTGAGTCATCACTGTGTAGAGGGCTAACACCAGTTCGCGCTTCTCCAAAGATTAGATTAGATTCATGGTCCCATCCAGAACCATTATTACTCACTAATTCATTACCTAAAGGTGACCTGTAAGAAATATTGGTTTCTGATGCTCAAAATTTCATATAAATCTTCAAACATACACCAAATGGTGATAATTTAGTCCTGAGAATTTCAATTTTTTGTGAGGCTCTTAACCAACTGTTTTATTTCCCTGAAAACATTTGTCTAACCAGTCTGTTTACATTCAGCACTGGTTTAAAGTGCTTAAAAAGAACTGAAAAACTAATCCTTCAGTAGCCATCATTATGACCACTGGCATTAGATAAAATCATCTTGTGAGTGTGTTACTATTACATGCTCGTAGCCTTGTTTGTTTTTTATTCCATACAATAATATCCATTAAACTACCAATTGTTTATTGACAAAAACATGCAGTATGTTAATTGCTAGAGTGATAGAAGTCACTATCAAGGCTCTGCTGAAAAGTGCTGAAAGCCACTTTAGTAGCTTTACTCTGTGTGCATTATCCTTTTGTGCGTGCAGTAGTACATGGTGAAGGAATGATTTTCAAAGTGGGGGGGGGGGGGGGGGGGGGGGGGGGGGCTGAATAGGGCGATGAATGATCGTCGGTATGACAGGCCGACCATGGTTCAGCCCGGCATGTGAAAATGTTAAATTCCAGGGTCCCAACAGATATTTTGAGCTTTTTCAGGAGATGTATTTGAAATATTTCACACTTTGAGAGCCGTTCAAAAAACTTGATAAAGCATACAGGTGGGGTCTATTTATTAGCTTGGGTCATAACGACCATAGCTGATATATAGACCTCACCTGTATGCTTTACCAGACATTAACAGCAATTATACTGTCTGTGGATTATCTTGTCTGGGGGTGGATTTAGTACTTGTATGTCTGTAAGATTACGATCTATTTCAGTTAACTGATATTTAACAGACTGTATACATTTTAGCGTTTTGCTGCCACTTACTGCAAAAATGACCCGAAATCCATCGAAACTGAACCCGTACGAGAGAAACATAGCTGGCGAAAATATGGGAGAGGCTCTGGATGCACCCCTTGTTGCACCAGTCATTGGTTGTTTTAAAATATATGCATACAAAAAAACATGGCCTGCTAAAAAAAGAGGGGGGGCTGAAGCCCCTCCCCCCCCCCCCCCCCCCCCACCAGTTCTGCCACCCCTTTAGTAGATAAAGAAATGTTCGTATAAAAAATGTTTTGTTACAGTTTATCGGAGAGTGACAACAGGCACTCTCCAATACATAGGAACAAAACAATTATTGATGAACAAAATTTTCTAAAACAAGGCTTCCATTGCTGTCACCATTGTATCTTTGAAAAAATACTCATGTTACGAATCACCTTTAACAAATACTTTTGAACTCTACCAGTTTAATAATTAGACTAACTTCATAGGCTTTCAACCATTTAATCTGTCCAACAAAGACAATTATAACTAATGTTCATATACGAAGAGTTACTAGAATAAAAGTGGAAAAAAAATGGATCGATTTCTCGCTTCTAAAAATTATTGAAACAAAACATCTACATTTATCCAATGAGGACATAAGGCCAAGGATTCAAATTGTGTAGGACCCAAGCAGTTACTGCATAGTTTAGTCAGTTTAGGAACTGATAATAATTTTAGGAAAGCAATCTATTGTTCACAGGGAGCCTTCATGGTGTAATCAACTCCTGCTACAGTTTCTAATGTAGAGAATTGAAAATTTATTGCATGATTATACATACACTGAAGATGTGCAACAAGTAAACAAAAGACAGATTCAGTGCCCTTATTGACAGAACATCATTTCTATTGTTTTGAAATTCTGGGTACCTTTATGGGATGATTAATTCGTACTGTTTAAAATGTTAAAAAATTTATAGTAATTTATATATTTTTAGTCGAGTTGTGACGAAGTCAAACTCGACTTATAGTTTGGTGAATGGCGGGCGGGCGGGCGGGCGGGCGGGCGGGCGTAAACAATTGGTTTCCGGATGATAACTTGATAGTGGTTCAACTCACATTCATTAAACTTCATACGTAGGTTGGTCTTGTGGGGAGGAAGAACCCTATTGATTTTGGACATGCTACGTCGAAGGTCAAGGTCACAGTGACCTTGAACATAGTAAATCTTAAACAATTGGTTTCCGGATGATAACTTGATAATGGTTCAACTCACATTCATGAAACTTCATAGGTAGATTGGCCTTGGTGAGGGGAAGAACCCTATTGATTTTGGACTCGCTACGCCAAAGGTCAAGGTCAACATGACCTTGAACATAGTAAATCACAACAATTCCTTTCCGGATGATAACTTGATAGTAGTTCAACCTACATTCATGAAACTTCATAGGTGGGTTGGCCTTGGTGCGAGGAAGAAATCTATTGATCTTGGACTCACCAGATCAAAGGTCAAGGTCACAGTGACCTTTAACATAGTATATCGCAACAATTGGTTTCCGGATGATAACTTGATAGTGGTTCAACCTAGAGTCATGAAACTTCATAGGTGTGTTGGCCTTGGTGCGAGGAAGAACCCTATTGATCTTGGACTCACCAGGTCAAAGGTCAAGGTCACAGTGACCTTGAACATAGTATATCGCAACAATTGGTTTCCGGATGATAACTTGATAGTGGTTCAACCTAGAGTCATGAAACTTTACAGGCGTGTTGGCCTTAGTGCGAGGAAGAATCCTATTGATGTTGGACTCACCAGGTCAAAGGTCAAGGTCACAGTGACCTTTAACATAGTATATCGCAACAATTGGTTTCCGGATGATAACTTGATAGTGGTTCAACCTAGAGTCATGAAACTTCATAGGTGTGTTGGCCTTGGTGCGAGGAACTGTTGTCACAACTCGACATTGGATCGGTGATCCTGAGCGGCATTTTTTATACTTACCAATGACCCAGACTTAGCTGGTGCTAACTCTAAAAAATCCAGGGCCAAACACAAATTTTGCCCCCCAATCCCCAAAATTTGCATCTAAAACCAAAAGAAATCATGTCCTATAGGACCTCCATACTTTGCCCTTACTGCGAATGCGCAGTGTCAAGGACGTTCCGAAATTGGCGCCAATTATCATTCTTACTGGCAGTGCCTGGTCAGCGCTATGTACTCAACGGGGAGGTAAGAGTTCCCAACTCCTGGGAGGGCCATCCCCGCCTGGGTCATTGGTAAGTATAAAAAATTTATAAATTACTATAAATTTTTTAACATTTTTATACTGTACCAATGACCCAGACTTAGCTGAATAGTAAAAAGGCTGGAGGGCCTAGGACATAGAGGAAAATCCAATAAGCTCAACTATATAATATAGAGGCAACCCCTCAATGAGAAAAGGAGTATTAGGCTTTACATGTATCTTTCTTATTTTATGTTAAATTAGAAAGATACAATACCCTTCATAATTGAGCACAATAACATTCATGTTCTCTATTAACATCCAGTATAACCCGTTATACTAATTATTTTTAAAGTAAGCCAATAAATAAAGTTAGTCCACAGAATTGAGACTCTTTATATTCTTTAAAAGTGTCCGAGGATTGTATATTAATGCCTGTTTGACACTTGACATATACAAATGCTTCACACCGAGCTACACTTTAAAAATATGACATGAATGAATTTAACATTAATATTACACTTTAAAACCATCCCGGAAACGACTCAGAAATACTGACTTCGGAGGAGGCATTCCCATGCTTTTCACTATAAAGCAGGTGACCTAAGGGAACACCCTCCCCCCTCCCCCCCTTCCCCTTGCCCTGGGTCAAATAGCCCAGAGCGAAGAGGGCAGCTGGATGGAGTCACTGCCGGAACAGAAAGCCTGCATAACTATAGTTGCAACTGTTTAGTGGACGACATTCTGAGCAACAGATAACGAACCTAAACAATGCAGGTCTCCAGAAATGGACTCAATATTTCTGAGATAAAAATTCGTGAATGTGGATGGCTGAGACCAATAAGCAGCCTTCATTAAATCTGTAATAGCAATACTATTAGCGTAAGCCCAAGAAGTAGCAAGAGCTCTTACTTCATGAGCCGAAATCTTAAGCACAGACTGCTGAGAAGAAGATAAATCTTCATAAGCAGTACGGATAGTTAATTGAATCCATCTAGCAATAGAATGGACCGAAATGTCCCTTCTATTAGGCATCAGAGACAGAAAGAAACGTTTTCGTCCCTTTCTGATAAACTGAGATCTCTGTTTATAGATACGTAACGCTCTAACAGGACAGAGTAAAGGCCTACGCCCGTCTGAAGACGGAAGAGCCTTAATAACAATAGGTTCCGGATATTTATTAGGAGCCTGATTCTTAGCTAAAAAACCCACATTAGTAGTGAAGGTGATAGTGTTCCCGACTCTACGATAGTGAGAATCATCCACCGACAGTGCATGAAGCTCACTGACTCTTCTAGCAGAAGAGAAAGCTAAGAGAAAAGATGTTGAGATGTGGCGCAAATAAGTCTATCATTGGTCGTTCCCATTGGTAGCAAATCTGATTGAATACTTGTTTGTTGAGAGTCCACTCCGATGGCAACAAGCGACCCTTTCATGAAAGGGAGTCTGCTAGTACATTCAGACGACCCGGTATATGACGGACCGAAAGAAGAACCTGATGTTCTAGAGCAAACAGAAGGATTCTTTCCGTTAGATTGAACAACGGAACTGAATGAGTGCCTCCCTGATTCCGTATATACGCCACTACTGTCGTATTGTCGGACAGGATTTGGACATGAGCATTGTGAATAATGTCCATCCAATGACGTAACGCAAGCCAAATTGACATCATTTCCTTGATGTTTATGTGCTTGCCCAGGAATTGCGGATCCCAAAGACCTTGGCATCTCGAATCCGTTGGGATCAATGATGCACCCCAACCTGTTTGACTGGCATCCGTCATAATGGTAAAACTCGGATCCGGCAACTGCAGCGGAACTCCCTGAGTTAACCACTGAATGTTTGCCCAAGTCTGAATCTCTCGTTTCACTTGATCTGACAAGAGAACGTCTATGTCGAGCGAATGAATTTTCACACTCCAATTCTGAGTCAAGAAAATTTGGAGAGGACGTGTGCGTAACCGCCCCATCGGAATGAGATCTGCAGCGGCTCCGCACAGACCTATCAGTCTCATAAATTCTCTTGCTGTGACTTTGTCTGCGTGCAGACAATAGCGAGCGTAACAACTGACTAATTTCGCTCTGGTTAACGGCAGACGAACGAGATTGTTGTGCGTCTCGAAGCTCATTCCCAGATGTGTGAATGACTTGGACGGCACCAGATCTGACTTCTCCTCATTTACTATAAAACCGAGACGTCGGAGCAATAGAAGTAGATTCTGAACATCGTTCTGAAGCATTAACTCGTTGTCGTACCTCTGAAGAATGTCGTCCAGGTAGGCCGACGTTACTGCAGACGAATGAGCTTGGAAATACATCATTACCCGAGTGAAAGCCCAGGGTGCTAGATTCAATCCGAAGCACATCGCCCGGAATTGATACACCACTCCTAGGACTGCGAAGCGTAGATACTTTCTGAATGTCGGATGTACCATGATGTGAAAGTACGCATCTTTGAGATCTATGCTCGTTGTATAATCGTTCACCCGAATATTCGCTCTGACCGACCGAATCGTCTCCATATAAAACTTCGGAGCGACGATCAGCTTGTTTATCCAGCTCAAATCTATGACTGGATGGAACGAGCCGTCTGGTTTCGGAACCAGAAACAGATGGCTGTAGAATCCCGCAGTCTCCTGGTTTTCTACGACCTCTACCGCGTTCTTCATTAAAAGAGACTGCACCTCTGATAATAGAGCGTCTCTTTTCTGCGGATTTGACGGAAGTTGAGTCCATTTTGGACTTCGTGTTAATGGAGGCTTTCGTTTGAAGGATATCTTTAGACCTTCCGAAATCACCCCTCTCACCCAAGGGTCGTCCGTAATCGACGCCCACTCTTGTGAAAAACTCGACAACTTTCCGCCAACCGGTACGCGATAGAGGTTGAAGCCATCACCTCCTGGACCTGCGAGGCCTGCGGTAGGAGAAACCACGTCCTCCACGACCCGCACCTCGTCCCGTCGACCTCGGGGCGTCCGACCGGTTGTCCCGGCCCGAAGGACGTCCCGAACGTGAGTCGCTACCTTGACGGTCTCTTGAATAAGACCAAGAGGACGCACCGGAACCTCTATAGGAACCTCTCTTGGGCGCATTAGACCCAGAAGTGCCTGTCTTACTCTTATCTGCCGTGTCTGACTTCTTAGAAGCAGATTTGAACAGCAGAGAATCCGAAGCTTTCTTTGTAATTTTATCGTAAATTGCAGAAAGCTTGCCGTCAAAGAGAAGTTCTCCGGAGACCGAAGCGACTCTGAGAGAGTTCTTCACCTTAGTATCCATGAGTGTGGATGTAGCTAGGGCTGCGTCACGTCTAACCAACTCCAGGTTTGCCACTGAAAGGGCGGAGTTACACGTGGAATAAGCTACTGCCCTTGAAAGAAGAGGATTGTATATCCTGAAATTCTTTCCCTTGAAGGCACAGTGATAACGCCTTAGTAAGGTGATCTGCGTAAGATAAGGCATCTAAACTGGCTCTGTTAGACGAAATAGTTGTTTCCAACACCGCGGTTGGAATAGACGCCGACGACGGTAATGATAATTCTAAGTCTTCCGCCTCGTCGTCCATACGCACCAAGATACCCTGTCCTGCTGTGTCGAATTTATTCCTTGCATTAATGAAAGGCAGGTTGAGAGTATTGGCGGACAAGAAACCTGCTTTTCCCGTTTTGGAAGCAAGTTTGAATATAGCGTCGTTCAGTAATTCAAATGTTCTTGCAACATTATTGGACTGAGACGGAAACTCGG
Source organism: Pictodentalium vernedei (assembly GCA_031216915.1). Classification (NCBI taxonomy): domain Eukaryota; kingdom Metazoa; phylum Mollusca; class Scaphopoda; order Dentaliida; family Dentaliidae; genus Pictodentalium; species Pictodentalium vernedei. The sequence goes on along the minus strand of CM062297.1, from coordinate 666,784,781 downwards.
GAGCGATGTCCCTGAACCGCTCAAAGAAATCAGAGTCCAATGACGCTATAATTCTCTTGTCCGGAACCGCAGCAGTCTGGCCCGACGGAACAACTTGAGGGAGAAAGTGCCGGATGAAGTCCACGGCAGCTTTATGTTGTTCCGAAAGGGATAGCTCCAAGTCATCCGTATCCCTTTCACCATCCAGTCGGACCTCATGATGCTCCCGGTCGTCCGCCCCCGATGCTTCGGCGGAGCGTACCGACCCAGCACCGTCGGATAATTCCCGATCCGACACCGTTTCTGTCGGTTGCTGGGATGCTGCGATAAGTTGTGCTATCTGCACAAGTACGTCCGACATCGAGGCCTGCGGAGGCGCAGTCTTTCGCTGCTTCGCCGAGGGCAGCTCCGCATCTGATGACTCCCGCATACTCTTCCTATGCGAACGTCCGGAGTCCATCGGCCTCGTGTCCCTGGCTACCGGATGGTGTGACCTGGTCGCCGAAGAATCCCTGATCGGCGAAGCTGGTAAAATATCGGCAGTCACGTAGCCAAGGTGCGGTCGTGTGCGCTGATGAGAGGAAGAAGCCTGAGCAGTCTCCGCGGACTGCCTATACAACGGAGCGTCCCGAGCGACGGACGTGTGCTCCGCTTGCGACACATTTTGTACCACAACATCTGGTCCCAGATGTTGTTGTACGAGAGAGGGGCCTCTCTCGCTCGTGGCCCGGCTGGACCTGGACGAGCTAGGAACCAGACTCAAAGGCTTCCTCCGATCTCGCCTACTATCCGCCGTCACTGGGTGTGCACGTTGAATGTTTATAGTGCTCGCATCACCCAACATTTCCTCCTGGACCGCATCGGACGAACCCGGCTGCCGAACCATTCGGTGAATGGACGCTACACCGGGCGAGCTAGCGGACGACATTTGTTTAATCTCCATGAGCACTTTTGCGACTAGCTCTGTATTCATTTGTGACGACGGAAGCGCACTTGCAGAAGATAACATGGAAACATCACCCTGTCCTTGTTCCTCTGAAATAGAAACTGAGAGAGTAGAGTGACCCTGCGGAGAAAGAGCCGGCATAGCCCTTTCTCCACTAACAACATATCGTGACACACGTTTCCAATGTTTGTCATCCCAATATTGACATATAGAACAGGGATTAGTGCGAGAACACTGACTACAATTAATGCAATAATCATGAAAGTCAGAGGAAGATTTCTTCCTATTACAATTTGAACAATATCCTTTCATTGTGAAAAATCAACAACAAGTCCTAGTTACTCGCACAAACCCCTGACACAAAGATACATAATAACATGATCCATTAATAAATGAAAAAACAATTGCAAATCAAAATAATTTTTGAAAAATATTTTTTCAGCGAAGCCCAAGTTTCTGAAAAGTAACGTTGAGCCCCAATGGATCCGATGGCTAAGTGTGGTCAAAAATTTTAAATTTATATTAAATAATTAATGCAACACTTACGGATAATAAAAATGCATCTTATAGTAAGATAAACTACTCCAAAGGCAAACAGCCCCCCTCAAAAGAGACTGTTGCCAATGTAAACAAACAGTGTAAAAACACCAGAAAACATGACTCCAGGCACTGACAAAACAGGCCCGAAATCAGTCATCAAAATTACACTCTATCTGATGCAAGACAGAGACTCCCAGGGGAGAATCTGCAGAACATCAGATGGAAGATGCAGAACACAACGTTTATACACCCATGGGTGAAAACGTAACTATGGGGAAAATTACAGAAAACATTCTGTAACCAAGCAACTCTCCCAAGAGAATTTAGAAATGATCTTTCTCAAAAATATGCCAAAAGCATGGGAGAATTGCAAGGGGGGACTTAGAAGACCAGGGGAGAGGAAACACTGAATAAGCAGTGCAACTTTTTAGCAAGAATGACAACAAGAGGCCCATGCCTCGAAAATAGGCAACTTAACATAATTTCCTAAAAAATTTTAAGTACAGCCCTGATTATTTTTTGTCACTCCTTTTTCCTCTCCTCCTTCTATATCCTCCTTAGAATCACCATTTCTCCAATAATTACGTGTCTGGCATCCTTTAAACTGAGATTTACAAGCACAAAGATCAGTGAGATGTTGACTGATGAAGGGCCAAACAGAGAATGATAATTGGCGCCAATTTCGGAACGTCCTTGACACTGCGCATGCGCAGTAAGGGCAAAGTATGGAGGTCCTATAGGACATGATTTCTTTTGGTTTTAGATGCAAATTTTGGGGATTGGGGGGCAAAATTTGTGTTTGGCCCTGGATTTTTTAGAGTTAGCACCAGCTAAGTCTGGGTCATTGGTACAGTATAAAAATGTAGAGATTTGAAACTTTTAGACCTTGTTATTCAAATATTGAAGATGAACTTGTATATAGATGACAGTAAAAAATAATTTCTGACTGAGTATTGTCCTTTATAGGCTTAAAAAAGTAATGGCTTCATGTTGAATGCAGACATGTTAACCTCCAGAATAATTTTTCAGGGAACCTGAGGGTGATTTTCAGGGAAATGGGATGGATTTCAGAAAAAAGTTCGCGTGTGGACAAAACAGAAGAAAAAACTTGCAAATTTTCCGCTCATAGACCACCATTAACACCAGCTTGTATCCAGATCTAGTTGTCAATTATGCTGATGCATTTATGCTATGTTAAAACATAAAATAATTCTTGATTTGACCCCCCACCATCCTCTTCTTCATAACCCCCCACCCCCCCCCCCCACCCCAGAGTACACCACCTGTGGTTTGCTTTTATCAAAGTCTGCTCAGATATTAATTTCCAAAGTCTGGAAATGTTAACAGGAAAAGATGTCCTAATGTTAAATTATTTCAAGAAGATTTGTACTTGGAAAGTATATTTTTATACAACAACCAATGGCCCAGACTAGCTGGTGCTAACTCTAAATTTAATCCGGGGCCAAACACTAATTTTGCCACCCCCACCCCCCCCCCACCCCCCCCCCCCCCCCCCCCAAAAAAAAAAAACAACCCAAAATTTGCATGTAAAACTGAAAAAAATCATGTCCTATCTGGTCCTTCATACTTTTGCGAACTGCGCATGTGCAGTATCCAGGAAGACACCAAAATTGGCGCAAACCATCATTCTTTGTTTGGCCCTTCTGTCAGTAACAACTAACTGACATCTGTGCTTTTAAATCTCAGTTTTAATGATTTTTCCACTGTTTGTTCAGTGTTCCTTCCCTATCCTTCCTTGTGGCCCCCCCAGTTAACCTCCCAAGCTTTTTGGCTTATTTTATTGAATTTTTTTTATAAATTTCTTGGGAGTTTGACGTGTTATACAGAATGTTTATTCTGTATTTCCCCATGGTTACGTCCTCACCCTAGTGGTGTTTTGGCATTTTGGTCATGCATCATACATCCAATGTATTGTTTTTTCTTCTGCTGAAGATCTTGCTTTACAACGGATAGTTCTTAATCTGTTACTGACTTCGGGCCTTTTTATTCAGTGCCTGGAGTCTTCTTTCCATTTTTCTTTTGATGTTTACATTGACATCGTTGTATAAATAGATTATTTCCTATTTAGTTCATGGTAGGAATGTTGTAAGATACATTAAATATTCCGGTAATGTAGCAATTAACTTTTTTGAATTTTGTCCACACTTAGGCTCTGTCGGGATACATTTGGGCTCGTCTTGTTCCCATTGGGGAACTTTGGCTCCTGTCGAAATTTTTCGAAATTTTTTTTTTTTTTTTTGAAATTAATTGAATGTTATTTATCATGTATCTTTTTCATATATTTATTGTGGAGTTGGTGGGAGTATTGTCGACTTTGTTTTTATTCATTATGAAAGCTTATCACTCAAAATGCAAGCCGAGGAAGTCTTCCTCGGATTTACATGCTTGTTGCCTTGCTTGTAGTCGATGTACTCCCACTAATTCTTGTTCAGTATGTGTCAGATGGGATGACAAACATTGGAGACGGGTGTCACAGTACGTTGTTAACGGCGAGAGGCCAATGCCGGTCCTCTCGCCACAAAGTCAATCAAGTTTCTCAGTTTCTTTTTCAGAGGAACAAGAACATGGTGATGTTTACATGATGCCTAGAGATAGTGTGCTACCATTGTCGCATTCAGATGAACAAGCAGCAAAGGTGCTCATGAATATTAGACAGGGCAAAAAGCCGCTAGCTGGTGGTTTTAGTCCCTTGTCGCCAGCTAGCTCGACTGGTGAAGCAGTTACTCCTTCCGTGGGTACTGTGATGCCGGGTATGTCCGTTGTGGTCGAGAGGAGTGGATTGGGTAGAGCGAGCACCTTAAAATATAAACATGCTCACCCAGCGATCACGGGACAGAGGAAGAAGTCGGCAAGTACTATGGGAAGCTCGGCGAGGTCTGAAAGGACCGCGAGCGAGAGAGGCCCCGCTCTCTCCCAACAGCATCTGGGGCCAGATGTTGTGATTAGAAACTTGCGTCAGTCGGAGCATACGTATGCTCCTCCCATCCGGGATGCTCCATATAGTTAGCAGCCGGCCTCGGCTACAATTACGGCTTCTACATCGGCATCTTCAAAGCACACACCAACCACACCTTAGTTACACAACTTCGCATATCCAGCCTGCATCGCCGAGAAGGGACCACTCATCGTCTGCGAAGTCTGACCATCCAGTAGCTAAGGAGACGAGGCCTCATTTATAGAAGAATAGAGAATAAAACCACACCGGACACACCGGCCCAGGAACAGCCGGCAGCCAAGAAACAGAAGACCGTTGCTACTCAGTATTCTGTAACGGACTTGCTGTCACAGATTGCGCAGCTCTTCGCAGAATCCCAGCAAGTGCAGGAGCAGCCTACGGCAGTCTCAGAACCTGAATATCAGATGGTGCTGGGTCGGTTCATTCACCTGCACGTTCAGATGCGATAGACCGAGAGTCTCAACCGATTCAATCGAATGGTGAAAGGGATACAGAAGAAGATTACCCTTTCCTTTCAGAACAGCACATGGTTGCAATGGATTTAATCCATTAATAATACCCTGAATTTGTTCCGGCAAATCAGAATGCTGCGACTACTAGGAAGAAACTGCTGGCGTCATTGGATGCAGACTTTATCTGGACAAAGGAGGAGGTCCTGTCTCTTCCGGTTCAGTCTAGACAGGTGTCGCAGGCCTTCGGCCATTTAGACAACGTCATATTTAAACTCTCCAGCAGGAAGAAGAAAGGCAGTTTCTTGACATCATCTTCTGTAAATTTACCGTTTGTTGGACCCCATTCATTTAAAATGAAGGGGAAGATGTACAGAGAATTCCTCTGTGTTTAGATGAGCAGGCTGAGGATCTAGAGCTATCCTTGCCTGGGTCATTCACAATTTGCTCGGACACAATTCTAGACGGCAATATCTTCAAACAGAGCAAATTTGGATGCTATGTTTTATGCAGATCACCTTTCAAGAGCTGTGGCGCAACGTCTCAATGGGAAGGAATTTGAGGACGTTCGCACCTCTTTAAGAGTTCTTTCCAGGGCTATTATGTTTACCACGTATAACTCCACCTTAACAGTGGCTAATTTGGAGTTAATCAGACGGGACGGTGCCCTTGCGTCATCATCTTTGATAGATGACAAGGTGAAAAACTCTCTACGGGTCACTCCGGTGTCCAAACACATAATATTTGACGACAAGCTTTCATTGGTTTATGAACAAGCTACAAAGAAAGAGTCTAATACTCTGCTCCTTAAGTTGGCGCCTAATCAACCCGCTGCAGCAGAAAAGAGTAAAGGTGGACGTCCCAGACAGAAATCGTCTAAAGGGGACTCTCGTGAGGATATAGGAAACCCTTCTATATTAAACTAGGGATCGTCAATACAGTGACCCGGGAAGGGGGCGTAGGTCTGATCAAGACTACTGGTCAGACGCCCCTAAGCCGGCGAGTCGAGGCTCTTCATGAGGGGGACGTAGTTTCTCCTCGTGTAATCCTAGCAGATCCTACAGGTGATTGTCAGGACCTCTACTGCTTGCAAGTTTGCAGAATGTTATCAAGATTCACAACAAACTGGATAACAATTACGGAAGACCAGTGGGTGAGAAGTGTGGTCTTGGACGGCCTATGGCTATCTTTCCGAGTGAAACCACCACTAACAAGGTGTCCGTGTTGGACAAATCTTCCATCAAATCCTTGCAAAAGAGAGTCTTTCCTATCGGAGGTACTTATCAAAGGAAGCAATAGAGGTCATCGAGAATCAAAATTCTCTAGGATTCTACAGTCACCTGTTCCTTGTACCAAAGCCAGATGGCTCGTTCCGACCGATAATAGACTTGTGCTGTATAAACAAACTTATCGTGGCTCCAAAGTTCTATATGGAGACCATTGGGTCGGTAAGGGTGCGCATTCAAGTGAATGACTATGTGGCAAGCATTGATCTAAAGGATGCATACTTTCTTGTCCTGGTACATCCGGCATTCAGAAAGTACCTCTTGTTCGCCGTTCAAGTGATAGTATATCAGTTCCGAACGATGTGCTTCGGTCTGAATCTGGCGCCCTGGGCTTTCACTCAAATAATGAACTCGGTAATGTCTCACTTCCGAACTTATTCGTCTGCGGTAACGTCGGCTTACTTGGACGACATTCTTCAGAGATACGGCAACAAAATTACTCTTCAGAATGATGTTAAGAGTCTGCTTCTCTTGCTCCGACGTCTCGGCTTCATCGTAAACGAGAAGAAGTCGGATCTTGCTCTGTCCAAGTCATTCATTCACTTGAGAATGTGCTTCGAGACTCGCAACAATCTGGTTCGTCTTCTGTTACCCAGAGTGAAATTAGACAGTTGTTATGCTCACTTTTGTCTACACTCATTAACAGTGAGGGAATTTATGCGACTGATGGGATGCTGCAGATCTTATTCCGATGGGTCACTTGTGCACACGTCCCCTCCAGATATTCTTTACTCAGAACTGGAGTGTGAAGACGCATTCGCTCAAGACCAATATTGTTTTAACGGACCTGGTAAAACAAAGGGTCCAGATTTGGGCAGATATTCAGTGGTTAACTCAGGGAGTTCTGCTGCAGCTGCCGGATCCGGCTTTCACGATTATGACGGATGCTAGTCAAACAGGTTGGGGCGTGACCCTGAGCCCGACAGACTCAAAGTGTCAGGGTCTTTGGGACCCTTGGTTCCTAGAGAAACACATAAACATCAAAGAGATGATGTCAATATGGTTAGCGCTACAACATTGGATTCACATTGTATCGGACACTCATGTTCAGATATTGTCAGACAGTTCGACAGTCGTAGCGTACATCAGGAATCAAGGAGGCACTCATTCGATTCCGTTATTCGAACTAACAGAAATGTTTGTATGTCATGAATCATCATGTTCAACTATCGGTCCATCATATACCGGGTCGTCTGAAAGTACTAGCAGACTTGCTCTCTCGGAAAGGTCGCCTGTTGCCATTAGAGTGGACACTCAACAAGCGGGTATTCAGACAGATTTGCTACCTGTGGGATCGACCTATGATAGATTTGTTTGCGACACACCTCAACAATCAGTTGCAGACATACGTGTCGCCATGTCCAGACCATCAAGCATACGTAGTAGACGCTCTGTCAATCTCATGGGATGGAATGATAGGATATGCGTATCCTCCAACTCGGTTGATTCAGCAGATCCTGTTAAAAATCAAACAGTCTCATTTCTAGATTCTGTTAGTAGCATCTCTGTCGTCACAGAAACCGTAGATCAATCTTCTCAGATGTCTGTTATGGGGTGTTCCCCGGAAGCTTCCTCCGCGAGAGGACCTTCTTTGTCAGGGGAAGTCACGCACACTGCATCACAACCCGGAAGGTCTGAACCTTCACGTATTTCTGTTGTGCGGTCCTTCTTGCACAGCAAGCAATTTACAGGATGAGCAGTGGACGCAATTTCTAACTGCAGGAGGTCCTCCTCTTCACTGAAATATGCAGCAAAGTGGAAGGTTTTCTTCCATTGGTGTAAGGATCAGTCGATAGACATCTATGATCCGGCCATACCGGATATTGTCAACTTTCTGGTCTACCTGTCTGACGTTCTCAAACTGCAGCCCGTCACTATTAAGGGCTGTAGGTCTATGTTATCGGACACTTACGCTCATCATGATAACTTGGCAATTGGATCTAATGCTTCATTATCCAAACTAGTTAGAAATTTCTCCATAAATAGACCTAGAACCCTCAGATTAATTCCTGAGTGGAATTTAGCTTGGGTTCTGTTGAAGCTTAAAGAAGCTCCGTTTGAGCCATTGGACATTGTAGAGTTCAAATTCTTGACCTATAAAACAGCATTTCTCTTAGCCTTTGCATCCACTAGAAGAGTTAGTGAACTTCATGCTTTGTCTGTTGATAAATCTCACTACCGTAGTGTTGGTAATACCATTACTTTAACTACAGAAGTGTTTTTTTTGGCTAAGAATCAGGCTCCAAATAAATGGCCTGAGCCTATTACCATAAAGGCTGTGCCATCTACGGACAACCGTAGACCTCTGCTGTGTCCAGTCAGGGCTATGCGCAAAAAAAAAAACGCTGATCAGATTTTACAAGAAAAGGAAGAAAATGCTTCTTTTTGTCATTGATTCCTTACAGAAGAGATATTTCTGTTCATTCAATTGCTAGATGGATTCAGTTGGCAATTCATTGCCTATGAAAGTCTATCTTCAGATCAGCGTTCTGTTAATAAGATATCAGCGCATGAAATTAGAGCGCTGTCCACTTCTTGGGCTTATTCTAACACTATAGCCATTACTGGTCTCATGAAAGCTGCGTACTGGACACAGCCTTCTACTTTTACCAAGTTTTACCTTAGAAATTTAGAGTCCATCTCCGGTGATCTTAGATGTTTAGGTCCTCTGTCCTTTTGCTCAGAATGTCGTCCACTAAATGATTACATCTATAGTTATTTAGGCAACTTCTTCCAGCAGTGACGCTGATCCGCTGCCCTCTTCGTTCTGTGGTCATGTACCTCAGAACAAGGGGAAGGTGGGGAGGGTGGTGGCTCGGTTAGCGGTTTTTCCCTTATGATTATCTGGCTTTATAGTGAAAAAGCAAGGGAAGACCTCCTCCGGTGTCAGTAGTCCTGAGTCAGTGCTGGGATGGTTTTAATGTGTAGCAGTTCAGTGTGAAGCAATTGATATGTCTCATTTATGTATTGTTTTTAAAGTGTAACTCACTGTGAAGCATTTGTATATGTCATGTGTCAAACAGGCGTTATTATACAATCCTCGGACACTTTTAAATGAGCATAAAGAGTCTCATTCTCTGGACTGTCTTTATATATTGGCTTTTCTTCACCGAATTAGCATAATGGGTTATACTGGCATTAAATAGAGAATTATATATTATGTAATGCTCAGTTACATTCTTGGTGTTATGTCTTTCTCCTTTCTCGCAAATGAGAAAGACATATATAATTCCTTTCTCTCCTATTCTCCTGTAGGAGCTATCCTTTAAGAAGTGATTGAGTAATTGAATTTTCCTCTATGTCCTAGGTCCTCCAGCCTTTTTACGATTCAGCTAGTCTGGGCCATTGGTTGTTGTATAAAAATATTATAAATTCAAAGTAATTTGTATATTTTTTATACTTACCAATGGCCCAGATGGTGATGGCCCTCCCATGAGTGGGCACTCATACCTCCCCGCTATTGACAACATTTAGCAGGCAATTTCTAGAAAGAATGATGTTTGGCACCAATTTTGGTGTCTTCCTGGATACTGCACATGCGCAGTTTGCAGAAGTATGGAGGACCAGGTAGGACATGATTTTTTAGCTCAACTTTGGCAAAGCCAAATTTGAGCTTATGCCATGGCCAGTTGTCCGTCGTCCATCTGTCCATCTATCCATCAACAATTCAATACGGCTCGGACTAGAGGCCGTATTTATGAACCGATCTTTACAAAAACTTCTTGGGTACCTTTGTTATGACTGTGGGACGAGAACGAGTGTTTTTGGGTCCGATCCGAAATTCAAGTTGACCGCCAGCCGCCATTTTGTACCGACGATGCAGAAATCTGTTTTTTGTACAGAACTTCCATATGAAAGCACTGATTTGAATAATTTTTTGTATGAATGTTTAGTACCATGGGATACATCACATATAATACGGGTTTTTTTCTCGTACGTAAATTATGAAAATTAGACTAACTTTGATGTATTTAGTGTTACTTTCAGCACTGTAAATGCAAATGCCAATACGTCTCGGGCTAGAGGCCGTATTTATAAACCGATCTTTACGAAACTTCTTGGGTACCTTTGGTATCACCGTGGGACGAGAACGAGTGTTTTTGGGTGCGCTCTGAAATTCCAGATGGCTGATGGCAGCCATTTTGTACAAAATTAGGTGCAATCAGATTTTTGCACAGAACTTCCATATGAAAGTGCTGACTTGAATAATTTTTTGTGTGAATGTTTAGTACCATGTGATACATCACATATAATACGGGTTTTTTTCTCGTGCAGAAATTATGCAAATTAGATGAACTTTGATTTTTTCAGTGCTACTTACACACAGTAAGTGCACATGTCAATACGGCTCCGGCTAGAGGCTATATTTATCAACCGATCTTCACGAAACTTCTTGGGTACCTCTGTTATCACCTTGAGATGAGAACGAGTGTTTGTTAGTGTGGTCCAAAATTCAAGATGGCTGCCAGTGGCCATTTTGTACCGAAATTAGGTCTAATCAGTTTTTTGTTCGCACCTTAATACGGCTCAGGCTAGTGGCCGTATTTATGAACCGATCTTTATGAAACGTCTTGGGTACCTTTGTTATCACCGTGGGATGAGAACGAGTGTTTTTGGATGTGGTCCAAAATTCAAGATGGCCACCAGCAACCATTGTGTACCAAAATTAGTGCAATCAGTCTTTTGTACAGAACTTCTGTATGAAAGTTCTGATTTGAATAAATTTTTGTATGAATGTTTAGTAAAATGGAATACATCACATACAGTACGGGTTTTTTTCTCGTGCAGAAATTACGCAAATTAGATGAATTTTGATTTATTTAGTGCTACTTATACACTGTAAGTGCACATGTCAATACGGCTTGGGCTAGAGGCTGTATTTATCAACCGATCTTCACGAAACTTCTTGGGTACCTTTGTTATCACCTTGGGACAAGAACGAGTGTTTCTGGGTGCGGTCCAAAATTCAAGATGGCTGCCAGTGGCCATTTTGTACCGAAATTAGGTCCAATCAGTTTTTTGTCACAACTTCTATACAGCTCGTATTTATGAACTGATCTTCACAAAACTTCTTGGGTATCTTTGTTTTCACCTTTGGGCAGGAATGAGTGTGTTTTGGGGTGCCTTTGTTATCACTGTGCTATGAGAACAAATATTTTGGGTTTCAGTCAGACCCACTCTGGGACTCAAAGATTTCTTTTCTAGTTTAGCATCTGACTGTCACCCACCTTTACAATACTTTACCTATACATTTGTTACAGGCTACGGCCAGTATTTATGTACATACCGTTACAATACTTTATCTGTACGTATGTTATCAGGTCATTACTTAGATGTTTGTAATTGCTGTGTCACATACTATACATGTACATGTCTTGACAAGTTGAGCTACAGTGTCATTGACACTTTCATTTCGGTTTTGCATGCAAATTTTGGGGGGGGGGGGTGGGGGGGGGGGGGGCAAAATTTGTGTTTGGCCCTGTATTAAATTTAGAGTTAGCACCAACTAGTCTGGGCCATTGGTAAGTATAAAAAATATACAAATTACTTTGAATTTATAATTTTTATCAAAATCTTTCATGCATGTGTGAACGTTTGTGCTCTAAACAAAACTTTTTTTTTCAAAATTGAAGGATTTGCATTTTTTTTAATTCCATTCAGAATTTTCTGGGTACAGACGGCCAACAACAGTTAACAGTACTGTTGTCAGCACAACAGCATAAATGTATTGTTACAAAATAAGTCCATTGTGTATAAATCTGCAGTCATAATTTTTCGGCATCCTAAGCGACTTAAACCTATTTTTAAACTGTAAAATAGTCGAGGTCAAGGTGTTGTTTACATTTTGATTGTGTTTGGAAAAGGGATGAGAATTAAAGCCATTCTATGAATAAATAAATTTATATTATTTAATTCCTTTTCCTATATTTTATTTACCAAAAAACTGCATTTAAATGAAGGTGGAGTTTTCATTGTTTTTAAAATAAGTCGCTTATTTTCACTTCAGTGCTCACACATTGATCACGAATCTCTGATTGCGAAGAAAAATACAGAAATAAACATGAACACAGTTGAAATATATATCATAAAATACCCTTTCCTTAAATAAATTTAACTTAAATCCTTATTTTACTGCTTCGTGTGTTTTTACCAGAGTTTGAAATGCATGTGATTTGACTCCGAATGTTTTACATAAGTTACAATGGCAAAGAAATATATGACTGTTGTTTTCCGGGATTTTTGGTCCAAAACAGATTCCCGTCTGGGAGGCCGGGAACTACACTGAAATTTCAGGATTTTCCCAGGCATTCCTGGAGAGTTAACATGTCTTGTTGAATGCCTACATAGTGCAATCAACTTCTGCTACAGTTTCTAATGTAGAGAACTGAAACTTGAGGGTATGCTTACACCCATACTGAAGATATGTATCCAGATGAAGGAAGCAGTAATTTTTAAAGATTTTTTTGGTGGGTGGGGGTGTTGGTCATTTTTTTTCCCAACACAAGGCGGGGGTGGGTGTTTTTTTCCTATGAACTCTTATCTTTCAAATAAGTGATGCAAATTGATCAGGGAAGCTTGTGGAGTCTTTTTGCCACCACTCTATCTCCTCAGGGTTAATGGGGGATGATTAGTAGTACAGGATAGGGGCTAGAGGCATGGGAATGTGGACAGATGTCATTATCTAATAATGCATTTCAGACATGTATGAGCAAAATGCAGGGTTGTTATTGATCATTCAAGCCTTAGGCTTAGTGGGTAACCTTCAAACCAATTCCTTTCAGTTTATGATATACTGTCAGAAAAGGCTGAACCATCAAATAGTCAGGACATTATATCTTATTAATAGAGGGTTTATTGACAGTGGAAACTCTCAATCTTATTGATAGAGAGTTTATCAACAGGGAAATTGATTCCATGTTAACAAACTGTTTGTACAATTATATGAACAGTTTGTTAAAAGGGAATCAGTTTAATAAGTATGAATTTATGCCATGTACCCCTGGACCATAGTAAAAAGCACATGCTGAGGGAGATACTGGATGTCTGGAGAGAAACCTGGCTTTTGAAAATTTTGTAGACCCATATAAGACACCTGGTTGGGATATCTTTTCATAGATAGAATGTTGCAGAAAACTACTTCGAAAGCGACTGTCCTGTCACTGGTCCTGTAACAGATTTTGAGCAAATAGGTTTCAAGCCTCAGGGCTGGAAATAAGGAATGAGTTTCGTAATTGACCGTCGCAAACCGGTTTAAAGTTATGGGGCAACCAATTGTTGTTGGTACAATGGGTGGACCATGGTTCGGCCTGTCATAGGAAAAGTTTGAATTCCTGGATTCAAAAACCCCCATTTCCTTGCATCTGAGCACCCCAGCGGCCACACTTCATCTAAACTTCCAGACACAAATTTTTTTTCTTTCTTTAGATATCCACAAATATTGAAAATTGAAAAAAATTGCCCAGTGCCAAAAACAGGTTGGAAAATATTCAGTGTGCATTGCTTAACTCGAAAATTTGAAATTATGGCTGTATAAAACGACACAAATTGCGGCAATGTCAACAGTCCTGAAACATCACATTCAGGCATATCAAGGGAGCTAACTATCTCAGCTAGACTACAGACAATCGAGCAGAGTAGTCTGCCATCCCCGAAATTAAAATGAGACCAGAGCCATTTCAAAGGATTAATTGAATGGATTTCTTCACATTTGTCAGTAGCATTCCCCATAGAAATCACTTTCAGGTGATGGGTCTGGACCATAAAGTTTATGAAAGAAGTTTGTCAGGTGTTTGATCACCATTTCAAGTTGAGCTGCTCGACACAACAGTGGAGTGATGATCTTTTTTTTTTTTGTTTCGTTCGTGGTCAAATGCGATCGCAAACTCTTCGGAGATTACAGTTTTTTGAATCATTGTAACCTCCCTGTAACCTGAATGACCGCGACTTATTTCCAGGCCTAAACCCTCTGAGTTGAATGAACAGCCTCCACTATATTGTAGTATAACACTGACATTCATTGCGTAAAAGGTAATATCAATTAAATCACAGGGGCATTGCTCGACACATCAGAGCCCAAAAATTTCCGTAATGCATCTTGACCAAGTTTGGAGAGATATGGTAGACCTTTTCGACTCATGTGATCACCATTTTTTTCTCACTTTCTCATCTGACTTGCTAAGATGAAACAAGTTTGTTGAATTATTAATAGTATATGAAACGCGTTCTTAGACTGAGAAGCCAAAAGGACTATGTTGAGACACAGGGTGATTCTTTGGCAATGTGTATGACACAAAACAGACAAATCGGAAATCCATCCCCAAAAACTCTGCACTGTTTTACCCTGGCTGATATGATTAGTGCGTCATTTGACTTTGGTCATGCAGTAAGAGAGAATCCCAACCATGTGACCCATTTACTACTGAGGGGGAAAAAACACTGGTAATGTAGGTGCCTTAAAATATTATTTTATGTAACACACTTTACCTATGATTTTACCCATGAGTAGTAGTAAATGGGCCACATGGTTAGAATTCTCTCTTACTGTCTGACCAGAGCTTAGTAACCGCTCCATCAAATGAACCATTACCCATATGGGCCAAGGTGGAACAAGGCAATTTATGAGAGATGGATTTCCGATATCAAAGAATCACCCCTCATCAGATTGATATTGACAGGTTCAATACAACATACAAATTCTTCACTTGATGATGCTTAATGAATTCAGATTAGACTGATGAAGCTTAAACTGAGTGTAGAAATGGGTAGAAATCAGTAGAAATAGCAGCAAATACAGTTGTGAAACCAGACAAAACATAAAAATGTTCAACATATTTCGCACCTGTTCCTGCTACACCTGTCTTAATACTGTTCAAGTAGAATGCCAGTATATGCTGTAGACTCTCCTGATTATCCATGTGTACACTGACTGCCAGTGTCCGTGAGAAAAGTTTGAAAAAATTCATAAACTTGCTAAGAAATGGGAC
Organism: Pictodentalium vernedei; assembly: GCA_031216915.1. Taxonomy (NCBI): domain Eukaryota; kingdom Metazoa; phylum Mollusca; class Scaphopoda; order Dentaliida; family Dentaliidae; genus Pictodentalium; species Pictodentalium vernedei. Next base: position 666,769,620 of record CM062297.1, on the reverse strand, counting down.
CAAATTCCAGTTGCAAACTCTGGAGAATTCTGTTTTATCTCCATTAGCTGGTTGTGGGTAGATTAAATGTTGGGAATAGTTCCTGGAACAATTCAAACCTTGTTCTGGCAAAAATACCTGTTGAAATTGCCAATCAAAACAGTTTATGTGCGATTTACTCTAATTTTGGGGTGTGGGTCCCAAATTTCAAAATGAAATTTTTTTTTTCCTTCAAAAAAGGGGAGGGTGGGTGCACCTTGTGTCCGAAAAAATTTTTTCCAGCTCCACCCCAATCCCCCACCCCACCCCACCCCACTCCCCTGGATTTTTCAGATGTTTTTAACAAATTTGCAACCCCCATCGGGAAAACTTTTGTTGGCAACCCTTTATTTCTCATTTGAATCATGTTGGATAAAATGATAACATGCTGTGAATAACGTATTGGTTCAAACATTTGGATGCATTATTTTGTTCTTTTGCAGGAGAAAAATTTCGAACACAGACAGCAGCTAATAGAGTATCATTAGATTTAGAATTAGAAGGAGATGAAGATTCATTGCCATTTTGTGCAACAAAACCATCACCAAGTAAGTTACTAACTACTGTCCCTGAAAATATATTGAGGTGTAGAATCAAGTTTGTTTAAACAAAGTTCTTGGAGCAATATTTGCCTTTGTTATGGGAGGGGCAAGATTTGTAGGGTACCAGACAGAATGAAGATAGCCAAAATCATTCCTGCCTTTAAATCTGGAGATCCCCAACGTTTTACCAATTATCGCCCCATAAGTATTCTTCCAACATTTTCAAAAATTCTTGAAAAAGTAATGTACTCACGATTATACACTTTCCTCGACGAACATAACTTTATATATAAATATCAGTTCGGATTCAGGAAGGGTCATTCGACTGTGCATCCCATTCTGCAGTTAATAAACAGTGTATCGGAAGCAATAAAACTTCAAAGGATTGTACACTCTCAGTTTTTCTTGACTTTTCAAAAGCATTTGATACCATAAATCATTCGATTCTTTTAAAGAAATTTGAATGTTACGGGGGAAGAGGTTTAGCTAACACCTTGTTTGAAGATTACCTAACAAGCCGGTGTCAGTTTGTATCCTTCATGAACAGCACATCGGAAGTAATGGGCGTCACCATTGGGGTACCACAAGGTTCAGTTCTAGGTCCGCTTCTTTTTTTATTATGCATTAACGACATCAGCCACTCTACACTACTTAAGGTGTTATCTTTTGCAGGCGATACCACAGCGTATACATCAAGTGGGAATCTAGATTCTTTGTTAGACGAGACCAATACTGAACTCGGTAAAATCAGTGAATGGTGTACCGCAAATGGATTATGTCTGAATGCCAGTAAAACAAAATGTATGTTGTTACACCCACAAAACGATTCGTATCATGCCACCAATAAAAAGGTATCTCTGAACGACTTAGACATTCCATTTGTTACCAATAGTCACGAGGAAACCTCTGTCAAATTCCTAGGGATCAACCTGGACGAAAATTTAAAATTCAAACAACATACGTCCACAGTTTGCCTAAAGATGGCCAGAGTAATATTTGCCCTGAATAGGGCAAAAAGAACCCTTCCCTTGAAAGCCCTGAAAATATTGTATCTCTCACTGATACATAGCCATATGTTGTATGGTATCCTTGTCTGGGGCCATGTGTCTTCCACCAGTAGAATCTTTACACTTCAAAAAAAGGCTATTCGTATCATAAATAATCGAAAATATATCTCACACACTGAACCCTTATTTAAAAATTGTGGAATACTGAAGTTCGAGGATTTGTATAAGCTTCATGTGTATCTTTTCATGCATGACTGGTACCACAATAATCTTCCTACATCATTTGAAAATACCTTCGAAATATACACAAACCCTTCTGGAATGGAGACAAGACAAACAGGGAATGTGCGCACTCTCAAACCAAGAACTCGCTTCTCTGCTGACCTCCCGATTCATACTTTCCCAAAAATTTGGAATGACTTAAATCCTGAAGTTTGGCAATATACCAGGCCTCTGTTTAAAAAGACAGTAATCAATTCGTTCTTAAACGCATATTCTTCTGGCATTACTTTCACCAATCCATTCTGTCCCGATTGTGACACAGCATAAAGTGATCTCATCCTCCCAACTACTGAAGATCGAGGATTAGTGTGGTGATTTGGAGGGTCTTACGTTTGGGATAATCTACAATTATCCTGAGCATGGGACCTTTCAAATCACTATTCATCTTTTCGGATTACTTTGAGCATTGTGTAAGTGGTTTTAATCCTAACATGGGGAAAGCTTCACTGGATGTCTACCTGGGAGCTTTACTAATTGTGAACAATCCATTCTGTCTCGATTGTGACCCAACATAAAGTGATCTCATCCTCCCAACTACTGAAGATCGGAAGATTTGTATAGTGATTTGGGGGGTCTTGTGTTCGGGATAATCTACAATTATTCTGAGCATAGGACCTTCTGGGTCACTATTCATCTTTTCGGATTACTTTGAGCATTGTGGTTTTAATCCTAATACGGGGAAAGCTTCACAGAAAGTCTTCTTAGGAGCTTTACCAATTGTGAACAACGAGGATAAAGAGTTAAATGACTTTGATGTCAGGACAGGATATCATGTTTGGGAATGGCAGGAAGACAGCCTCTCAGGCTATGCCATTTCCATGCAGTATATACCTTTTTGATTGCTACCATATTTTAATTTATGTAAACTGTATCCGAGTTTGCTGCTAAATAAAGTTTCATTTCATTTCATTTCATTTCATTTTTAGCCCTGCCCAAAAATTCAACTTTCTGAACTGATGTTCTGATTTGAACCAAATTTGGTATGTGGGATTACTGAGTCATAAGTACTTGATTCATGCAAAAAAGAATTTCCTGTGTCTGCATGGGCACCCCAGGAGCTAAAAATAGAAATATTTTTAAACGCCCATAATTTCCAAAACATATGGAACAGAGAAGCGTTATTTGGTATGAAGCATCCTTAAGACCAACAGAATGGAATGCTAAAAAAACTGCCATTGCTCGGTTGTGTCTGGGTGTTATGTGTATGTGTGTGTGGGAGGGGGGGGGGGGGGAGGGGGATATGCTGTGTCAGCATATTTGCAAAAATTAAAACAATTTTCTTCTTCAGAACCACCGATCAGAATCTTTTGATATTTGGTATGCAGCATTCCTGGGGAGAGGGGGAGGGGGAGGTGGTCAGACACAAATGTGTTCATGTTAAGCCCCTCAGTTCAGATTAGGGCTCAGTACAATTGCCTGAATCTTAACTTAGGGCAATATGGGGGCAATATGGGGGATAAGCTTTAAAAATCTTCTTCTTCAGAACCACTATTCAGAATCTTTAAATATTTGGTATACATCATTTTTGTGATGGTCAGCTTCAAGTTTGTTCAAAACAAGTCCCGCAGTTAATATTCGGGCTTCCTATGGGGGCCCGAATTTCAACTTAGTGCAATATGGGGATTGATCTTTAAAAGTCTTCTTGCAATATGAAGAAATTTCTTTGAAAATCTTCTTCTTCAGATTCACCAATCAGAATCATTCCATATTTGGTAAACAACACCTTTAGTGAGTGGAGGGGGGGGGGGGGGGGGGGGTGGAGGAGGGAGGGGGTCATCAGATTAAAGTTTGTTCAAATTGGGTCCCTGGGTTCATATTTGGGCTCTCTATGGTAGCCCAACTTTTAACTTAGTGCAGTATGAGGGAATTTCTTTAAATATCTTCTTTTATATTTGATATACAACATCACTAGGTGGGTCGGATTCAATTTTGTTCAAATCAGGTTCTTGGGTTAATATTTGGGCTCTCTATTGGAGCCCAAAGTTTAACTTAGTGCATTATGAGGAATAATCTTTAAAAATCTGCTTCATCAGATGCACTAGAGAAAATATTCTGATATTTGGTGTGCGACCTCTGTAGGGGGATCAGATTCAAATTTGTTCAAATGGGGTTCCTGGGTTAATAATTGGGCTCTTCATTGGAACCCAAAGTTTAACTCAGTGCAATATGATGAGATTTCTTTAAAAATCTTCTTCAGATCCACCAATCAGAATTGTTCTATATTTGATATATAACATCTCTAGGGGATCAGATTCAAGTTTGTTCAATTCGAGTCCCGGGTTTTATATTTGGGTTCTCGATTTTGGGGGTGGGGGGGGGGGGGGGAAAGTGCAGGTTAGGTTCAAGTTTGTTCAAATCCATTATTAGTGTTTTTCCTTAAAATTTGTCTTTCAAACTGCAGTGACGTAACAACCCTTGGAAGTTTGGCAGTGCTTGTCTACAGCTAATAGAATTGAAAGCAGTCAGGAAGGCCTATGATAATAATCATCTTACACCAGAGTTATGAATAATTTCATGACTTCATTCGTCTATATTGTTGATGAACCATGACCAATTGAATGTGACCCAAAATACTTCTTTGAACCCTTTTATCAGGTGAGTGATTAAGGCCTCTTATTTATTTATTTATTTATTTATTTATTTATTTATTTATTTATTTATTTATTTATTTATTATGGTTTTGATGACATTTTCAATTCTCAACATTATATTGTGTTTAGAAGTTTTATAAGTGAAGAGGCACTGGAACATGGAGAGAAAGAAGTAGTAATAAACACACTTTTTAAATTACTAATTGTAAGGGCAGCTTGATCTCAGTTTGCATTGGTTGAAAGTATATGTACCATACCAGCAATCCACATGCTTTAGGATAACACACTGTGCCATCATTAAAGCTGTGTGATATACCATATGTACTTAGGCCAGTGTATTTGAGTTTTTTAATATGGAGTATGGTACAAAATTCTGTGATATGACTAAATACTGTGAGTGGCTTACTGACAAGGTGTTTCAGAGGGGGATGGAGAAGGAGGGAGGCAGGGTTTTGGGAGTTGGCGATGTACATACTCCAGTTGAGGAACTTGTATAAAGACCACATTTTACATTTTAAATTACACTCTGCCAAAATTGGTTGCAAAAATTGTCAGTAAAATGCGCATTACACAAAAAAATGCATTGTTGATGCTAATTTGCTATATAGTCTGAAACTTACAGCGAATGAAATATGAAGGATGTGTACTATTAAAGAAGCATATTAAATTTATTATTCTCTTAATCATGCCTCAGGTAATCAAACAAGATGTTCGATAATAATCATGCATTGAAGTTGGTGTGCTATCAATTTCCAAATTCACACCATGGAGGAAGCCTGCTTGAAAAGTTGTGCATTAAGGGATTAATTGGAAATGCCTTTGAGTTAATGTGTTAATTTGATGCCACAGTATGATTGGTTACCTGCACATGTATTGTATTTTTCATATTCGTTATACATATGTTTACTGTCAACCACATTGAAGACAAAAAATATTAAGTTTAATGAATAGTTTGAGATTTTGGACCTTGCTAATCGATAATACTGTGAAAGTTGGAATATAAGTTGAGTTGAAATTGTATCTGCATTCACTCGGTATATAATAACAAATTACCATGAAGGCCTATATATACTGTGCAGGATCGGTATCAGGGCAATACCAATTTTTTGTACTGAGGGAATCTCAAAATAAAGAAATTTATGTATTGAAAATTGAAAAATAATCTGCCATTAGCTAAAAATAGCTCAGGAAACAGAACATGAACCCAAAATAAATGACAAGAAGTGTGCATAAACTACTTATTTCCTCATGCACTTGCCACCAATCATTTGATGTTGTCAACAAACTAAGAGGAAAAATATCCTACTATCCTTTCCAAAAGCCCTTCGACTCTTTCATGTTTCTCCTGTCCTATTCCCCACCTATCAACACTTTTATTTCTCAGTGACATTACAACAGGAATAAACCATTTTTTCGTGAGCACTTTTGGGCTAGTGACATTGTTTGGGAGAAGTTATGCTTAAATGGTTTTAGAAATAGATAAGACTATTCTTTACTTGTTTGGGTGTTGGCAGTGTTTTTTGATCGAGTCCAAGGTCGATTGAAAACCTCCATTACCCACAATGCGATGAACATGAGTGTAAAAATATAATGTGAAGAGAGTCTATGAAATTGAATAAATAATATTTGCAAGTTTTTACTGGTGCATAAGGTAACGTGGTAAAATGACTGTAAAAAATATAGTGGATGAAAATATAAATAAATTTGTTTGGGGTATTCAATTCTAATTAATAATGAAATCAGACCATGCCATCTTCAGAATAGATTATTTTGTAACAGTGTCATTTTTTCTGCAGTGACATGGCCTATGTCTTGTTCAGAGATAGTGCCTGGATTTGTGGACAAGTGGGCTGCCGGGGGTGGCACTTTTGATAATTACCCCCCTCGCATTGGATGCCTAAGGATGGAAGTGCCACCATCTCACCAAGGTGTCCATATAAATCAATGAAATTACCAGTATTGGTGGCAAGTTGCCAGTTTTTAGCTCACCAAAGGGAGCTAAACTTATCACTTGCCGTCCGTCGTCGTGAACATTTTTCAAACGCCTTCTCCTCTGAAACCACTAGGTTGATTTGCTCGAAACTTGGTATGGATGTTTATTACCATATGTCATTTCAAGTTTGTTCAAATGAAATGGACATGCCCACTTGGGGCTCCATAGGTGGCATAACTCCGATAGCACCCTATGTATATTAGAGAAATTACTAAAAAATCTTCTTCTCTCGCACAAGTGGGCAGAATCATTTGATATTTGGTACACAGCATTATGGGGTGGATCTGATTCAAGTTTGTTCAAATCGGCCCCCTTGATTCATATTTGGGCTCAGTATAGAAGCCCGAATTCGAACTTAATGCATGTCAGGCAAATTTCTTAAAAAATCTTCTCCAGATCCAGCAGGCAGAATCTTTTGATATTTGGTATGTAACATTGTGGGGTGGATCTGATTCAAGTTTGTTCAAATCGGCCCCCCTGGCTTCATATTTGGGCTCACTATAGAAGCTCGAATTCGAACTTAGTGCATTTCAGGCAAATTTCTTCAAAAATCTTCTCCAGATCCAGCAGGCAGAATCTTTTGATATTTGGTATGCAACATTGTGGGGTTGATCTGATTCAAGTTTGTTCAAATCGGCCCCCTGGGTTCATATTTGGGTTCAGTATAGGAGCCTAAATTTGAACTTAGTGCATTTCAGGCAAATTTCTTTAAAAATCTTCTTCTCAAGATCCAGCAGGTAGAATCTTTTGATATTGGGTATGCAGCATGCTTAGGAGGGTTAGATTCAAGTTTGTTCAAGCCAAGTCCCTGGGTTCATATTTGGGCTCACTGTGGTAGCCCGAATTATAACTTAGTTCAAAATGAGGAATTTTCTTTAAAAATCTTTCTCTTCAGATCCAGCAGTTGGAATGTTTTGATATTTGGTATGCAGCATCCTTAGGTGAGATTCAAGTTTGTTCAAGCCATGTCCCTAGGTCCATCTTTTGGCTCACTGTGGGAGCTTGAATTGTAACTTAGTTCGAAATGAGGAATTTTCTTAAAAAATCTTCTTCTTCAGATCCAGCAGTCGGAATGTTTTGATATGTGGTGTGTAGCATCCTTAGGGGGGTGCGATTCAAGTTTGTTAAAGCCAGGTTCCTGGGTCCATATTTGGGATTCCTGTGGGAGCCTGAATTATAGCTTAGTCAATATGAGGAATTTTTCTTTAAAAATCTTCTTCAGATTCAGCAGTCAGAATGTTTTGATATTTGGCATGCAGCATCCTTAGGGGGTGAGATTCAAGTTTGTTCAAGCCAAGTCCCTGGGTTCATATTTGGGCTCACTGTGGGAGCCCGAATGATAATTTAGTTCAAAATGAGGAATTTTCTTTAAAAATCTTCTTCTTCAGATCCAGCAGATGAATGCTTTTGATATTTGATATGCAGCATCCTTAGAGGGGTAAGATTCAAGTTTGTTCAAGCCATGCCCCTAGTTCTATAAAATTTGTCTCTCATGACTTCATTCCTTTTTTAGTGTTGATGAACCATGTCTAACTGAATGTGACCCCAAATACTTCTTTGAACCACTTTGGCCGGTGAGCGATTAAGGCTCCTTGGGGCCTCTTGTTAGAATGTATGGTTGTTGAGTGAATAAAGATGGGTCACTGGTGTACCCAGGAAGGGGGGTGGAAGGGAAGGACAAGATCCAGGCGACTCCACTAGAATAAAATCTGAATCCTATGATTTATTTGGAGCAGAAACTATACCACATTAGGTGTAAATTTGCATTCTACCAAGCTTTAAAATCCCCACATACCATGGCAGGGGATATGGATGCATATTCTTCAAATATTTCTTGGGGAAGCCCCCCCAGACACCAATGAGAGGTAGAGAACTGTTGCTGAACTTTGTTTTATATACATCTCAAAGTATATTATCCCACTCAGATGTCGTCCCCCCCCCCCCCCCCCACCCCACATACACACACACACACACACACACACACACACACACACACACACACGCTGAACTCCTGATTGCCAGGCGGTGTTGCCGAGGGTTCGAATCCCGGCGGGGGATCAGAAACCAACATTCAAAATTCCTCTAAAACATGATTGTGTCATTTGAAAAAACACACACAAGCCCGTGCCAGTCTTCGTCTGAGGCCATCCACAGCACTTTCGTCGTACTGTAGCCAGCGCGTTCCACACTTTCATGCTGCTGCCGAAAGGAAGATGAACCAAGTAATCAAGAGGACTTCATCTAAAATGCTAGATTCCAGCCATCGTTTTTTGACGGTGTGCAATGGTCTAGTGGTTTAGACGCTGAACTCCTGATTGCCAGGCGGTGTTGCCGAGGGTTCGAATCCCGGCGGGGGATCAGAAACCAACATTCAAAATTCCTCTAAAACATGATTGTGTCATTTGAAAAAACACACACAAGCCCGTGCCAGTCTTCGTCTGAGGCCATCCACAGCACTTTCGTCGTACTGTAGCCAGCGCGTTCCACACTTTCATGCTGCTGCCGAAAGGAAGATGAACCAAGTAATCAAGAGGACTTCATCTAAAATGCTAGATTCCAGCCATCGTTTTTTGACGGTGTGCAATGGTCTAGTGGTTTAGACGCTGAACTCCTGATTGCCAGGCGGTGTTGCCGAGGGTTCGAATCCCGGCGGGGGATCAGAAACCAACATTCAAAATTCCTCTAAAACATGATTGTGTCATTTGAAAAAACACACACAAGCCCGTGCCAGTCTTCGTCTGAGGCCATCCACAGCACTTTCGTCGTACTGTAGCCAGCGCGTTCCACACTTTCATGCTGCTGCCGAAAGGAAGATGAACCAAGTAATCAAGAGGACTTCATCTAAAATGCTAGATTCCAGCCATCGTTTTTTGACGGTGTGCAATGGTCTAGTGGTTTAGACGCTGAACTCCTGATTGCCAGGCGGTGTTGCCGAGGGTTCGAATCCCGGCGGGGGATCAGAAACCAACATTCAAAATTCCTCTAAAACATGATTGTGTCATTTGAAAAAACACACACAAGCCCGTGCCAGTCTTCGTCTGAGGCCATCCACAGCACTTTCGTCGTACTGTAGCCAGCGCGTTCCACACTTTCATGCTGCTGCCGAAAGGAAGATGAACCAAGTAATCAAGAGGACTTCATCTAAAATGCTAGATTCCAGCCATCGTTTTTTGACGGTGTGCAATGGTCTAGTGGTTTAGACGCTGAACTCCTGATTGCCAGGCGGTGTTGCCGAGGGTTCGAATCCCGGCGGGGGATCAGAAACCAACATTCAAAATTCCTCTAAAACATGATTGTGTCATTTGAAAAAACACACACAAGCCCGTGCCAGTCTTCGTCTGAGGCCATCCACAGCACTTTCGTCGTACTGTAGCCAGCGCGTTCCACACTTTCATGCTGCTGCCGAAAGGAAGATGAACCAAGTAATCAAGAGGACTTCATCTAAAATGCTAGATTCCAGCCATCGTTTTTTGACGGTGTGCAATGGTCTAGTGGTTTAGACGCTGAACTCCTGATTGCCAGGCGGTGTTGCCGAGGGTTCGAATCCCGGCGGGGGATCAGAAACCAACATTCAAAATTCCTCTAAAACATGATTGTGTCATTTGAAAAAACACACACAAGCCCGTGCCAGTCTTCGTCTGAGGCCATCCACAGCACTTTCGTCGTACTGTAGCCAGCGCGTTCCACACTTTCATGCTGCTGCCGAAAGGAAGATGAACCAAGTAATCAAGAGGACTTCATCTAAAATGCTAGATTCCAGCCATCGTTTTTTGACGGTGTGCAATGGTCTAGTGGTTTAGACGCTGAACTCCTGATTGCCAGGCGGTGTTGCCGAGGGTTCGAATCCCGGCGGGGGATCAGAAACCAACATTCAAAATTCCTCTAAAACATGATTGTGTCATTTGAAAAAACACACACAAGCCCGTGCCAGTCTTCGTCTGAGGCCATCCACAGCACTTTCGTCGTACTGTAGCCAGCGCGTTCCACACTTTCATGCTGCTGCCGAAAGGAAGATGAACCAAGTAATCAAGAGGACTTCATCTAAAATGCTAGATTCCAGCCATCGTTTTTTGACGGTGTGCAATGGTCTAGTGGTTTAGACGCTGAACTCCTGATTGCCAGGCGGTGTTGCCGAGGGTTCGAATCCCGGCGGGGGATCAGAAACCAACATTCAAAATTCCTCTAAAACATGATTGTGTCATTTGAAAAAACACACACAAGCCCGTGCCAGTCTTCGTCTGAGGCCATCCACAGCACTTTCGTCGTACTGTAGCCAGCGCGTTCCACACTTTCATGCTGCTGCCGAAAGGAAGATGAACCAAGTAATCAAGAGGACTTCATCTAAAATGCTAGATTCCAGCCATCGTTTTTTGACGGTGTGCAATGGTCTAGTGGTTTAGACGCTGAACTCCTGATTGCCAGGCGGTGTTGCCGAGGGTTCGAATCCCGGCGGGGGATCAGAAACCAACATTCAAAATTCCTCTAAAACATGATTGTGTCATTTGAAAAAACACACACAAGCCCGTGCCAGTCTTCGTCTGAGGCCATCCACAGCACTTTCGTCGTACTGTAGCCAGCGCGTTCCACACTTTCATGCTGCTGCCGAAAGGAAGATGAACCAAGTAATCAAGAGGACTTCATCTAAAATGCTAGATTCCAGCCATCGTTTTTTGACGGTGTGCAATGGTCTAGTGGTTTAGACGCTGAACTCCTGATTGCCAGGCGGTGTTGCCGAGGGTTCGAATCCCGGCGGGGGATCAGAAACCAACATTCAAAATTCCTCTAAAACATGATTGTGTCATTTGAAAAAACACACACAAGCCCGTGCCAGTCTTCGTCTGAGGCCATCCACAGCACTTTCGTCGTACTGTAGCCAGCGCGTTCCACACTTTCATGCTGCTGCCGAAAGGAAGATGAACCAAGTAATCAAGAGGACTTCATCTAAAATGCTAGATTCCAGCCATCGTTTTTTGACGGTGTGCAATGGTCTAGTGGTTTAGACGCTGAACTCCTGATTGCCAGGCGGTGTTGCCGAGGGTTCGAATCCCGGCGGGGGATCAGAAACCAACATTCAAAATTCCTCTAAAACATGATTGTGTCATTTGAAAAAACACACACAAGCCCGTGCCAGTCTTCGTCTGAGGCCATCCACAGCACTTTCGTCGTACTGTAGCCAGCGCGTTCCACACTTTCATGCTGCTGCCGAAAGGAAGATGAACCAAGTAATCAAGAGGACTTCATCTAAAATGCTAGATTCCAGCCATCGTTTTTAGACGGTGTGCAATGGTCTAGTGGTTTAGACGCTGAACTCCTGATTGCCAGGCGGTGTTGCCGAGGGTTCGAATCCCGGCGGGGGATCAGAAACCAACATTCAAAATTCCTCTAAAACATGATTGTGTCATTTGAAAAAACACACACAAGCCCGTGCCAGTCTTCGTCTGAGGCCATCCACAGCACTTTCGTCGTACTGTAGCCAGCGCGTTCCACACTTTCATGCTGCTGCCGAAAGGAAGATGAACCAAGTAATCAAGAGGACTTCATCTAAAATGCTAGATTCCAGCCATCGTTTTTTGACGGTGTGCAATGGTCTAGTGGTTTAGACGCTGAACTCCTGATTGCCAGGCGGTGTTGCCGAGGGTTCGAATCCCGGCGGGGGATCAGAAACCAACATTCAAAATTCCTCTAAAACATGATTGTGTCATTTGAAAAAACACACACAAGCCCGTGCCAGTCTTCGTCTGAGGCCATCCACAGCACTTTCGTCGTACTGTAGCCAGCGCGTTCCACACTTTCATGCTGCTGCCGAAAGGAAGATGAACCAAGTAATCAAGAGGACTTCATCTAAAATGCTAGATTCCAGCCATCGTTTTTTGACGGTGTGCAATGGTCTAGTGGTTTAGACGCTGAACTCCTGATTGCCAGGCGGTGTTGCCGAGGGTTCGAATCCCGGCGGGGGATCAGAAACCAACATTCAAAATTCCTCTAAAACATGATTGTGTCATTTGAAAAAACACACACAAGCCCGTGCCAGTCTTCGTCTGAGGCCATCCACAGCACTTTCGTCGTACTGTAGCCAGCGCGTTCCACACTTTCATGCTGCTGCCGAAAGGAAGATGAACCAAGTAATCAAGAGGACTTCATCTAAAATGCTAGATTCCAGCCATCGTTTTTTGACGGTGTGCAATGGTCTAGTGGTTTAGACGCTGAACTCCTGATTGCCAGGCGGTGTTGCCGAGGGTTCGAATCCCGGCGGGGGATCAGAAACCAACATTCAAAATTCCTCTAAAACATGATTGTGTCATTTGAAAAAACACACACAAGCCCGTGCCAGTCTTCGTCTGAGGCCATCCACAGCACTTTCGTCGTACTGTAGCCAGCGCGTTCCACACTTTCATGCTGCTGCCGAAAGGAAGATGAACCAAGTAATCAAGAGGACTTCATCTAAAATGCTAGATTCCAGCCATCGTTTTTTGACGGTGTGCAATGGTCTAGTGGTTTAGACGCTGAACTCCTGATTGCCAGGCGGTGTTGCCGAGGGTTCGAATCCCGGCGGGGGATCAGAAACCAACATTCAAAATTCCTCTAAAACATGATTGTGTCATTTGAAAAAACACACACAAGCCCGTGCCAGTCTTCGTCTGAGGCCATCCACAGCACTTTCGTCGTACTGTAGCCAGCGCGTTCCACACTTTCATGCTGCTGCCGAAAGGAAGATGAACCAAGTAATCAAGAGGACTTCATCTAAAATGCTAGATTCCAGCCATCGTTTTTTGACGGTGTGCAATGGTCTAGTGGTTTAGACGCTGAACTCCTGATTGCCAGGCGGTGTTGCCGAGGGTTCGAATCCCGGCGGGGGATCAGAAACCAACATTCAAAATTCCTCTAAAACATGATTGTGTCATTTGAAAAAACACACACAAGCCCGTGCCAGTCTTCGTCTGAGGCCATCCACAGCACTTTCGTCGTACTGTAGCCAGCGCGTTCCACACTTTCATGCTGCTGCCGAAAGGAAGATGAACCAAGTAATCAAGAGGACTTCATCTAAAATGCTAGATTCCAGCCATCGTTTTTTGACGGTGTGCAATGGTCTAGTGGTTTAGACGCTGAACTCCTGATTGCCAGGCGGTGTTGCCGAGGGTTCGAATCCCGGCGGGGGATCAGAAACCAACATTCAAAATTCCTCTAAAACATGATTGTGTCATTTGAAAAAACACACACAAGCCCGTGCCAGTCTTCGTCTGAGGCCATCCACAGCACTTTCGTCGTACTGTAGCCAGCGCGTTCCACACTTTCATGCTGCTGCCGAAAGGAAGATGAACCAAGTAATCAAGAGGACTTCATCTAAAATGCTAGATTCCAGCCATCGTTTTTTGACGGTGTGCAATGGTCTAGTGGTTTAGACGCTGAACTCCTGATTGCCAGGCGGTGTTGCCGAGGGTTCGAATCCCGGCGGGGGATCAGAAACCAACATTCAAAATTCCTCTAAAACATGATTGTGTCATTTGAAAAAACACACACAAGCCCGTGCCAGTCTTCGTCTGAGGCCATCCACAGCACTTTCGTCGTACTGTAGCCAGCGCGTTCCACACTTTCATGCTGCTGCCGAAAGGAAGATGAACCAAGTAATCAAGAGGACTTCATCTAAAATGCTAGATTCCAGCCATCGTTTTTTGACGGTGTGCAATGGTCTAGTGGTTTAGACGCTGAACTCCTGATTGCCAGGCGGTGTTGCCGAGGGTTCGAATCCCGGCGGGGGATCAGAAACCAACATTCAAAATTCCTCTAAAACATGATTGTGTCATTTGAAAAAACACACACAAGCCCGTGCCAGTCTTCGTCTGAGGCCATCCACAGCACTTTCGTCGTACTGTAGCCAGCGCGTTCCACACTTTCATGCTGCTGCCGAAAGGAAGATGAACCAAGTAATCAAGAGGACTTCATCTAAAATGCTAGATTCCAGCCATCGTTTTTTGACGGTGTGCAATGGTCTAGTGGTTTAGACGCTGAACTCCTGATTGCCAGGCGGTGTTGCCGAGGGTTCGAATCCCGGCGGGGGATCAGAAACCAACATTCAAAATTCCTCTAAAACATGATTGTGTCATTTGAAAAAACACACACAAGCCCGTGCCAGTCTTCGTCTGAGGCCATCCACAGCACTTTCGTCGTACTGTAGCCAGCGCGTTCCACACTTTCATGCTGCTGCCGAAAGGAAGATGAACCAAGTAATCAAGAGGACTTCATCTAAAATGCTAGATTCCAGCCATCGTTTTTTGACGGTGTGCAATGGTCTAGTGGTTTAGACGCTGAACTCCTGATTGCCAGGCGGTGTTGCCGAGGGTTCGAATCCCGGCGGGGGATCAGAAACCAACATTCAAAATTCCTCTAAAACATGATTGTGTCATTTGAAAAAACACACACAAGCCCGTGCCAGTCTTCGTCTGAGGCCATCCACAGCACTTTCGTCGTACTGTAGCCAGCGCGTTCCACACTTTCATGCTGCTGCCGAAAGGAAGATGAACCAAGTAATCAAGAGGACTTCATCTAAAATGCTAGATTCCAGCCATCGTTTTTTGACGGTGTGCAATGGTCTAGTGGTTTAGACGCTGAACTCCTGATTGCCAGGCGGTGTTGCCGAGGGTTCGAATCCCGGCGGGGGATCAGAAACCAACATTCAAAATTCCTCTAAAACATGATTGTGTCATTTGAAAAAACACACACACACACACACACACACACACACACACACACACACACACACACACACACACACACACACACACACACACACACACACACACACACACACACTGACCTCCAGGGTTCTAGATCAAGGAGGTCAGTGTAGAGTCCCAACTACAGGCTTGGATGGGCGGACCAGATAGATGACAAAGCTACAAAGCTTTTGAATAAATAAAGTTCGATATTCTGAATGTTTCATGTGGCAATGAGGTGGAAGATTTTGAGGAAATCGTTTTTTGTGGGATTTGCAATTTACAGTAATTATTGTATTTAATTCCAGGAGTTGGGCTACTTTGCATGATTTTCTTTCACATCTATAACTGCTGAAATTGGTGTAGTGTAGCACTTCCACCCCACTCATTCACCATAAAAATGTCATTGGCTGAGGTTAATATGCACAATCAGTCAGGAAAGTTGAGAGCTTTTGTATACAAGTCTGATTTTTAAGGACAAGGCACTAAAAAGAGAAGCACAAAAAAATGACAGTGGTGAGGACAGGTGTATTTTAAAACTGATTAGTCAAAAAATTGAACCCAATGGCCCAGACTAGCTGGTGCTAACTCAAAGTTATCAAGGGCCAAACACAAATTTTGAACCCCCCCCCAATCCCCCAAATTTGCTTGTGAAACCGAAAATTAAAAGTCCTATCTGGCCCTCCATACATTTACTCTCTGCGCATGCGCAGACGTCAGGAAGTGACCAGAATTGGCGCCAACATTATACTTTGTTTGGCCGTAAAGTCAGCAACAATGAACTGACAACTGTGTTTTAAAATCTCCTTTTTTGAGGATGCCAGACAAAAATCAATGCAGAATCAGTGGATACAAGGCTGTTATTGGATGAAGGAAGCGTTCAACAGTGGTTTTGGATGTTCAGGGCTGTATCTTTATAATATTTATAAAATTATTTTATGTTTCTCAGTTTCGGGACATACACCTGACACCATCAGTTTTGTTAATGATTATTCCACTGTTTGTTAAGTATTCCTTCCCTATCCTTCCATGAACCCTTCCTGTTAAACTCTTAAGCTTTTTGGCTATTTTTTATTGAAATTTTTTATTAAAATTTCTTGGGAGTTTAACACGTATTACAGAATATTTATTCTGTTTTTTCCCATGGTTACATCCTAACCCTAAGGGTGTTAAGTCATTTAGTCTTGCAGCGCCTATCCGATGTATCATTTTTTCTTCGTATGAAGATCTAGCTTTACATCTGATAGTATTTAAATTGGTTCTGACTTAGGGCCTTTTTGTGTGCCTGATGTCTTGTTTACATTGACGTTGTTTACATTGTCAGCATCCTCATATATAGGTAATTTTTAGCTCAACTTGACAAAGTCAAGATAAGCTATTGGCATCATGCTTGCCGAAGTCTGTTAGTCTATTAGTCTAGTAGTCTGCGAGTCTGTTCATATTTTCCTTTAGCACAGGCTCCACCCTGTAGGTCTTGTCTGATCGTCACGAAATTTCATATGCAGGTTTGGAGTCATGTCTAGACGAGAACGTCTCCTTTTGGTCGTGATCGGTCAACCAGTATGGCTGCCCAAGCCCAAAACCCGAAAACCATTAGCACAGTCTACAGGTCATATTTATGAAGGGATTTTATTGTAACTTAGTAAGAACTTAGTAAGACCGTCCCCTTTTGGGCATGATCTGTCAACCTTGATAGCTGCCCAAGCCTGAAACCTAAAAACTTTTAGCACAATCTGCAGGTCATGTTTAGTATGGAGGGATTTCCTTGTAACTTGGTAGGATGACTCCGTATGATATCTAGATGAGAATTTCCCCATTTGGGCTTGATCTGTCAACCATGACGACTGCCGAGCCCAAAACCCAAAAACCTATAGCACAGTCTACAGGTCATATTTAGGAAGGGATTTCATTGTAACTTGGTAGGTTGTCTTCATATAATGTCTAGATGAAAACGTCTCCTTTTGGACGCAATTGGGCAACTGTGATGGCTACAGGGGCCTAAAGCCCGAAAACCTTTAGCACGGTCTAGAGGTCATATTTATGAAGGGATTTCATTGTAACTTGGTAGGATGTCTCCAAGTAATGTCTAGATGAGAATGTCTCCTTTTGGTCGCGATTATTCAGCCTTGATGGCTGCCCGGGTCCAAAACCCCAAAACCTTTAGCATAGTCTATAGGTCGTATTTATGGAAGGATTTCATTGTAACTTGTTAGGTTGACTCCATATAATGCCTAGATGATGACATCCCCTTTTGGTCATGTTTGGTGAACTGTGATGGCTTCAGGGGCCCGAAGCCCGAAAACCTTGAGCACAGTCTGCAGGTCATATATATGAAGGGAATTCATTGTAACTTCATAGGGTCACTCCAGATTATGCCCAGATGACAACGCTTACTTTTGGTCGCGATCATTCAACCATGATGTCTTCCCGAGCCCAAAAACCCAAAAAACTTTACTACAGACTACAGGTCGTATTTGTGAAGGGATTTTATTGTAACTTAGTAGAATGACTCAGTGTAATGTCGAGATGAGGGCATTCCCTTTTAGTTGCAATCGGTCTACCATCATGGCTTCACAGGCCTGAAGCCTGAAAACCTTCAGCATAGTCTACAGGCCATATTTATGAAGAGATTTCAGTGTAACTTGATAGGATGACTCATTTTTGGTTAATTTCACTGTAACTTGGTAACTTTCATTGACATATGTTAACTGTGAGGGCCACATACATGAACTGTGAGGTCATATTAACCCACCCCTCAGCTCTTTAGTACCGTGTACACTTCATATTACTTTTATTAAAAACATAGCATGCAGGGAACAGAAATTAACATATTCCCAATTATCACAATTCTTGTCTTATTTGATAATCCTTTCATAAAAATTGAACATTATCCTTTTCATCAAACACAACACACAGACAAGTTAAGCTACAGTGTCATTGACACTTTCATTTATATTCTATTACTGTAGAATTACTGTAGGATACATGGATTATTATTCCGGTAGTATAGCGCAAAAAATTTGGATTTTGTCCACACTTAGGCTCTATCAGGATGCCCTTGGGCTTTTAATGTTCCCTTTTCCAAAAAATATTTTGAATTTAATTTTTATTGCTATTATTCATGTATCTTAATTATATATATTTTTTGTTGTGGAGTTTGGAGGACTGATATCGACTTTAGTTAATGCACTCCTGCAGACTCTTGTCATTCTTGTTTTCACTGGGATGACTGATGTGGGAGTCGGGTGTCACAATACGTTGTTGGCGGTGAGGTTCTGAGGCCAGGCCTCTGACCGCGTTATAATTCATTCTGTCAGTTTCTATTTCAGAGGAACATGAACATGGTGATGATATTCTGACACCCACCCAAATGTGCTACCATCGCCGCGCTCCATGGAGAGCTAGCTGCAGTGCTCATTATTGCATATTGCAAGAGTTAGAGCCTTTTGTTAAGGGTTTTAATCTCTTGCAAGCAGTTAGCTCGACCGGTGAAGCGGTATTTCGTCCGTGGGTGCCGTGATGCTGGGTAAGTCTGTTGGGGTCATAAGAAGTGGATGTGGGTAGAGTGCCCACTTTAATATAAATAGCTCACCCAGCAACAACGGAAATAGGGAGGAAATAGAAAAGAAGTCAGCAAGTTCTTGTACTCGGCGAGGTCTGATAGACCACGAGCAGGACAAGCCCCCCTCTCTAATCTAGCAACATCTGGGGCCAGATGTTGTTTTGAGAAACTTGCACAAGCCGGAGCGTATGTCCACCCTTCTCTCAGGACTCTCTATTTAGTCTGCAGCCAAGGTTGGCTTCAGTCAAGGCTTTCACTGATACGTTTCACAAGCCAAAATGAAGTTTTCTGGGTGGAAACTTGCACGAGACGGAGCATATGTCTGCTCGCCACTCTGGATGCTTCGTCTAGTCTTCAGCCGGGTTCGGCTTCAGTCATGAATCCCTCCGCTACGTTATTTAAGCACACACGACCGCATCCTAGCTACCCGACTTCGGATGTCCAGCCTGCTGCACGAAGAAGGAACCACTCTGCACCCGTGAAGTTGGACCATCCGGTAGCTAGGAAGACGAGGCTTCGTTCATCAGGACATTCGGAGAAGGGATCCGTCTCTGACACACCATCCCAAGAGCAGCATGCGGCTAAGAAACAGAAGACCGCTACTCTTCAGGCCTCGATGATGGACTTACTATCGCAAATTGTACAGCTGATTGCAGCATCCCAGCAAGTGCAGCCTCCCTCAGACTCAGAATCTGAGCTGTCGGACGGTGCTGGGTCGGTCCAGTCGTCTGTTCATATAGATGCAATGTGTCGAGATTCGCAACTGATTCTCTCGGATGGTGAAAGGGATAAGGAAGAGGTTTACCCTTCCCTTCTGGAACAGCACATGGTTGCGATGGTTTTCATCCATCAATACTACCCTGATTTTGTTCTGCCGAATCAGAATGCTGCGACGACAAGAGAGAAACCGCTGGCGTCGTTGGACACAGACTTTATCCAGACAAAGGAGGAAGTCCTTTCTTTTTCGGTTCAGTTTATGCAGGTGTCGCAGGGCTTCTGCCATATAGATGATGCCATATTTATCCTCTTGATTGTGAGGAAGAAGGCGGTTTCTTATCTTCATCTTCTGTATACATACCGTTTTTTGGACCATGTTCATTTAAAAACGGTCGGGGAAGATGTTAGAGAGTTCCTCTGCATTTGGATGAGCAGGCCAGGGATCTAGAGGTATCCTTACCTGTATCATTCACTATTCACTCAGACACAATTGAGACGGCAATTTCTTCAAATAGAGTGAATTTGGATGTTATGTCTTACACAGATCACCTTACAAGAGCTATGGCGCAACGTTTCAATGGAAAGGAATTTGAGGACGTTCATAGCTCTCTTAGAGTTCTTTTCAGGGCAGTTATGTATACCACGTACAACTGCGCCCTAACAGTGGCTAATCTGGAGTTAATCAGACGTGATGCTGCCCTTGCGTCATCATCACTGATAGATGACAAGGTGAAATGCCCTATCCGAGACACTCTGGTCTCCGGACATATTAGTTTCGACGACTAGCTTTCGTTAGACTATGAACAAGCTACTAAGAAAGCGTCCAGTGCTCTGCTTTTAAAGTCGGCATATCAACGACCCGCTTCAGCAGACAAGAGTAAAGGAGGGCGTTCCAGACAAAAATCGTCAAAGGAAACTCCTCACGAGAGTACTAGAAACCCTCTTATAATTACTCTGGAGGTCGTCAGTATAGTGCCTCGGGAAAGGGGCATAGGTCTGATCGGGACTATCGGTCAGGTGCCCCCAGTCACTGAAGATCAGTGGGTGAGAAGTGTAATCTCGGCGGCTTACAGCTATCATTCCGAGCGAAAACACCACTAACAAGTTGTCCGCATTGGGAAAAATCTTCCATCAAATCCTTGCATAAGAGAGTTTCTACTAGCGAAGGTACAGGCTCTCTTATCAGCGGAAGCAATACAGGTCGTCGAGAATCAGGATTCTCAAGGTTTTTACAGTCGCCTGTTCCTCATACCGAAGCCAGACGGCTCGTTCTAACTAGTAATAGACTTGAGCTGGACAAACAAGCTTATCATGGCTCCAAAAATTTATATGAGACCATTCGTCCAGTAAGGGCGAGCGTTCGAGTGATTGACTATGCGGCAAGCATAGATCTAAAGGATGCGTACTTTCATGTCCTGGTACATTCGGCATTCAAAAAGAACCTGCGGTTCGCCTTACTAGGGAAGGTGTATCAGTTCAGAGCAATGTGCTTTGGTCTGAACCTGGCTTCCTGGGTATTCACTCAAATAATGAACTTAGTAATGTCGTACTTCTGAGCTCATTCGTCTGCAGTAATGTTGGCTTACTTGGACGATCTTCTACAGGGATACGGCAACAGAATTATTCTTCAGAATGATGTTCACGGTCTGCTTCATTTACTCTTACATCTCTGTTTCATCGTAAACGAGAAAAAGTCGGATCTAGCTCTGTACAAGTCATCTATTCACTTGGGAATGAGCCTTGAGACTAGCAACAATCTGGTTCATCTGCCGTTAACCAGAGTGAAATTAGTCAGTTGTTATGCTTGCTTTTGTCTACACTCAGATGAATTAATAGTGAGGAATTCATGCGACTGTTGGATCTGTGCGGAGCGGCTGCGGATCTCATTCCGATGAGCTGCCTGCAAAGGGTTCAGATTTGGGCAGATATGCAGAGGTTAACAAAGGGAGTTCCGCTGCAACTGCCGGATTCGGTTTCACGATTATGACGGATGCGAGTCAGACGGGTTGGGGTGCAACCCTAAGTCCCACAGACTTGAAGTGTCAGGGTCTATGGGATCCTCGGTTCCAGGAGAAACACGTAAACATCAAAGAGATGATGTCAATATGGCTAGCACTACAACATTGGATTCACATAATAGCGGACGTCCATGTTCAGATTTTGTCGGACAGTAGTAGCGTACATCGGGAACCAGGGCGGCACCCATTCATTTCCGTTATGCCAGCTAACAGAGAAGATTCTCCTATACATCATGAATCATCATGTTCAACTTTCTGTCCATCATATACCAGGTCATCTGAACATACTAGCAGACTCGCTCTCTCGGAAAGGTCGCCTGTTGCAATCGGAGTGGACGCTCAACAAGCGAGTATTCGGGCAGATTTGCTACCAGTGGGATCGCCCCATGATAGATCTGTTCGCAACGCACTGGAACAATCAGTTACCGATGTTTAGGTCGCCATGCCAGACTATCGAGCGTACGCTATAGACGCTGTGTCGATCTCATGGGAATAAACAATAGGATATGCGTATCCTCCAATTCCGTTGATTCAGTAGCTTATGTTAAAAGATCAAACAGTCTCATTGTGAAATCCTACTAGTAGCACCTCTGCTGACACAGAAACCTTGGATCAATCTTCTCAGGTGTCTGTTATGGGATGTTCCCTGGAAGCTTCCTCCACGAGAGGACCTTCTTTATCAGGGGAAGTTTTTGTTCTTCATGTCCTTCTCCACCCATAGTGGCATAATGGAGTCGGTTAGACGTGAGGGAACCATTGCGGTTCCTATATTATTTGATGACTAACACAAGAATGATTAGAGTAATGCAGGTGAGGAGGATTTGATATAACTTTGAATCCCCCCTCCCCCCACCGCCAATGTGTTAAGAGGCGATTACTTGGCAAGATGTTGTTTTCTTCCTGTAGGCCTTGTATGAGATTAAATGCATACATGCATTTCATGACTTCTTGATTGGCGGCTGGGTCGTGTTCTATGGAGACTTCATGGGCACATCCCTTTTTAGTTGGTTGGTTTCCTTTTGTTGTTCATCTATATGTCACACAAGCGCATAATTCATCATCAATAAATTGCCAGTCTTTGGGTACCTCGGTGGCTGTCTAGTCAGTTAACTGATATTCAGATGATTACATGCAGGATTTCAATGCTCATTTCAAAACTCACGCGCATAATTAATGAATTAATGAATTATTAGGCAGACGCATTATTGTACGTTATGGACCTTAGAAATAATGAATTATTTCGGTGGCATTCTGTGTCGAGTCTGCTAATCATAGCTCAATCCATTTCTAGATCTAAGTTTCTATTAATGTCGTTACCCAATTGAATAACCTTGTCTTACACTCTCGTATATTCGCACGTTTCTAGATTCATAGATATCGGATAGTACACGTCGGGGAGTGTTATTACTGGAATTTATTGTACACTTGAATGGAACCGGTGTTTACTCTCCAGAGATTGTCCATTGTGATTCTATTGGACATGTGTATGTTATATATTATATCACCGGTTTTCGGCCCATCTGCGTATGCCGACTCTGGTATATGTTACAAGCAGGCAATATTAATTACCAGGATCGCCACTTTTGCCTTAGCTTCTAAAGTGGCGTTAAGCACCAATTTATTAATAATAATTAATACCTGAGTGCCTGTTTGACGAATATTTATATTGTTTTTTGGTACCGCTTTTACTGATTCCAGAGCGCTCCCTTCTTTCTTTTTGAAGAACATTCCTTCAAAAAGGGGGGGGGGGGGGATTTTTTGTTTTGTCTGTAATTATATCCTGCATACAGCTTGGGTTTTATTATATGGCGTATGTTTGTGGGGGATATTCTCTCATTCTCGAATACGCCATCCTAATTTTTGGGGTGTAGTCCGGGCTAGCCTTAAAAATTGGGAACTCGTTACATCCAAATTAGCATAATCTTCATGCTAAGAATATGGAATTACTTGAACTGGGCTCCTTTTTTATGATATGTATTCTCTATTACTGTATAGAGAGACATACATGTAATTCCTAATAATTATACCCCCACTTTCGAAGAAAATGGGGGTATACTGGATTACATGCGTCCATGCGTGCATCCGTCCGTCCGTCCGTCTGTGCATCCGTGTGTGAGTCCGTCCGAAAATATTCATAACTTAAGTAAATTATTATTTTTTATAATATTTGTTGGTCATAGGTATGCCCACAATAGTTATTTTTTTTTTATTATTTTTTTTTTTATTGCTTTGTTCACTTAGAAATTGTGTCCGTCCGAGCCAAATTTTGTCTGTTCAGCCTGTATCTCGGGTATCGAATGTTCTATTGCAATGAAATTTGCCATGAACACTGCTTATGGTATAGGCTTTAAAAAAAGGATTCAACGATATTTCTCACATTCTCCTTTTTTAGAGTTATCCCCCTTTTTTGACTTAGAAATTGTAGGAAATAGACATTATTTGTCTGTTCAGCCTGTATCTCAGGTATGGGTTATCAGATTTTGGTGAAATATGGCATGCAGTTTGCCTATGACAAAGGCTTCTGCCTCATTGCATAAAACTTCCAAACACCAAACAATTTACCATATCTTTTGACTTAGAAATTGTTGAAAACTTTCGAAGAAAGTCCAGCTCTTGTTTTAATTTCTTTTCACCTTGGATTACAGGATTGGAACTATGTTGATCTACTAATTCTGAAGTCCAAGGCCCTCCGCCTTTTTATGATTCAGCTAGTCTGGGCCATAGGGTTATAGTGTAAAAATATTATAAATTCAAAGTAATTTGTATATATTTTTATACTGTACCAATGACCCAGACTTAGCTGGTGCTAACTCTTAAAATTCTAGGGCCAAACACAAATTTTGCCCCCCCCCCCCCCCAATTTGGATCAAAATCCCAAAAATCAATGTCCTATGTGGTCCTCCATACTTTTATCCATTGCGCATGCGCAGTGTCAAGGAAGTACCGAAATTGGCGCAAAATCCTCATTTTTTGTTTGGCCCTTCAATCAGTAACATCTTACTGATATCTGTGCATATAATCTCAGTTAAAATGATGCCAGACACAAAATCATGAAAGAAATGGTGGATCTAAGGATGAAATAAGAGGATGAGAGGAAGAAACAGTGGAAGGATGTGTTCAGGGCTGTAACTTATAATTTTTATGCAAAATTATTTCATGTTCCCTAATTTCAGGGCATGGGCCTGATGTTTACATTCTTGTTATGAAATTTCCACGGTTTGTTCAGTGTTTCCTCTCTCCCTTTCCTTGAAAGCCCCTTTGTTATTCTCCCATGCTTTTGGCATAATTTTTGTAATTTTTTTTTACTGAAATTTCTTGGGAGTTTTTATCTTGGTAACAGAATGTTTATTCTGTTTTTATACGCCCGTTTTGAAAAAACGGGTCGCATTATGGTATACCGTTGTCCGTCTGTCCGTCCGGTCACACGCACTATAACTCAAGAACGCTTTGAGAGATTTTCGTGATTTTTGGGAAGGTGGTGAATATCGATTGAGGGAAGCTCCCTTTTATTTAGTGTCTCCGTTCGATTAGTCATTCCAGAGTTATGGGACTTTATTACTTAGAAAATTGTTGATTTTTTACAAGTCGTACGATAACTCGAGAACGCTTTGAGAGATTTTCGTGATTTTTGGGTTGGTGGTGTATATCGATGGAGGGAAGGTCCCTTTCGTTTAGTGTCGCCGTTTGATTAGTCATTCCAGAGTTATGGGACTTTATTTTTTCGAAAATTGTTGATTTTTTACATGTCGTACGATAACTCGAGAACGCTTCAAGAGATTTTCACGATTTTTTGGTAGGTGGTTTATGCTGATGGAAGGAAGCTCCCTTTCGGTTGGTGTCGCCGTTCGATTAGTCATTCCAGAGTTATGGGACTTTATTACTTAGAAAATCGTTGATTTTTTACACGTACGGTAACTCAAGAACGGTCTGAGAGATTTTCGTGATTTTTTGGTAGGTTGTGTATGTTGATGGAAGGAAGCTCCCTTTCGGTTAGTGTCACCGTTCAATTAGTCATTCCAGAGTTATGGAACTTTATTATACTTACCATTGACCCAGATGGGATGGCCTTCCCATGAGTGGGCACTTACACGTCCCCGCTGACTATAACATTTAGCAGACAATCTAGAAGGGATGATATTTGGCAGCAATTTCGGCACTTCCTGGATACTGTGCATGCGCAGTTGTCAAATGTATGGAGGGCCACATAGGACATTGAATTTTCGGTTTTTGATGCAAATTTTGGGGCAAAATTTGTGTTTGGCCCTGGATAATTTAGAGTTAGCACCAGCTATGTCTGGGCCATTGGTATGTATAAAAATATACAAATTACTATGAATTTATCATATTTGTTACAGGCTATGGTCAGCATTTATGTACAGACCGTTACAATACTTTACATGTACTTTTGTTATCATGTCATTACCTAGATGTTTGTCATTGCTGTGTCACATACTATACATGTACATGTCTTAAACCAGTTGAGCTACAGTGTCATTGACACTTTCATTTCTTGAAGTTATGATTCAAATAATTTATTTCCAAATTAATGAACACAGTATATTGTTGGTTATGATTATTGTACAAGAATATAAAAAAAAACCCTGACAAGTACACATGTATACTCATATTGTGTGCTTCCCTCTTTTAATTAATAATGGGCGTATCATGCGCTCATGGCGCAGCTGTTTATTCCCCATGGTTACGTCCTCACCCTAGGGGTGGTTAGGCATTATGGTCATGCATCTACCATCCAATGTACTGCAGTTTCTTCTCTGGAAGCTTCTGTTTTACATCGGATAGTGTTTAAAATTGGTTACTGATTTCGGGCCATATTTTCAGTGCCTGGAATCTTGTTTCCGGTTTTTATTCACCCTTATTTACGTTGACAACGGTTACTTCTGACAGTGATTACTTGTCTTCTATTTAGTTCTGTTCATAGCCAGATACATTAATATTGTCCGTAAGTGTAGCATTAATTTTTAGATAGTTTTAAAAATATTGTCCACACTTAGGCTTTTTTGGGATCCATTTGGGCTCATCGTTCCCACTGGGAACTTGGACTCATCTTGAAAATTTTTCGAGAAAATTTTCCTTTTGAATTATTTTTCGAAATGTTTGTAATGGATTATATTATTATTATGTATCTTTGTTTTCAAGGGTTTGTGCGAGTACGATGACTGTTTAATATTTTTTCAGAATGAAAGAATATTTTTCGATTTGTAAATTGAGGAGGTCTTTCTCTGATTCTCATGTTCATTGTATTTGCTGTACTCAGTGTACTTGCACTAATTCTTGCTCAGTGTGTGCCAATTCGGATGACAACCGTTGGAGACGTGTGTCATGGTATATTGTTAGTGGTGAGAGGTCCATGCAGGTCCTCTCACCACAGGGTCACTCTAGTTTTTTTCAGTCTCCTTTTCAGAGGAACAAGAACAGGGTGATGTTTCCATGATGTCTTCAAAAGTGTGCTTCCGTTGTCTCAATGAAGAGCTAGCGGCAAGGTGCTTAACGAAACGCGGCAAGTGCCTAAGCGGTCCCTAGTAGGATCGACGGTCACTTGTCGCCCGCTAGCTCCCCCGGTGAAGCAGTCATTCACGAAATGGTTGTGAAGCTGGGTTCGTCCGTTGCGGTCCAGGAGAAGAGAAGGGGTGTTGCGAGCACTATAATCTCGGATCACGCACACCAGGCGATGACAGATCGGAGGATGGAACGGAGGAAGCCAGTCAGTCCGGTAGCTAGCTCGTCCAGGTCTACCCGGACCGTGAGCGAGAGAGGCCCCCTCTCTCTTACAATAACATCTGGGCCCAGATGTTGTTGTACGTACGTTTGTCAGTTGGAGCATAATACGTCCACTCCTCCTGCTCGTGAAGCTCCGTCGCATAGACAGTCCGGTGCGGCTAGTCTGATGGCTTCCTCATCCACACGTCAGCACACACGACCGCACCTTTGCTACATCACCGCAGATATCCAGCCTGCTTCGCCGACCAGAGATTCCACGTCGACCAAGTCACGAGGCCTTTCGAGTCGGGACGTTCGCATAAGAAGTATGCAGGAATTAGGCGTCCCAGGAGCTTCTAGCGGCTAAATTACGTAAGACCGCAGCTCCACAGGCCTCCATGATGGACTTGCTATCACAGACAGCTCAACTCATCGCAGCATCCCAGCGCCATCAGAAACTTTTTCGGAACAGGAACTGTCTGAGGAAGCTGTGTCGGTTCGCTCCCCTGCAGCGTCAGTAAGGGACGACCGAGATTCTCATGTTGTCCAGTCGGATGGTGAAAGGGAATCAGCGGAGCTGGAATTTTCCCTTTATGAACAACATAAGGTGGCCCTAGATTTCATCCGGCAACACCTTCCAGAAGTTGTTCCTCCGGACCAAAATGCTGCGTTACTTGATAAGAGACCGATAGCGTCACTGGACACAAACTTTTGCGGCCAGAATAAGGACATTGCGCCTGAGTTTCCAACCCAGTTCAGAAATGTCACATGGACATTTGATCTTCTTATTGACGCTATAGTCAAGCTAGCCTCTAAGACTGGCCAATCCGGATTCTTATCGTCTCATGCTCTACAGCTGCCTTTCATCTATTATAGAAATAGATTTGAAACGGCAGGACAGGGCGTGACGAGAGTTCCTCTGCATTTAGACAACCAGGCAGAAGACTTGGAGTTGTCATTGCCGGTGTCTATGTCGATTCATTCCAGTACGCTGGAGACGACAATCTCATCTAACAGAATCAGTTTAGACGCATTATCTTATGCAGATCATCTTACCAGAGCGTTATCACCACGTCTCGAAGGAAAAGAATTCCAGGATGTTCAAACTTCCTTGAGAGTTCTTTCGAGGGCCATAGCATATTCTTTGTATAACTCCGCCCCTTCAGTGGCAAATCTGGAGTTACTTGGACGTGATGCTGCCCTGGCTGCATCCACAAGAGTGGATAGTAAGGTGAAAAAACTCTCTTCGAGTCGCTCCGGTCTCTGGAGAGCTTCTCTTCGACAGTGAGCTTTCTATAGTCTATCAACAGATTACTAAGAAAGCTTCAGACTCTCTGCTTTTTAATTCCGCTTCGCGAAGGTCGGATTCAGCAGAGAGGAGTAAGGCAGGCACTTCTGGGGCAAGTACATCCAAAGGAAGTTCCTATAGAGGATCTAAGAATACCTTTAAATCTTACTTTAGAGACAGTCAGAGTAGCGACTCAGGTAGGGGTCGTAAAGACAACTGGTCAGACGCCCCTAGGTCGACTGGGCGAGGTGCAGGTCGTAGAGGACGTAGTTTCTCCTCTCGCAAGCCTCGCAAGTCCAGGAGGTGATGGTCTAAACCTCTATTGTGTTCCAGTGGGTGGAAGGCTGTCGAGATTCTTATCCAATTGGTTGTCAATTACATGGATGAACCATGGGCGCAGGGGGTTATTTCCGAAGGTCTAAAACTGTCCTTCAAGGAAAAACCTCCATTAACTCGAAATCCTCGTTGGACTCAGCTTACGTCAATCCTTCAGAAGAGAGATTCGCTTCTATCAGAAGTCCAATGTCTTCTGGAGAAGAACGCGATAGTGGTCGTAGAAAACCAGGAATTTCCAGGTTTCTACAGTCACCTGTTCCTGGTTCCAAAACCAGATGGCTCGTTTCGTCCAGTTATAGATCTGAGCTTGATAAACAAGCTGATCGTGGCTCCGAAATTTTATATGGAGACCATCCGAGCGGTGAGAGCGAGCATTTGAGTGAACGATTATGCTGCGAGCATAGATCTCAAGGATGCATACTTTCACGTCATGGTACATCCGGCGTTTAGAAAGTTTCTTCGCTTCGCTGTCCTAGGAATCGTTTATCAGTTCCGAGCAATGTGCTTCGGTCTGAATCTAGCGATCTGGGCTTTCACTTGAATAATGTTCTCGGTAATGACTCATTTCCGAGTTCATTCGTCTGCAGTAACGTTGGCCTACTTGGACGACATTCTTCAGCGGTTCGGCAACAAGTTAACACTT
This sequence comes from Pictodentalium vernedei, assembly GCA_031216915.1. Lineage (NCBI taxonomy): Eukaryota > Metazoa > Mollusca > Scaphopoda > Dentaliida > Dentaliidae > Pictodentalium > Pictodentalium vernedei. Next base: position 666,740,194 of record CM062297.1, on the reverse strand, counting down.
CAGAACGATGTTCAGAGTCTGCTTCAACTGCTCCAACGTCTCAGTTTCATAGTAAACTAAAAGAAGTTGGATCAAGTGCCATCCAAGTCATTCACCCACGTGGGAATGAGCTTCGAGATGCACACCAATCTCGTTCGTCTGCCGTTAACCAGAGCGAAATTAGTCAGTTGTAACGCTCGCTATTGTCGTCACTCAGATGTAGTAACAGCGAGTGTATTCATGCGACTGATAGGTTTGTGCGGAGCCGCCGCGGATCTTATTCTGATGGGGCGACTACGCACTCATCCACTACTGATATTTTTTACTCACAATTGGAGTGTGAAGATTCAAACAGGTTGGGGTGCAACTTTGAGCCCAACAGATTCGAGGTGCCAGGGTTTTTGGGATCCGTAGTTCCTAAACAAGCACATAAACATCAAAGAGATGATGTCAATTTGGCTTGCGCTATGTCATTGGATGAACATTATTCAGAATTCGCATGTTCAAATTCTTTCCGACAATTGGACAGTAGTAGCGTATATTCAGAACCAGGGAGGCACTCATTCCATTCTGTTGTTCAACTTAACGGAAAGAATCCTTCTGTTTGTCCTCGAGCATCAAGTTCTTCTGTCGGCCCGTCATATTCCGGGTCGTCTGAACGTTATAGCGGACTCCCTTTTTCGGAAAGGTTGTATGTTGCCATCAGAATGGACTCTCAACAAACGAGTATTCAATGCTACCAATGGGATCGTCCTATGATAGACTTATTTGCAATGCATCTCAACAATCAGTTGCAGACGTATGTGTCGCCATGCCCAGATTCTCAAGCGTTTGTAGTAGGTTTGTAGTATGCACCCTCTCGGAATGATAGGATACGCTTATCCTCAAGCTCCGTTGTTTCAACAGATATTTCTAATCAAGCAATCTCGCTGCAAGATTCTCTTGGTAGCATAGCGTAATATTGTGGGATATTCCGCGGAAGCTTCCTCCACCGGAGGATCTTCTTTTGCAGAGGAAATCACGCACACTGCATCACAACCCGCAAGGTCTCAACCTTCACGTATTTCCGTTGTGCAGTCCTTCTTGCATGGCAAGCATTTTACAGGACGAGCAGTGGACGCAATTTCTAACTGTAGGAGGACCTACTCTTTGCTAAATTATGCTGCTAAGTGGAAGGTTTGCTCTCGATGGTGTAGGGATGATTCTGTTGATATTTATGATCCATTCCAGACATTGCTAATTTTCTGGTCTACTTGTTTGATGAGATCAAACTGCATCCAGTTACTATTGAGGGTTATAGGTCTATGCTTTCGAATACCTATGCTCATCATGATAGCATATAGATTGGATCTAATGTCATTTATCTAAGTTAGTGAAAAACTTTTCGATAAATAGACCTAGAACCCTTAGGTTAATTCCTAAGTGGAATTTAGTTTGGTTCTTCTGAAGCTAAAAGAAGCTCCATTTGAGCCTCTTGATACAGTGGACTTCAAATACTTATCTTAAGACAGCTTTTCTCTTAGCCTTCTCTTCTGCTAGAAGAGTTAGTGAGCTTCATGCACTCTCTGTTGATGATTCTCACTATCATAGTGTTGGTAATACTATTACATTGACTACTAGTGTTGGATTTTTGGCTAAGGATCAGGCTCCTAATAAGTACCCTGAACTTATGGTTATTAAGGCTCTTCCATCTTCAGATGGCCATAGGCCTTTGCTTTGTTCAGTTAGAGCTATGCGTATTTACAAACGTAGATCTGAGTTTATCAGAAAGGGACGTAAGCGTTTCTTTCTGTCTCTGCTGCCTAATAGAAAGGACATTACTGTCCATTCTATTGCAAGGTGGATTCAATTAACTATCCATACTGCTTATGAAAATTATCTTCAACTCAGCGGTCTGTGCTTAAGATTTCGGCGCATGAAGTAAGAGCACTCTCTACATCTTGGGCTTATGCTAATAGCGTTGCTATTACCGTTTTGATGAAGGCTGCATATTGGTCTCAGCCTTCCACATTCACAAATTTTTATCTTAGAAATATTGAGTTCATTTCTGGCGACCTGCGTTGTTTAGGTCCGTTATCTGTTGCCCAGAATGTTGTCCACTAAACAGTTGCAACTATAGTTATGCAGGCTTCTGTTCTGGCAGTGACTTTGTCCTGCTGCTCCCTTCGTTCTGGGGTATTTGACCCAGAGTAAGGGGAATTGTATGTGTGGGGGGGGGGGGGGGGGGGGGGGGAGGTGTTCCCTTATATTACCTGCTTTATAGTGAAAAGCAAGGGAATACCTCCCCTCTGGAGTCAGTAATTCCAAGTCGTTGCCTGGATGGTTTTAAAGGGTAAAGCTAATGTCTATCTCATTTATGTAATATTTTTAGAGTGTAGCTCAGTGTGAAGCATTTGTACATGGCATGTGCCATATGAGCGTTAATATACGATCCTCAGACACTTTTAAATGAGTATAAAGAGTCTTATTCTATGGACTATCTTTATTTATTGGCTTTCCTTTTAAAAAAAAAAAAAAAAAAAAAAAAAAAAAAATTAGGATAATGGGTTATACTGGATGTTAATATGTTAATAAAGATCTTTGATGTTTTTGTGCTCAATTACGCTGATTACTTAACGCTCCTCGCTGATTACTTAATGCTTACCAGGCACTGGTTGTAAAAATAAGGATTTGGTGCCAATTTTGGTACTTCCTTGACACTGCGCGAATAAAAGTATGGAGGACCACATAGGACATTGATTTTTTGGATTTTGATGCAAATTTTGGCGATTAGGGGGGGGGGGCAAAATTTGTGTTTGGCCCTAGAATTTTAAGACTCAGCACTAGCTGAGTCTGGGTCATTGGTAAGTATAAAAAATATATAAATTACTATAAATTTTTTAACTTGTATACTTACCAATGGCCCAGATGGAGATGGCCCTCCCATGAGTGGTCACTCATTCCTTCCCACTGAATTATTATGTAGTACTCTCTTCTACAAAGAATGATGTTGGCGCCAATTGTGGTCACTTCCTGACGTCTGCACATGCACGGGGAGTAAATGTATGGTGGACCAGACAGGACTTTTAATTTTCGGTTTTGCAAGCAAATTTTGGGGAATGGGGGGTTCAAAATTTGTGTTTGAGCCTTCATAACTTTAAGTTAGCACCAGCTAGTCTGGGCCATTGGTAAGTATAAAAATATACAAATTACTTTAAATTTATAATTTTTATTAGCTGTGACTAGCAGCTCTATAAGTGGCAATGTCGGTCTGTCTGTCGGTCTGTCTGTGACCAACGAGTTTCAAAACTCAATAACTTTTGAAATACTTGATGGAATGACTTTATATTTGGCATGTAAGTGTATCTTATTGATGTCTAGCCACTGTTCAATGCATGTGTTGTTCCAAATATTTTTCTTGGAGTTATGGTCCTTGATGAACTGAGAATTTTGTGAGATTGCACCACCCGTCACAGCTACGGCGTCGATGTCGCGATTTTTCTTTTTAATGGTACTATAATAAATATTAAGTGTAACCTTGTCAAGTTAAATAATTGCGTGGTCTGAACATGCTGGATTCATGTTAAATGGAATTTTAAAAACAAGTGCTGGTCTACCTCTTTTCGAAATTAATTTAATCAGCACCAAATTTTTTTCTTTGTGTGCTAGTGGATTATCAGTAGAATATTTTTATTTATTCTTATTGGTCTTATCAATATCATTAACCATTACTTACAACTATGACCACCCTTCCGTTTGTCAGTATCACAGTTGAACAATACTGAGTGAGCACAAATACAGCTTGTGTTTATAGACTTGTAATAAAATTGAATGTTTACAAACTGCTGCTCAATATGCTGACAAGTGGGAGTAATGCAAGCATGCCTAGTTGATGCACTTGGAATAATGGACAGTTATTAGTTCATAACTCAGTATTCTTGTAAATTTAATTGTGAATAATGAATTATGGTGATCAGGATGTGGGTGCTTTTCTGCTTTATATGTCACTATAGCACATACTCCACTTGAAGTTGCTAGCTGGACTAGATACCACAGATCTCCTCTTGTATGACCGACTGAATCTTTGACATCAGTCATTAAAACGGATCTGACAAGGGAAGACATTACGTCATCAACTTTATGGATTTTGGCGCAATGAGGGATGGGCAACCGCAACATCCTGAATACTTTCACAGTCTTTGAAGGTGAAGAATATCAGGAGTGATGGAAAGAACTCTACAGCAGCAACAGTTACACCCAATATACCTCAGGACACAGTGCCCAAACCATGCTGTTCCTGTCCACCATCAAGCTATTCATGGATAGCTGTTTATTGTATCGCTCCATCAATGATGTAGTGGAAACAGCTCCATTCCAACAGGATCTGCACCACCTCTTGAATGATGATCAATAAAATGTGTGCGATAAGGGAAGACATTCCTGTGTCAGTTTTATCAGTTTGGTGCAGTGTGGTATCAGCAACAGGTACATTCTGAATACTTTCCCAGTCTTTTAAGGGCAATTTAAGGCATAGAATATCACAAGTGATGGTTGATTGAAGGAACTGAACAGCAGCCAAAGTGAGCCTCAGAGTACCCCAGGGCACTAGCTTGATCCATGCTATTTCTGGATTACCATTGAAAGGAAATGCCCACCACCAGACTATCCACGGATAACTGCTTGTTGTAACGCACCATCAGTGATACAGAGGACACAGCTACACTCCAGCAGGATCTGCAAACCTACAATTTTCTTCGATGGATTGATTAATCAGTTTAAATCCTGTTCAGTATGAGATGTTATGCATAACCAAGCATCATTTCATCAAAGCCAATAACACCATTCACAATAATATTCCGCAGTTGACAAGTGTAGCAAGTAGGCTTACTTTGGAGCTACCATTGACAGTGAACTATCATGAGCATCATGTAATGCCAGTGGAAACACTAGTAACAGCACGACTTTCAGGTTTCCCCATCGCATTTAGTCTGTCTGTCCTATGTCAAAGCCATCAGCTACAAAACTTTGATAAGATAACAGATAAAATATATGTACCTACAGTGTTGGAGCACATGACCAAGTCACACCAAATCTGTAGGGCTGTTAACATCTCCATCTAGTCACCCTGCTACAACATGTGTCAGAGCCTGTGCTATCATGATGTTTGGGGAGATGAATGACCTCACTGATGTTCGGCCAACATCAGTTCACCCAATCAGAATCACCATCAGAGACCACCTAAGTTGTATATATAACCATTTTGCCACATAAGATACTATTTGTACTTCCATGTCGAAGTGACTCTCATTTTCTGTTACGACAGATGATTCACTCACAACTGACCTTGGCAAATGATGCTCATTCAGCTAAATCAGACTGGCTGATTTGACCCTATTTTTGGCTGATTCGTACTTTCTGTGTTTTTTTTTGGAATATGATGCATACTGATGGTGGTCTACATGTGCTGGTTATCCAAATTCCCAGAATTATTGTTTTTTGCAGCTTTACCAGCTGAAACATTCAAAGCAAGAATCAGAATTGACAATAATGAGTGCCCAAATCGACCAAGATCTGAGTCTGTCGACATCTGAAACAACCCAGGACCAGATCAGTCAATCTGTCAAGGTCAAAATCAGCATGATTCTGTCTCTGCATTTGATGAGCTTGCCTAAGCACTTTCATAACTTGAAATATTGAATGCTTTCTCACAAGATATTATGTGGACTCTTACATAAGCTAATCAACAATCTGAAACTCCAATCCAGGCAAAAATGTTTAGTTTGGAAAAAGATATTGATTGTTACCCCCCCTCCCCCCCTTCCCTTTGTGACTTGTATGGCTGTAGGGTATCCTTGTAGTTGGCTTTCGGGTATCCCCAACAAAACTACTGTGACAAGCACGGAGGCAGTTCCCCAGCTAGAGCTCCCTGGCAAGGATGCTGTCCTTGAGATAGTGGCCAAAAAACAAGACTCCGTAAATTTTGTACTTAGAAGAAATCGTAATATTTGTATACGACAACCAATGGCCCAGACCAGCTGGTGCTAACTCAAATTAATCCAGGGCTAAACACAAATTTTGCTCCCCTATCCCCACATTTTGCATGTAAAACCGAAAAAATTAAGTCCTAGATGGTCCTCCATACTTTTGAGATCTGCGCATGCACAGTATCCAGGAAGGTACCAAAATTGGCCCTAAAGTCAGCAACAATGAACTGACATCTGTGCTTTTAAATCTCCTTTTTGAGGATGCCAGACACAAATCAGTGGTAAAATTGGTGGATCCAAGGCTGCAAATGGATAATGGAAGGAAACAATGGTGGTTGGAAACATTCAGGGCTGTAACTTTATAATAATCAAATTCTTGACCTATAAGACGGCGTTTCTCTTTGCCTTTGCATCTGTTAGAAGAGTCATTGAACTTCATGCTTTATCTGTTGATGAATCTCACTATCGTAGTGTAGGTAATACCATTACCCTCACTACGGAAGTGGGGGTTTTGGTCAAGAATCAGATTCTAGACAAGCGGCCAGAGCCTATTGTCATTAAGGCTTTACCATCCTCTGATAACCGTAGACCTTTGCTATGTCCAGTCAGAGCTATGCGCATTTATAAACTTTGATCAGATTTTGTTAGAAAGGGAAGAAAACGTTTCTTTCTTTCTTTGATTCCTAACAGAAAGGATATTCCTGTTCATGCTGCTGCTAGATGGATTCAGTTGGCAATGTGTATTGCCTATGAAAATCTGTCTTCAGATCAATGTTCTGTTAATAGATATCAGCACCCGAGGTTAGAGCACCGTCCACTTCTTGGGCTTATTCTAACAGTATAGCCATTACTGATCTCATGAAGACTGCTTACTGGACACAGCCCTCTTCATTTACCAAGTTTTACCTGAGAAATTTAGAGTTCATCTCCGGTGACCTTAGATCTTTGGGTCCTCTTTCTGTTGCTCTGAATGTCGTCCTTTAATAGTTACATCTATTAGGTCTTTAGGCAGTCCTTTCCTGCACTGACGCTGTTCCGCTGCCCTCTTTGTTTTGATGAAATTTACCTCAGAACAAGGGGAGGGTGGGGTGTTTTTTTCCCTTATGATCATCTGGCTTTATAATGAAAAGCAAGGGAAGACCTCCTCTGGTGTCAGTGGTCCTGAGTTGGTGCTGGGATGGTTTTAATGTGTAGCTCTGTGTGAAGCAATAACTATGTCTCATTTATGTATGGTTTTTAAAGTGTTGCTCACTGTGAAGCAATTGTATATGTCACATCTCAAACGGGCATTAATATACAAACCTCGGACACTTTTAAATGAGTATAAAGAGTCTCATTCTCTGGACTATCTTTATATATTGGTTTTCCTTTACCGAATTAGCATAATGGGTTATGCTGGCATTAAATGGAGAATTATATATTCAGGCCTGGCATTCTGAAAAATTTAGGGGGGCTAAAAATCGCTCTCCTGAAATGATCTAGGAGAGCAATTGCTCTCCTAATTTTTAGTCGAGTTGTGACGAAGTCAAACTCGTCTTATAGTTTGGTGAATGGCGGGCGGGCGGGCGGGCGGGCGGGCGGGCGGCTGTAAACAATTGGTTTCCGGATGATAACTTGATAGTGGTTCAACTCACATTCATTAAACTTCATACGTAGGTTGGTCTTGGTGGGAGGAAGAACCCTATTGATTTTGGACATGCTACGTCGAAGGTCAAGGTCACAGTGACCTTGAACGTAGTAAATCTTAAACAATTGGTTTCCGGATGATAACTTGATAATGGTTCAACTCACATTCATGAAACTTCATAGGTAGATTGGCCTTGGTGAGGGGAAGAACCATATTGATTTTGGACTCGCTACGTCAAAGGTCAAGGTCAACGTGACCTTGAACATAGTAAATCGCAACAATTCCTTTCCGGATGATAACTTGATAGCAGTTCAACCTACATTCATGAAACTTCATAGGTGGGTTGGTCTTGGTGTGAGGAAGTACTCTATTGATCTTGGACTCACCAGATCAAAGGTCAAGGTCACAGTGACCTTTAACATAGTATATCGCAACAATTGGTTTCCGGATGATAACTTGATAGTGGTTCAACCTAGAGTCATGAAACTTCATAGGTGTGTTGGCCTTGGTGCGAGGAAGAACCCTGTTGATCTTGGACTCACCAGGTCAAAGGGGAATGGCAGGCGGGAGGGCGGGCGGGCAGACGGGCAGGCGGGCGGGCGGGCTCTTTCGTAAACAGTTGGTTTCCTGATGATAACTTGATAATGGTTTGACCCATGTTCATGAAACTTCATAGGTAGGTTGGCCTTGGTGAGAGGAAGAACCCTATTTATTTTGGACTCACTAGGTCAATGATGAAGGTCACAGTGACCTTGAACATACTAAATCATAAACAATTGGTTTCCGGATGATAACTTGACTATGGTTGAAGCCACATTCATGAAACTTGATATGTAGGTTGGCCTTTGTGAGGGGAAGAACCCTATTTATTCTGGACTTGCTAGGTGAAAGGTCAAGGTCACAGTGGCCTTCAACATAGTAAATCTGTAAACGGATGATAACTTGTTGATAGTTTGACCCACATTCATGCAACTTCATATGTAGGTTCGCATCAGTGAGAGGAAGAACCCTATTTATCTTGCACTCGCTAGGTCAAAGGTCCAGGTCACAGTGACCTTGAACATAGTAAATCGTAAACAATTGTTTCCGGATGATAACTTGACTGTGGTTCAACCCACATTTATGAAACTTCAGATGTAGGGTGGCCTTCTTGAGAGGAAGAATCCTATTTATTTTGGACTCGCTAGGTGAAAGGTCAAGGTCACAGTGACCTTCAACATAGTAAATCGTAAACAATTGGTTTCAGGATGATAACTTGATAATAGTTTGACCCACATTCATGAAACTTCATAGGTAGGTTGGCCTAGGTGAGTGGAAGACCCCTATTTATTTTGGACTCGCTAGGTCAAAGGTCAAGGTCACAGTGACCTTGAACATAATAAATCGTAAACAATTGGTTTCTGGATGATAACTTGATAATGGTTCCACCCACGTTCATGAAACTTCATAGGTAGGTTGGCATTGGTGCAAGAAAGAGCCCTATTTATTTGGGAATCACTAGGTCAAAGGTCAAGGTCACAGTGACCCTTCACATAGTAAATTGTAAACAACTGGTTTCCGGACGATAAGTGGATAATGATTAAACCCACTTTTGTTCTGTCACAACTCGACATTGGATCGGTGATCCTATCAGCATTTTTTTTTTTGGACATGGAAGGCAGTTAAACCATGATATATCATATGAATGCAGTTCAACCCTGTGACCAGACATGCTCTACTCACAAAGTTGCATTGCGTAATTTGGATGGTTGTAATACATGTTACTTCGAAAGTTACTCAATACTGTGTTGAAGTCGTCAGTCCCGACAACTCACAACTGTCACAAGCCAATCATGGTTCAACTTCATCCCCTTCAAGTTCATTCCATCAGATAAATTTTGAATTTCAGTTCATTACACCTGAGCCAGCAGTACAGTACATAACATAACATATGTATATGTCCGTGTATAAGTCGCACTTTTTTACCTGAATTGTTATGTCAAAATCGGGGGTGCATCTTATACATGGGTATGACTTGTTTCAGAGAATTTTCAGGGCACTGACTTCTTCAGACAAACGGTGTTCCTACTGTTTGTCAATTGTGTAACAGAGTCAAATCGTGTGGTTTTGACTGAGTGCAGATTCACCAAAATTATTTTCTTTTCATTTTATTTCAGTTTAAATTCTTCAGAAAATAAGTTGTCAATAAAATATTATGTGTGTTTTCCCTTACTTTTATTCATAAATAATAATAAAGAAGTATTCTATTTAGTCGTTGTTGTTCAATCGGCCCATGTGTTTACATCAGTGCATGTACCGGAAATCAACAGGTTTGTGGGGCCAATATGGATGAAACCATAAAAAATACAAAATCATCAAAATAACAATGAAAAAATAAATAATAACACATTAAATGTATGCCAACAATACCTGGAGAGAACTATTTATTTATTCCATGAACTCCAATTCACTGATGTGTAATGTCCGGTTATAAATTATGCACACGTGCACCAGGTAAAGTTAGTTTCAATAGCACCAACAATGCTTAAGTTGGACAACAATTTGAAAACAATTTGTGCTGTAACCTGCGCATTTGTTGTATTTTTATTGGTTTTTCCAGAACTTTCTCACATTCTGGAAAAACCAACTTAATCACAACAACTGTGCAGGTTACGGCGCAAATGGTGCTCTGATTCTGAAACTATGAAGTTTCAGTCACAAACGAGTGTTGGATTTTCTTGACAGGGATGAAGACATTGGGGTGATAAACAAACAACAAAAATCAAATAAATGCGAGTATTTTTTAATAATAATTTTCCTTTATTCTTTTATCTTATTCACCACGTGGTAACTTCTGAAAACCTACCTATTTCTGTTGCATCCCAAACTGCCCCAAATTGGCAAAACATAACTTGCTACTAATTCTTTTTGACTGCATATATTTAAAAATGGGGGTGCGACTTATACATGGGCTTTAGGCAAAAGGGAGGAATTCCAAGTGTGAGGTTGGGGTGCGACTTATACACGGGGGCGACTTATACACGGACATATACGGTACTTATCTTTGTGCACCCAGGGGAGCGAAATTTCGCGGACCTTAATGGTTCTTGGCGCACGTTAAGGCGCGCAAAAAAATCGCACACCAGAAAATGCCAGGCCTGTATGTTATGTAATACTCAATTACGTTGTTGGTGTTATGTCATATATAATTCCTATCATCTATTCTGTAGGAGCTATTCTTTACTAAAATAATTGAGAGATTTTTACGATTCAGCTAGTGATGATAAATTTTAAGAAATTTGTATATTTTTTATACTTACCAATGGCCCAGATGGATATGGCCCTTCCATGAGTGGGCACTCATACCTCCCCGCTGTTTTTAACATTTAACAGGCAATCTGTAGAAAGAATGATGGTTGGTGCCAGTTTAGGTACCTACCTGGATACTGCAGATTCAAGATTTTTCAAACCAAGTCCCTATATTAATAGTTAGGCTTATGGAAGCCCAAATTTTAACTTAATGCAACATGGGGGATAATTTTTAAAAATCATCTTCTTCTGATCCACTAGTTAGAATGCTTTTACATTTGGTATACAACATCTCGGGGGGGGGGGGGGGGGGGGGGTCTGATTCAAGTTTGTTCAAATCGGGTCCCTTGGTATATATTTGGGCTCGCTATGGTAGCCCAAATTTTAACATAGTGCAATATAAGGAAATTTCTTTAGAAATCTTCTCCTTCTGATCCACCAGTCAGAATGCTTTCATATTAGCTATACAACATCTCTAGAGGGGTCAGATTCAGTTTGTTCGATTTGAGTGTCTGGATTAATATTTGGGCTCCATATGGGAACATGAAATTTAATTTAGTACAATATGAGGAAATTTCTTCAAAAATCTTCTTCAGATTCACCTGTCAGAATTCTTTCATATTTGATTTGCAGCATCTCTGAGGGAGTCAGATTCAAGTTTGTTCAAATTGGTTCCCTGCTTTAATATTTGGGCTCCCTCTGGTAGCCTTAATTTTAACTTATCGCAATATAATGTAATTTTTTTAAAAATCTTCTTCTTCCGATCCACCAGTCAGAATGCTTTCATATTAGCTATACAACATCTCTAGAGGGGTCAGATTCAGTTTGTTCGATTCGAGTGTCTGGATTAATATTTGGGCTCCATATGGGAACATGAAATTTAATTTAGTACAATATGAGGAAATTTCTTCAAAAATCTTCTTCAGATTCACCTGTCAGAATTCTTTCATATTTGATTTGCAGCATCTCTGAGGGAGTCAGATTCAAGTTTGTTCAAATTGGTTCCCTGCTTTAATATTTGGGCTCCCTCTGGTAGCCTTAATTTTAACTTATCGCAATATAATGTAATTTCTTTAAAAATCTTCTTCTTCCGATCCACCAGTCAGAATTCTTTCATATTTGGTATACAACATCTTGGGGGGTGGGGTGGGGTGGGGGGGGGGGGCGGATACGGCGGGGTTGGTGTCAGATTCAAGTTTGTTCAAATTGGGTCTATAGGTTAATATTTCGGCTCTATGGTAGCCCACATTTTAAATTAGTGCAATATGAGGAAATTTCTTTAATAATTTTCTTCTTCAGATCCACCAGTTAGAATGCTTTGATATTTGGTATACAACATCTCTGGGGGGTGGGGGGGGGGGGGGGGGTTAGATTCAACTTTGTTCAAATTGAGTCTCTGGGTTAATATTTGGGCTCCCTATGGGAGTCGGAATTGGCCATGTAGCTGAAGAATTAGAAATTTTTTATTTAGTACCCTCTAGAGGTGTGTGACAAAGATTAATCCACATAGGTTGTATCAAGGGGCTTCATAGGGGAGCTCCACATTTTACATTATGATCAACTGAAGAAAAGGCATCATGTTTGGACTATTTTTGTCACTCCTGAGGGGCTCAAGGAATGACAGTGTATCCTATGGTGATGGATTGCTTAATGCAGATTCATTCTTGGACTCTATTTATATCATGTTCTGTTCAAGGTGAGTGCTTCAGGCCCCATGGGGCTCTTGTTTAATTGCATTGTTAGTTACTACTAGGAACTTTTTAGCTTACCTGATTGAAGGTCAGTAGGAGCTATTGCCATCATTTGGCATGGTCATAAGTACTTGATTGCTGTCTGGAAAAAAATGTTTGCAGTCCTGTAGGAAATCCTGGAGCTAAAAATAGAAAAAAATTGAAATGCCCATATTTCAAAAAACTGCACTAACCTGAATATTATTTTTTGGTGAACAACTTCCTTAGGACCAGTGGAATCAGATTGACCAAAGTATTTGCTGTCGGTTTTGTCATGGGTTGCTGTATAGAGATGCCCATTTTAATGCTGTTGGCGATGGGAAAATGCCAAGTTATCATCTTTCTTGTGCTCCGTCAACTGAGGACTTTTCTTCAGAATCTTTGGGCCAAATCTAAACTAATTTGGTACAAAGTATCTTGGTGGAGTATACTCTGCTGAGTTTTTCCCAAAAACGTTTCTACTCTACTTGGGGCTGGGGTTAATGTTTCAAAAGCCTAAAATGCTCTAAAAATCATCTTCTCATTAACCACTCGCAATAATGACTAGATTTCTGGTATGGAACTTCCTTTAGTGATCCAGATTCAAATTTGTTTAAAGGAACTCAGCAGGTCAATATTTGGACTCCCTATGGGAGAATGCCATTTTGGGCTCCACCTCATATTTCTATTTCCAGAACTAATGGACTAATTTGAACCAAATTTATCATGTATATCTTGGTCATAAGTACTGGATATATGCCCAAAGTTTTTTTTTTTGCATCCACATGGGAAACCAGGAACTAAAAATAGAAAAATTCACATTTTTTTCACTTCTTCAATTGAGATCTGGTAACTATTTCACTTAATCTACCATCGCAAAGTCTGTTACAAATTTTTTGGCTAATCAGAATTTGAAAGATAATATTAAACTTCTCTGGCACCAAACATCTATAAAAACACAAATATAAATGAATTTGGCAAAGTCAGAGTTTAATGTTATTGAACTATCCTAGGACCAGCAACAACAAATGGCCAAAAAAATTGCCTTTGGTTGTGTCATGGCAAATCCAAAAATTGCTCTTGCTCTCCATCACTTACCAACACACTCATCTCTTTCGACAACTTCAGCCAGGTGAGCATTTTCGGCACACTTGAGCCTCTAGTTATAAAAAAAGGTACAGTATGAGCCCTTTATTAGAAAAATTATGCAGTTGAAAAAAATAATTAATTAATCAATATTTGGTAATTATCTTGTAATTTGCTGTATTTAAGTTCAAACAAACAAAATACATTAATTGAATTCTGTTAATTGAATAATTTTCATTGGCAAAGTGGTTATTCAATTAACAGGATTCCACTGTATTAAGAAACTATTGTTGTGAAGACTACTCCTATTTATTGTCGTATATATTTATGCCATACCGCCATTACTGAAAAGGAGGTGTTAAGTGTTACCCATGTCTGTCATTCTGTACATTCATACGTATGACCTTACTAACTTCAGTTTCATTTGATAACAATTTTTTCAACTTTCCATACTCCGCTTATGACCACAGCCCAGAAGAGCTGTTCAATTTTTTTGGTAATTTTTGCTCATATAATTTCAGAGTTATGGCCCTTGATTGCACAAAACTTTGTTATTTTCTGATTTATACATGATAACTGTAGTTCCCGTTGATGGAATACTTTGAAATTTGACAGTTTTTCTAATTATAAAATAACAAAGACCAATTTTTTTTTTTTTTATATTTATTACCACTTCAGTGGGAACTCTTAGCTCCTTAACAGAGTTTTTTTTACTCAGCATTAATGCACCATAATGCTCAACAGATCACATGACGTGTCAACCGGTATTGGGTTAACATGTCCAATAACAGCCTGACATGTCACATGAATCGAGATTTCGATCGATCTATAATTTCTCTCTCTACAGTTCTTCTGCACTCCAAAAATGAATTCAATTTTAAGCACAAACACATCAGAATTCTGTTAGTTTTCTTCTTTGTCATGAGGAAATTACACTGCAGAATTATAAGTAGGCTATTGAGACTAAAAAATGGTGTTTTGATTCTCAGGCAATCCCTCATTGAATTTGAAGCCCCTCATTGGACATTTTTATTGCCTTTCAGTGTTTTCCAATATTAGTACAAACACAGGGATACCCGAAGCTTTTTAAATTTTTTGATTGATGTATATTTATTTAGTTGCATCTCCAATATGTTTGCCTTGTTGCAATTTATGGGAGAGTGCCTATAGGCACTCTTCCATAGATTGTAACCAGGCAAATCCCCATAGATTAAATACTTATACTTCAAAGATAATATGAAGAGCATCAAAAGAATATGAAGGCTTTGAATTGCAGTACCCACAGTTTGTTTTTAGATGAATGTTTTATTTTTCAAATTAAAGAGTGAATTTATTTGTTTACATATGCACTTTCTCTCTTTCTGTGTTTAAAAAGACAGTTGAAATTCTCTCCATGTTTGCTCACATTTTGCAAAAGAAAAACAAAAATTAAAAATAAAACCCTCCCTCCCTCCCTCATTACTTGAAAAAAAAATTGCCTGAGAATGAATGAATTTATTTTGTGTGGCCTAAAGGTAAGAATCAATGATTTATCTAAAGGTATGGATGCACTAAACCTCGCAAATGTCCCAGATTTTGTACGTAATATGTTTCCTAATTTGGAGGCTATCAGGTCATGACCAAAAAACTTATTCGGCTGTGCAAATATAAACAGCTGTACTATTAATGTTTACCAGAAATAAGTCATGCTGGATTCTGTACATTGACTGAATGATGAATATTGACTGGACAGATTATTTGAAATGATTCTGAATTAAAGTTTCTGTTGTTGACAAATTGTTATATTTATTATTCTTTTGCATGTAAAGGGCACTGCAATATGTCAAATTCTTTTCCTATGATGTGGTAATAATAGTAATAACATGATTCAGTAGGGCATTGCTTTGTATTAACGGTTCAATAGAAATGGTTAACTGCCCTTGAGCTTATGTGCGGCCCTTGACTTTGTCTCGAGCTGCTTATAAGCTCTTGGGCTGTTAACCATTTCTGTTGAGCCATTAAATACACTGCATTGCCCTCCAAAATCATGTTATTGTTATATTAGCTTTATGTTATAACATAACATAACCTATCTTTCAATCAAATGTACTTTTACCACATTTAAACACAAGTCCACTTGTGTAGTCTAATTTCAATATCCTTTTGAAAAATCTCTTGACAGGTGAATCTCATCTGATGTGACTCATTCCAGACTTCACGAAAAAATAGTTCTTGACTGGAGTTTTAAGTCCTCTGTGTGTGTTAATCTAAAATTTACATGGTTGTCTAAACTTCACATGTATTTATTCTGATAACAACTGAAAAACTGTTACCCTTTTCCCTGATGTGATGGCCATCTCCAGTCAGTGTAATACATAAAAAGTGCGTTTAAAATTCGCTTATTTTTTTATTCCAAAACAAAGATTTTGACCCCACATTTGAACAAGAACATCATAAATTGTTACAATGAAGGGTCATAAGCTATGTTTTAGAGGCCAAAAATTGGAAAATTCCTGTTAATCAAAAAATAATTTTTAGCTCAACTTTGGCGAAGCCAAATTTGAGGTATTGTCATGGCCCGTCGTCCGCCTGTCCATCCATCCGTCCATCGTGCCATCAACACGGCTCAGGCTAGAGGCCATATTTATGAACCGATCTTTACAAAACTTCTTGGGTACCTTTGTTATCACCGTGGGACGAGAACGAGTGTTTTTGGGTCCGGTCTGAAATTCAAGATGGCTGCTGGCAGCCATTTTGTACAAAATTAGGTGCAATCAGATTTTTGCGCAGAACTTCCATATGAAAGCTCTGTTTAGTACCATGGGATACATCACATATAATATGTTGTTTTTTTTCTCATGCCTAAATCATGCAAATTAGACTAACTTGGGTTTGTTTAGTGTTAATTTCAGCACTGCAAGTGCAAATGCGAATACAGCTCGGGCTAGAGGCCGTATTTATGAACTGATCTTTACGAAACTTCTTGGCACCTTTGTAATCACCGTGGGACGAGAACGAGTGTTTTTGGGTCCGGTCTGAAATTCAAGATGGCCGTTGGCAGCCATTTTGTATAAAATTAGGCGCAATCAGATTTTTGTGCAGAACTTCCATATGAAAGCGCTGATTTGAATAATTTTTTTTGTGTGAATGTTTAGTACCATGGGATGCATCGCATATAATACAGGTTTTTTTTCTCGTGCATAAACTATACCAATTAGACTAACTTTGATCTATTTAGTGTTACTTTCATCATTGTAAATGCAAATGCCAATATGGCTCGGGCTAGAGGCCGTATTTATGAACTGATCTTTACGAAACTTCTTGGATATCTTTGTTATCACCATGGGACAAGAATGCATGTTTTGGGGTCCAAAATTCAAGATGGCCACCAATAGCCATTTTGAAAAAAATTTTGTGCAATCAGTTTTTTGCTCAGAACTTCTATATGAAAGCACTGATTTGAATAAATGTTTGTGTGAATGTTTACTAACATGGGATGCATCACATAAAATACTTATGTCCTATTCTTTAGACCATTGCAGTCACCTTGTAATTGATTTACTATGGTTGACGTGGTCACAACAAAACTACTTTTTCTCTTATTCATTATTGTTGACTTGGTCACAACAAATACTGTTTCCTGTCATATTCATTATTGTTGACCTGGTCACAGCAAACACTAATTCCTGTCATATTCAAAGTTGAGCTTCAGTGTCATTGACACTTTCATTGTAGATACCGTTTACAACTCATAATTAGGTAAATAGTTAATTTCTTGATGAATTTGTATTTAAAGATTTCTTGATGAATTTGTATTTACAGATGTCTTGATGAGCATGATGGCAGCTAGCCAGAATGATCCTCGCATTCAGCAGGTTAAGTGTGAAACTGGATCACAGGGATCTTTGTCCAGACAGAGTGGTACTTTCAGTACTACATCCTATACAGCCTTGCCAGCAACACGTAGTGAAAGAAGTGGCTCTTATGGGTCTCTGAGCAAAGTTGCTGTTGTAAACTCGAAAAAACAAAACTTACCAAAGCGACTATATGATCATCGAAACTCTGCACATACAGTAAACCCAATTTCATTTGATCTTGGAGATACGTGAGTATTTTTCTACTAATAACCAATGGCCCAGACTAGCTGGTGTAAACTCGATATTATCACACAAATTTTGACACCCTCCCCCCCCCCCCCCCCCCCATCCCCCAAATTTGCATACAAAACCAAAAATTAAAAGTCCTATCTGGCCCTCCATACTATTACTCTCTGCACATGCGCAGTGGTCAGGAAGAGATCAGAATTGGAGCAAACATCATTCTTTGTTTGGCCCTAAAGTCAGCAACAACGAACTGACATCTGTGCTTTTAAATCTCCTTTTTTGAGGGTGCTGGACACAAATCAATGATAAGATTGGTGGATCCAAGGCTGTAAATGTATGATGGAAGTGAACAACGTTGTTAGAAACATTCATGGCTTTAACTTTATAATAATTATAAAAATTATTTCATGTTTCCCATTTTGGGATATACGCCTGACGTCATCATTCTTGCTAATGATTTATCCACTGTTTGTTAAGTGTTCCTTCCCTATCCCTCCTTAAAGTCCTCCTGTTAAACTCCTAAGCTTTTTGGCTGTTTTTTATCGAAATTTTTTATTAAATTTCTTGGGAGTTTAAGGTGTATTACAGAATGTTTATTCTTTTTATCCTCATGGTTACGTCCCCACCCTAGGGGTGTTAGGTCATTTTGGTCTTGCATCTTCAATCCGAAGTATTGTTTTTTCTTCATTTGAAGATCTTTTTTTTACATCTTATAGCTTTAAAATCTGTTACTGACTTTGGGCTTTTTTTCTGTGCCTGATGTCTTTTTTAGCTCAGCTCATCGCTCTCCGTCCGTCGTCCGTCGTCTATCGTCCGTCGTCCGTCGTCCGTCAACACCATGTTTTGGTCTTCTCCTCCAAAGCCACTGGGCCAATTCAAGTGAAAGTTTATGTGAGCGATGGTCCCAAAGGGGCATTTCATTTTTGTTCTCAACTCAGCATGCCCAGCCCCATAGGGAGGGAGTGGGGGAAAATGCTCCAAAATATTTTAAAAATCTTCTCAAGAACCAGTGTGTACAATGACTTGATATTTGCTATGGAGCTTCCATATGAGGTGTAGAATCAAGTTTGTTCAAACGAAGTTCGTGAAGTAATATTTGGCTTTGTAATAGGAGGGGTAAGATTTTTGGCCCCGTCCAAAATTTCTATTTTCTGAACCGATGGTCCGGTATGAACCAAATTTGGTTTGTGGTAGTATTGGGTCATAAGTACTTGACCCATGCAAAAAAAAAAATTCCCACATCCCCATGGGAACCCTGGGAGCTAAAAATAGAAATATTTTCAAATGCCCATATTTCCCAAACCCCACGGAACAGAGAGCGTTTATTTGGTATGAAGTATCCTTATGACCAGTAGAATTGAATGGTAAAAAAAAATTGCCATCGGTTATGTTAGGGTGTTCTGTAATGGGCATCGAAAAAATGCTGAGTCAGCATATTTGCAAAAATTTAAAAAAATCTTTTCTCCAGAACCAATCATCAGAATCTTTTGATATTTGGTATACAGCATTCATAGGGGGGGGGGGGGGGGGGGGGGGGGGGGGGGGGTCAGATAAAAGTTTGTTGAAATAAAGCTCATTGGTTCATATTTGGGCTCTCTACAGGAGCCCGTAGTTTTAACATAGGGTAATATGGGGAATATTCTTCAAAAATCTTCTTCTTCAGAACCACCAGTCAGAATCTTTTAATATTTGGTATACATCATTGTCATGAGGGTCAGATTCTAGATTGTTCAAACCAAGTCCCTAGGGAAGCCCAAATTTTATCTTTGTTCAATATGGGGGGTAATTTAAAAAAATCTTCTTCTTCAGATCCATCAGTCAGAATGCTTTGATATTTGGTATGCAACACCTCTATGGGGGTCAGATTCAAGTTTGTTCAAATCAGATCCCTAGATATATATTTGGGCTCACTATGGTAGCCCAAATTTTTACTTAGTGCAATATGAGGAAATTTCTTTAAAAATCTTCTTCTTCAGATCCACCAGTCAGAATGCTTTTATATTTGGTATGCAACATCTCTAGGGGGGTCAGATTCCAGGTTGTTCAATTCGAGTGCCTAGGTTAATATTTGGGCTCCATATGGGAACATGAAATTTAACTTAGTACAATATGAGGGAATTTCTTCAAAAATCTTCTTCTTCAGATTCACTTGTCAGAATGCTTTCACATTTGGTATACAACATCTCTAGGGGGGTCAGATTCAAGTTTGTTCAAATCGGATCCATAGGTTAATATTTGGGCTCGCTATGGTAGCCCAAATTTGAACTTAGTGCAATTCGAAGAAATTTCTTTACAATTTCTCTTCTTCAGATCCAACAGTCAGAATGCTTTCATATTCGGTACACAACATCTCTGAGGAAGTCAGATTTAACTGTGTTCAAATCAAGAGCCTGGGTTAATATTTGGGCTCTCTATGGGAGCCAGAATTGGCCATTTTGCTGAAGAATTAAAAATTTTGTATTCAGTACCCTCTAGAGGTACTAAGATTAATCCACATAGGTTGTATCAAGGGGCTTCATAGGGAGCTCTACATTTTACTTATGATCAACTGAAGAAAAGGCATGATGCTCAGATTATTTTTGTCACTCCTGAGGGTCTCAAGGATTGACAGTGTAGCCTATGGAGATGGCTTGCTTAATGTAGACTCATTCTTGGACTCTGTTTAAATTATGTTCTGTACAAGATGAGCGCTTCAGGCCCCGTGGGACCTCTTGTTTCCTTTGATGTTGTTTACATTGGCAACGTCTTTAAATATATGTAGTATTTAGATATTATATTACTGTAGAATTGTTGTTGGATACATTGATTATGATTCCGGTAGTGTAGCTCAAAAAATTTGGATTTTGTCCCTTGGGCTCTTCATGTTCCCTTTATTATTTATGTATCTTTATCGTATATTTATTGTGGAGTTTGTAGGAGTACTATCGACTTATTTTGATTGACTCATGAAAGCTTGCTGCTCAAGATGCAAGGTGAGGAAGTCTTCCTCAGATTTACATGCTTATTGCCTTGCCTGTAGTCGATGTACTCCTGCAGATTCTTGTCTTTCATGTGTGAATTGGGATGACAGACGTTGGAAACGGGTGTCAGGGTACATTGTGGGCAGTGAGATGCCTATGCCAGTGCTCTCACCGCAAGATAATTCAAGTTTGTCAATTGCAGTCGAATGAAGTGTCTGTAGATTTGGGCAGAGCGAGCACCTTAAAATCAAAAACTCACCCAGCGACGACGGAAATAGGGAGGAAGTCAGCAAATTTCTTGTTGGGAGGCTCAGCGAGGTCTGACAAGGCCGCAAACGGGAGAGGCTCCTCTCTAATCCAACAACTTCTGGGGCCAGAGATTGTTTCGAGAAACTTGCACAAGCCAGAACCAAGTTTTCTTGTCGGGAGGCTCGCGAGGTCAGATAAGACCGCGAGCGGGAGAGGTCCTTCTCTAACCCAACAACATTTGGGGCCAAACCTTGTTTTGAGAAACTTGAACGAGTCGGAGCATATGTCTGCCACCCATCGCTCGGGATACTTCATCTAGACTGCAGCCAGGGTCAGCTTCAGTCACAGCTTCCTCCGCTACATTATAAAAGCACACACGAATGCATCCTAGCTACCTGACTTCGGATATCCAGCCAGTTGTGCGAAGACAGAGCCAGTCTTTGCCTATGAAGTCGGACCATCCGGGAGCTAGCGACCTGAGGCTTTGTTCAGTGGGACATTCGGAGAAGAGATCTATCTCTGGATCTTAGTCCCAGGAGTAGCAAGCGGCGAAAAAACAGAAAACCACTACTCCTCAAGCCTCGGTAACGGACTTGCTGTCGCAGAGTGCACAGCTGATCGCAGCATCCCAGCAAGTGCAAGAGAAGCCTCCCTCACACTCTGGTTGTGAGCTGTTGGATGGTGCTGGGTCGGTCCAATCATCTGTACATGCAGATGCAAATGACCGAATGTCACAGCTGAATCAGTCGGATGGTGAAAGGGTCAAGGAAGAGGATTACCCTTCCCTTACGGAACAGCACATGATAGCGATGAATTTTATTTATCAATACTATACTGACTTTGTTCCACCTGATCAGCAAGCTGCGACTACTATAGAGAAACCACTGTCGTCTCTGAAGCAGATTTTGTGTGGAGAAAAGAGGATGTTCTTTCCTTCCCAAAACAGTCTTGACAGGTGTCAGAGGCTTGCGGCCATGTTATCGACGCCATATTCACCTCTCTTGTGCTATGAGGAAGGCAGTTTCTTATCGACATCTTCAATAAATAAACTGTTCCTTGGACTACGTTCATTTAAAACGGTTGGAAAAGATGTTCAGAGAGCTCCTCTGCATTTGGATGAACAGGCTTGGGATGAAAATGTGTCCCTACCTGCATCATTCAGTATATGCTCGGAAGTGATGGAATGTGCTATTTCATCCAATAGAGCAAATCTGGATGTGATATCCTACGCAGATCACCTCACCAGAGCTATGGCAAAACGTCTTAATGGGAAGGAATTAGAGTATGTTTGTTCCTCACTTAAAGTTCTTTCCAGGGCAGTCATGTATGCCACATACAACTCCGCCCTGACAGTCGCAATTGGGAGTTGATCAGACGTGATGCTGCCCTTGCGGTGAAAAGTTCTCCCCGAGTTGCTCCGTTGTCCGGATATACTCTATTTGACGACGAGCTTTCATTAGTCTATGAACAGGCTACAAGAAATCTTCCAATACACTGCTACTGAAGTCTGCACCTCAACTCGCTTCAGCAGACCGGGGTAAGCGAGGCCGTTCCACTTAATCGGCTAAGGGAACTCCTCACGAGGGTACAATAAGCCCTTTTATACTTACTTCGGAGGTCGCCAGTATAGCAACTCGAAAAAGAGGGCGCAGGTCTGATCCAGACTATAGGTCAGACACCCATAAGACGACGGGACAAGGTTCTTCGCGGGAAGGACGTAGTTTCTCCTTCCGTAAGTCTCATTAGTCGTACAAGTGACGAATAAGACCTCTATTGCTTACCAGTGGACAGAAGGTTATCATCTTCGCGAGAAACAGAATTTATGTCACAGAAGATCAGTGGGTAAAGTGTTGTCTCAGAAGGCCTACAACTATGATTCCGAACATAACCCACACTTACAAGATGTCTGCATTGGACAAATCTTCTGGCGAATCCTTTGAAAAAGAGTCGCTCCTTGTGGAGGTACAGGTATCTTATTAAAGGGAGCAATAGAGATCATCGAGAATAGACTTCTGTTGCTTTCCACTTAGTGGAAGGTTATCAACCTCACAAAAAAGTGGATGAAAATTGTAGATGATCAGTGGATGAGTATGTGTCTCGGCATGCCTGTGGCTGTCAGCTCGAGCAAAGTTCCACTTACTACAAGTATGTGTTGGTCAAATCTTCCGGCGAATTCTTCCATCTCTCCTTGCAGAGGTATAGGCTCTCCTATTGAAGAAAAGCAATAGAGGTCGTCGAAATATTCTCCAGGTTATTTCACACCACCTGTTTTTTGTTCTGAAGTCGGACTAATAGTGCATAGATAGGATGAGACAGCTGTCTTGTTTGGAATAGAGCCATTAGAGGGAATAAGTACGTCTTTTCCCTCTCGGTGTTCTATTCCTTGGCGTCATGACATTTAATGTCATTGTGGACATCATAGTCTCCTTATGTATGGCTACAGTGGTCTTTTCTTGCGGGCTAGTGTTGTAAGTCTCCATTTAGTGAGCTTTTAAGGCCGCAAGTGACACAGATATGTCTTCAGGTAGATGAAGACACATAACTGCGTAGCTACCTTGAGATTACTGTCTCTTTGGGAATTACAGCTGTTGGAACAGCAGCTTGTCATTTCGTACTTTGCACGATGATGGTTGTAAGTCTCCATTTAGTGAGCTTTCAAGTCGCTAGTTACACCGAGATATCTGTCTTCACGGAGAGGAAGACTTCTGGCTATGTTAACTAGGCTCTGACCGTTGTTTGGGGGGAATAAAACCGATAAGGTACAATACTTTTTGGTTTGTTTTCATAGGTGTCATAGACTTGAGTCCTATTGTTTACACCATAGTAGCCTAGCTAGAATCATAAACAAGATTGTTTCAGTAATTATGCAGTGACATAACTGAAATTATTTTCTCTCGGGACTGCTGTCTCTTTGGGAATTTAGGGCTGTTAAATAGCGACTCTTCATTCCCTACCTTGCGCGACGATAGTTGTAAGTCTCCATTCAGTGAACCTTCAAGGTCACAACTTACACCGGTATATCTGTCTTCACAGAGATGAAAACTTATAAACTACAGATGGTGTTGTAAGTCTCCTTAGTAAGCTTCTAAGATCGCAGTTATCAGCCTTTTATTGTCTTCACGTATATGAAGACCTTTAGCTGCTTCAGCTAGGCTGAGTTTGTTGTCCTATCGGGCATGATACCGTATGTTAGAGGAGGTTATTCTCTTCCTGCCGGTATGGTTTGGTGTTAGTTATATGAGGTGATCAGCTCTATTAATGACGCCATATTTACCTAGTGTGATTATGTCAATACGGTGTATTTGTTCATCACGTCCCTCTCTGTTCTTAATGGCATTATGGAGCCGGTCAGACGTGAGGGAGCCCTGCAGTTCCTATTCTGTTTGATGACAAACACAAGAGCGATTCGAGTGAACAGGGTCTCCTGTAGGTTGTCTTAGAAGCGTGTTTGCTCTTCAGATACTGTTTAATTGGTATTAAATTGGACAAGTGTATGGTCGTGCACTTTGTATCACCGGTTTTTGTCCTATCTACATATTCCAACTCTGGTATACAGTAGAAGCATGCTCTGTTAATTACCGGGATCGCCACAACAGCCTTAGCTTCTGAAGAGGTGTTAAGCACCAGTAATTAATAATAATTAATAACAGTGTGCTTATTGGGCGAATATATTTGGAATATTTAGTATCACTTTGCACTGATTCCAGAGCTCTCCCCTCTTTGTTTTGAAGAAAATTTCTTCAAAAAAGTGTTGGGGGGGGGGGGGATTTTTCTTGTAAAATCTCCTCAGCTTGATAAGTGTGTAACTATGAGTGAAGCTGTTTTTGTCTGTAGATTATATCTGATCCTAGATACAGTTGTTTATTATTTATATATGGCTTATATTTGTGGGGGTCAGTCTCTCACTCTCAAATACACCATCCTAATTTTTGGGGCTTAGTGCAGACTAGCCTTAAACTTGGGGGCTCACTACACCCAATTAGCATAATCATTCATGCTAAGAATATGGAATTACTTGGATATGGCTCCTTTTTAGCTCACCTGACTGCAAGTCAGTGTGAGGTATTGTCAACACTTGGCGTCACTCGTCTGTCATCCGTCGTCTGCCCTCCGTCGTCCATTAACTTTTGCAAACCCGGCTTCTTCTCCACAGACATTCAGCCAAATTCAAACATATACTGCTCAAACCATCCCTGTGGTATCCCCTTTCTATTTTGTTAAAATTGAGCGGCTGCCTTTTTCAGGCTCTGGGCAATGATGCCAAAGCATAAAAATATTTTAAAATCTTCTTCTCAGGAACCACCAGAGAGATTGCCTTGATATATGGTATGTAACACTCTTTGGTGTTGAAGATTAAAGTTTGTTCAAGAGAAGTTGGTAGATCAATATTTGGGCTCTCTGTGGGCACATACCCATTTTGGGCTCCTCCCAAAATTTCTGTTTCAAGAATCGATGTGCTGATTTGAACCAAATTTGGCATGTTGCATAAGTGGGTCCATAGTACTTGATTGAAGCCCCAATTTTTTTTTTCGTTGCCCCGTGGGTACCCCAGGGGCTAAAAATAGAAAAAATTCAAATGCCCATATATTTTTATACTGTACCAATGACCCAGACTTAGCTGGTGCTAACTCTTAAAAATTCAGGGCCAAACACAAATTTTGCCCCCCCCCCAATCCCCAAAATTTGCATCAAAAGCCAAAAAATCCATGTCCTATATAGTCCTCCATACTTTTGTCCACTGCGCATGCGCAGTGTCAAGG
Source organism: Pictodentalium vernedei (assembly GCA_031216915.1). NCBI lineage: Eukaryota > Metazoa > Mollusca > Scaphopoda > Dentaliida > Dentaliidae > Pictodentalium > Pictodentalium vernedei. The sequence goes on along the minus strand of CM062297.1, from coordinate 666,714,491 downwards.
AAGTACCAAAATTGGCGCCAAATCTTCATTCTTTGTTTGGCCCTTCAATCAGTAACATCTCGCTGATATCTGTGCTTATAATCTCAGTTAAAATGATGCCAGACACAAAATCATGAAGGAAATGATGGATCCAAGGATGAAATAAGAGGATGAGAGGAAGAAACAGTGGAAGGATGTGTTCAGGGCTGTAACTTATAATTTTATGTAAAATTATTTCATGTTCCCTAATTTCGGGGCATGGGCCTGATGTTTTCATTCTTGCTATGAAATCTCCACTGTTCAGTGTTTCCTCTCTCCCTTTCCTTGATACCCCCCTTGCTAATCTCCCATACTTTTGGTATAATTTTTGAAATTTTTTTATTGTAATTTCTTGGGAGCTTTAGCATAGTTACAGAATGTTTATTCTGTTATCCCCATGGTTACGTCCTCACCCTAGGGGTGTTCAGGCATTTTGGTCATGCATCTACCATCCTATGTACTGCAAATTCTTCTGTGAAAGATTCTGTTTTACATCAGATAGTGTTTTAAAATTGGTTACTGATTTCGGGCCATATTTTCAGTGCCTGGAGTTTTGTTTCCAGTTTTTCTTGACTTTTGTTAACGTTGACAACGGTTACTTCTGACAGTGATTCCTTGTCTTCTGTAAGGTTCAACTTATTGCCAGATACATTAATATTGTCCGTAAGTGTAACATTAATTTTTAGATATGTTTTAAAGTTTTTGTCCACACTTAGGCTTTTTTGGGATCCAGTTGGGCTCATCGTTCCCTTTGGGAACTTGGGCTCATGTCAAAATTTTTTCTTTTGAATTATTTTTCAAAATTTTTGTAATGGATTAGATTATTATTATGTATCTTTGTATTTTCAAGGGTTAGTGCGAGTGCAGCTGTTTAATATTTTTTAAATATGAAAGAATATTGTTCAAATTGTAAATCGAGGAAGTCTTCCTCTGATTCTCATGCTCATTGTATTTGCTGTAGTCAATGTACTCGCACTAATTCTTGCTCAGTGTGTGCCAATTAGGATGACAAACGTTGGAGACGTGTGTCACGGTATATTGTTGGTGGTGAGAGGTCTATGCCGGTTCTCTCGCCACAGGGTCACTCTAGTTTTTCAGTCTCTTTTTCAGAGGAACAAGAACAGGGTGATGTTTCCATGATGTCTTCAGGAAGTGTGCTTCCGTCATTGCATTCAAATGAAGAGCTAACGGCAAAAGTGCTCAAGGAAATTTGACAAGTGTCTAGATCCTTAGTAGGATTGACGACCTTGTTGCCAGCTAGCTTGCCCAGTGAAGCTATCACTCGTAGAACGGGTGATGTGATGCCGTGTTTGTCCGTTGCGGTCCAGGAGAGGAGAAGGGGTGTTACGAGCACTATAATCTCGGATCACACACACCCGGCGACGACGGATTGGAGGATGGAACAGAGGAAGCCAGTCAGTCTGGTAGCTAACTCGTTCAGGTCTACCCGGACCGCGAGCGAGAGAGGCCCCAGTCTCGTACAACAACATCTGGGGCCAGATGTTGTCATACATAACGTTCGTCAGTCGGAGCATACGTCCACTCCTCCTGCTCGGGACACTCCGTCGCATAGACAGCCGGGCATGGCTAGTCTATTGGCTTCCTCTTCCACACGTCAGCACACACGACTGCACCTCGGCTACGTGACCTCAGATATCCAGCCTGCTTCGCCGACCAAGGATTCCATGTCGACCAGGTCACTCCATCCGGTAGCCAAGGACACGAGGCTTTACCAGTCGGGACGTTCGCATAAAAGAATTATGGAAGAGGCACCGTCCCAGGAGCTTCCAGTGGCCAAACAACGTAAGACTGCAGCTCCACAGGCCTCTGTGACGGACTTGCTATTGCAGATAGCACAACTTATCGCAGCATCCCAGCAACCTTCGGAAACTCTTTCAGATCAGGAACTGTCTGAGGAAGCTGGGTCGGTACGCTCCCCTGCAGTGTCAGATAGGGACGACCGAGATTCACATTTGGTTCAGTCGGATGGTGAAAGGGAATCTGCGGAGCTGGATTTTTCCCTTTCAGAACAACATAAGGTGGCCGTAGATTTCGTTCAGCAACACCTTCCAGAAGTTGTTCCTTTGGACCAGAGAGCTGCGATATCAGATAAGAGACTGATAGCGTCACTGAACACAGACTTTTTCAGCCGGGCTAAGGACATCGTGCCTGAATTTCCGGCCCAGTCCAGCAATGTCTCACGGACGTTTGAATTGCTGAATGACACTATTTTTAGGCTAGCCTCTAAGACTGGCAGATCCAGTTTCTTATTGTCTCATGCTCTACATCTGCCGTTCATCAACAGTAGAAATAAATTTGAAACGGTAGGACAGGGCATTCCGAGAGTTTCTCTGCGTTTAGACGACCAGTCATTGCCGGCGTCTATGTCGATTCTCTCCAGTAAGTTGGAGACGACAGTCTTGTCTAACAGAGCCAGTTTAGATGCCTTACGTAGAACACCTTACCAGAGCGATATCACAATGGCTCGATGGTAAAGAATTCCAGGATGTTCAAACTTCCTTGAGAGTTCTTTCAAGGGCAATCGCATATTCCATGTATAATTCCGCCCTTTCAGTGGTAAATTTGGAGTTAGACGAAATGCTGCCCTGGCTTCATCCACAAGGGTGGATTCTAAGGTGAAAAACTCTCTTCGAGTCTCTCCGGTTTCAGGAGAGCTTCTCTTCGATGGTAAGATTTCACTAATCTATGATCAGATTACCAAGAAAGCTTCGGACTCTCTGCTCTTTAAGTCCGTTTCGAAAAAAACGCACTCAGTAGAGAGGAGTAAGTCAGGGACTTCTGGGGTGAGTACGTCCAAGGGAAGTTCCTATAGAGGATCTGAGAACGCCTCTACATCTTACTCCAGATACCGTCAGGGTAGCAGGCCTCGCAGGTCCAGGAGGTGAAGGTCAAAACCTCTATTGCACTCCAGTGGGTGGAATGCTGTCGAGATTCTTAACCAACTGGTTGTCAATTACGAATGACCGATGGGTTCAGGAGGTTATTGCGGAAGGTCTAAAACTGTCCTTCAGAGAAAAACCTCCATTAACACGAAGTCCACGATGGACTCAGCTTCCGTCAAACCTTCAGAAGAGAGATTTGCTTCTATCAGAGGTGCAATCTCTTCTGGAGAAGAATGCAATAGAGGTCGTAGAAAACCAGGAATCTCCCGGTTTTTACAGTCACCTATTCTTGGTACCAAAACCAGACGGCTCGTTCCGTCCAGTTATAGATCTAAGCTGGATAAACAAGCTGATCGTGGCTCCAAAATTTTATATGGAGACCATTCGATCGGTGAGAGCGAGCATTCAAGTGAACGATTACGCTACGAGCATAGATCTCAAGGATGCGTACTTTCACGTCATGGTACATCCGGCATTCAGAAAGTACCTTCGCTTCACTGTCCTAGGAGTCGTTTATCAGTTCCGAGCAATGTGGTTCTGACTGAATCTAGCTCCCTGGGCCTTCACTCGAATAATGAACTCGGTAATGACTCATTTTCGAACTCATTCATCTGTGGTAACGTCGGCCTACTTGGTCGACATTCTTCAGAGGTACGGCGACAGATTAACGCTTCAGAACGATGTTCAGAGTCTGCTTCAACTGCTCTGACGTCTCGGTTTCATAGTAAACGAAAAGAAGTCGGATCCAATTCCGTCCAAGTCGTTCATTCACTTGGGTATGAGCTTCGAGACGCACAACAATCTGGTTCGTCTGCCGTTAGTCAGAGCGAAATTAGTCAGTTGTTATGCTCGCTTTTGTCTACACTCAGATGTATTAACAGCGAGAGAATTCATGCGACTGATAGGTTTGTGCAGAACCGCCGCGGACCTTATTCCGATTGGGCGCCTATACACTTGTCCACTCAAGATTTTTTTTACTCAGAATTGGAGTGTGAAGGTTCATTCGCTCGAAACGAACATCGTCTTGTCGAACCAAGTAAATCAAGAGGTTCAGACTTGGGCAGATATTCAGTGGTCACCTCACGGAGTTCCACTGCAACTGCCGGATCCGATTTTTACGATTATGACGGATACGAGTCAAACAGGTTGGGGCACGACTTTGAGCCCAACAGATTCGAGGTGCCAGGGTCTTTGGGATCCACAATTTCTGAACAAGCACATAAACATCAAAGAAATGATGTCAATTTGGCTTACGCTACGTCATTGGATGAACATTATTCAGAATTCACATGTTCAAATTCTGTCCAACAATTTGACAGTAGTAGCATATATTCGGAACCAGGGAGGCACTCATTCCATTCCATTGTTCAACTTAACGGAAAGAATCCTTCTGTTTGTCCTAGAGCATCAGGTTCTTCTGTCAGTCCGTCATATTCCAGGTCGTCTGAACGTTCTAGCGGACTCCCTTTCTCAGAAAGGTCGAATGTTGCTGTCAGAATGGACTCTCAACAAGTGAGTATTCAATCAGATCTGCTACCAATGGAGTCGTCCAAAGATAGACATGTTTGCGACACATCTCAACAATCAGTTGTAGACGTATGTGTCGCCATGCCCAGACCCTCGAGCGTTTGCAATAGACTCTCTCTCGATCTCTTGGGACGGAATGATAGGATACGCATATCCTCCAGCTCCGTTGATTCAACAGATATTGCTAAAAATCAAGCAATCTCACTGCAGGATTCTGTTGGTAGCATCTCTGTCACCCCAGAGACCATGGATAAATCTACTCAGGTTTCTGTTATGGGACATTCCTCGGAAGCTTCCTCCATGGGAGGACCTTCTTTCGCAGGGGAAATCGCGCACTCTGCATCACAACTTGCAAGGTCTCAACCTTCACTTATTTCCGTTGTGCGGTCCTCCTTGCACAGCAAGCAATTTACAGGACGAGCAGTGGACGCAATTTCTGACTGTAGGAGGACCTCCTCTTCGCTAAATTATGCTGCTAAGTGGAAGGTTTTCTCTCGTTGGTGTAGGGATCATTCTATTGATATCTATGATCCCTCCATTCAAGACATTGCTAATTTTTGGGTCTACTTGTTTGACGAGATCAAACTGCAGCCAATAACTATTAAGGGTTATAGGTCTATGCTATCGGATACTTATGCTCTTCATGATAGCTTACAAATTGGATCTAATGTCTCTTTATTAGCTCACCTGACTGAAAGTCAGGGTGAGCTTTTCTGATCACTTTTCGTCCGTCGTCCGTCGTCCGGCGTCCGTCGTCCGTCGTCCGGCGTGAAGGTGGTGTTTGGGTCTTTTTCTTCCAAACCACTGGCCGCATGTTAATGAAATTTCATGTGAGTAGGGGTTATATAGCGGCATTTTGATTTTTGGGCAAATTAGGTTTCGGCTCATATTGAGCAGAGGGGTGGGGCAAAAATGCTCCAATTCTTAAAAAATCTTCTTCTCAAGAACCAGCAATAGCAGAGACTTGATATTTGGTATGCAGCTTCCTTTTGAGGTGTAGACTCAAGTTTGTTCAAGAGAAGTTTGTAGGTCTATACTTGGCGATGTTATGGGAGGAGCAAAAATTTTGGCCCCACCCCAAATTTCTATTTTTTAAACTGAGAGGCCAATTTGAACCAAATTTTATGTGAGGGCTTATTGGGTCATAAGTACCTAATTTATGCAGAAATTTTTTTTCCTGTAGCCCCGTGGGAACCACAGGAGCTAAAAATAGAAAAAAATTAAAACGCCTATATCTCAAAAACTGCACGGCACTGAGAATTTTTATTTGGTGTGCAGCTTCCTTGGGACCAACAGAAAGGATTGGTAAAAAAAAATTGCCATCGGTTTTATCATAGGGTACAGTTTCGGGACTTTGAAAAAGTGCTGAGTCAGCACTTTTTAACACTGTAGGCAATGGGAAAAACATTAAAAAATCTTCTTCTCCAGATCCAGCAGGCAGAATCTTTTGATATTTGGTATGCAACATTGTAGGGTGGATCTGATTCAAGTTTGTTCAAATCGGCCCCCTGGGTTCATATTTGGGCTCAGTATAGGAGCCCGATTTCGAACTTAGTGCATTTCAGGCAAATTTCTTAAAAAATCTTCTTCTCCAGATCCAGCAGGCAGAATCTTTTGATATTTGGTATGCAACATTGTGGGGTGGATCTGATTCAAGTTTGCTCAAATCGGCTCCCTGGATTCATATTTGGGCTCACTATAAAAGCCCGAATTCGATCTTAGTGCATTTCAGGCAAATTTCTTAAAAAATCTTCTTCAGATCGAGCAGGCAGAATCTTTTGATATTTGGCATGCAACATTGTGGGGTGGATCTGATTCAAGTTTGTTCAAATCGGCCACCTGGGTTTATATTTGGGCTCAGTATAGAAGCTCGAATTCGAACTTAGTGCATTTCAGGCAAATTTCTTAAAAAATCTTCTTCTCCAGATCCAGCAGGCAGAATCTTTGGATATTTGGTATGCAACATTGTGGGGTGGATCTGATTCAAGTTTGTTCAAATCGGCCCCCTGGATTCATATTTGGGCTCACTATAGAAGCCCAAATTCGAACTTAGTGCATTTCAGGCAAATTTCTTTAAAAATCTTCTTCTCCAGATCCAGCAGGCAGAATCTTTTGTTATTTGTTATGCAACATTGTGGGGTGGATCTGATTCAAGTTTGTTCAAATTGGCCCCCTGGATTCATATTTGGGCTCACTATAGAAGCCCGAATTCGAAGTTAATGCATTTCAGGCAAATTTCTTTGAAAATCTTCTTTTCAAGATCCAGCAGGCAGAATCTTTTGATATTTGGTATGCACCATGCTTAGGGGGTAAGATTCAAGTTTGTTCAAGCCAAGTCCCTTGGTCCATATCTGGGCTCACTGTGGGAGCTTGAATTGTAACTTAGTTCAAAATGAGGAATTTTCTTTAAAAATCTTCTCAAGATCCAGCAGGCAGAATCTTTTGATATTTGGTATGCACCATGCTTAGGGAGTGAGATTCAACTTTGTTCAAGCCAAGTCCCTAGGTCCATATTTGGACTCACTGTGGGAGCCCGAATTATAACTTAGTTCAATATGAGGAATCTTCTTTAAAAATCTTCTATTTTTTTTTTAGATCCACTGGTCAGAATCTTTGGATATTTGGTATAAGCTTTTCTTAGGAGGATCAGATGCAACTTGTTGAAATCAATTCTCTGGGTTGATATTTAGGCTACCATGTCAGGTGAGCGCCCTCAGGCCCCTTGGGGCCTCTTGTCTAAGTTAGTTAAAAACTTTTCGATAAATAGACCTAGAACCCTTAGGTTAATTCCTAAGTGGAATTTAGCTTGGGTTCTTCTGAAGTTAAATGAAGCGCCATTTGAACCCCCTGGATACGGTAGGCTTCAAATATTTATCTTATAAGACAGCTTTTCTCTTAGCCTTCTCTTCTGCTAGAAGAGTTAGTGAGCTTCATGCTCTATCTGTTGATGATTCTCACTATTGTAGTGTTGGTAATACTATTACTTTGACTATTAATGTTGGATTTTTGGCTAAGAATCAGTCTCCTAATAAGTACCCAGAGCCTATTGTTATTAAGGCTCTTCCGTCCTCAGATGGCCATAGGCCTTTGCTATGTCCAGTTAGAGCTATGCGTATTTACAAATGTAGATCTGAGTTTATCAGAAAGGGACGAAAATGTTTCTTTTTGTCTCTGCTGCATAATAGAAGGGTCATCTCTGTCCATTCTATTTCCAGGTGGATTCAATTCACTATTCGTATTGCTTATGAAAAATTATCTTCTTCTCAGCAGTCTGTGCTTAAGATTTCAGTGCATGAAGTTAGAGTGCTGTCTACATCTTGGGCTTATGCTAATAGTATTGCTATTACAGATTTGATGAAGGCTGCATACTGGTCTCGGCCTTCTATGTTCACAAATTTTTACCTCAGAAATATTGAGTCTATTTCTGGCGACCTTCGTTGTTTAGGTCTGTTATCTGTTGCTCAGAATGTCGTCCACTAAACAGTTGCAACTATAGTTATGCAAGCTTTCTGTCCCAACAGTGATTCTGTCCTGCTGCCCTCTTTGTTCTGGGGTGATTGACCCAGGGGAAGGGGGAGGGGATGGTATTCCCTTATATCACCTGCTTTATAGTGAAAAGCAAGGGAATACCTCCTCTGGAGTCAGTAATTCCGAGTCGGTGCTGGGATGGTTTTAAAGTGTAAAGCTAATGTCTATCTCATTTATGTAATATTTTTAAAGTGTAGCTCGGTGTGAAGCATTTATATATGTCACGTATCATACGAGGGTTAATATACAATCCTCGGACACTTTTAAATGAGTATAAAGAGTCTCATTCTCTGGACTATCATTATACCCCCTGCAAACAAAGTTTGGGGGGGGGGGGGGGTATATAGGAATCACTCTGTCCGTCCGTCCATCTGTCTATCTGTCCATCCTTATAAGCGCAACTTCTCCTAAACCGTTTGAAGAATTTTCATGAAACTTTACACAATGGAAGAACTCTATATGAAGATGTGCATGAAGCAATATAATTCCGTTCTGAGGTTTCCAAGGGGAGATAATCTAACTTATACATTTGGGAGGTATCAATTTGTGAGCTTGCTCACAGTACCTCTAGTTATTTATTGGCTTTCCTTTAAAAAATTAGTGTAACGGGTTATACTGGATGTTAATAGAGATCACTGATGTTATTGTGCTCAATTACGGATTGGTAATATGTCTTTCTTTTTTTTATAAACAAAAAAGATATATGTAAATCCTGTTTCTCCTTTTCTCCTTGAGTGGATAATTCTGTTTATATGTAATTGAGCCTATTGGATTTTCCTTTATGTCCTTGGCCCTCCAGCCTTTTTTCTATTCAGCTAAGTCTGGGTCATTGGTACAGTATAAAAATATGAAAAAATTTATAATAATTTATATATTTTTTATACTTGCCAATGACCCAGACAGGGATGGCCCTCCCATGAGTTGGGAACTCATACATCCTCGCTGATTATATAACATTTACCAGGCACTGGTTGCAAGAATGAAGATTTGGCACCAATTTTGGTACTTCCTTGACACTGCGCATGCGCAGTGGACAAAAGTATGGAGGACCATATAGGACATGGATTTTTTGGATTTGATGCAAATTTTGGAGATTGGGGGGCAAAATTTGTGTTTGGCCCTGAATTTTTAAGAGTTAGCACCAGCTAAGTCTGGGTCATTGGTAAGTATAAAAAATATATAAATTACTATAAATTTTTTCATTTTCCAAACTACACGGAACAGAGAACTGTTATTTGGTACGAAGCATCCATTGGAATGGATTAAAAAGCAGACCTTTATTTTAATGGCGTGCCATCGCTCTCACGTGCCATCGCTCATGCAATTACAATTTGCAGCAAACCATCAATCGCGCATGTGGAAAAAAAGCAGTTACTTTTTTAGTTTACGTCAACAATGTTTTTCAGAAACTGTGTCTGTAAACACTGTCACGCCTATATGATTAACTGGTGTAAGGTGCTATAGTCTACTATCATTTTTCCTAGTCGACTATTTTTTTAGCCGTATACAACATGCCACTGAAAGATAATAATGGTCTGCAAGGGACACGTAACATTTCTCGGTATGTATTATCCCTCGTATTCATTGTTTATATCACAAAAATAGGCAGTAATTTTTACTTTACCCTTGCATATTATTTCATGAAATGGACGTTGTCGTACCTAAACTCTGCTCTGGATCAAGCTATTGTGGGCAAATTCTTAATAATCCAAGTTAACTTTTGCCATTTTAATTTTTAAATCCGATAAATTTAATGGCGATGTGGAATTTATTGACACTAAATTTCTGAAAGAATGTACACACTTTGAAGTTTTAGCATCACGTGACAGTGACTGTCACAAAGTTCATTGCGTCAATGAGGAATTCCCTGTAAACCCACATTTTTAGATGACCCGATTGGCTGAAATAAACACTGTGTGCTATATTCGTGGCAATTTTCATTAAGCAACAGTTTCTTGATCTCCAAAATGACCCAAATGAAAACTTCAGAGTTCAGACGGTGCTTTGATTTTCACTTGTGTTGTCAGGATTTTGAACTGCATTTACATGTACATCGCTAAATATTCCACTGTATATTATGCTTAAAAGTTATAAATTTAGTGGTGAGAAATTGTAATTTTTGTATCATTAAATTTAAACCAATTTGTACTTTATTTCAGTGTATTATTTCGTAAATTACGTAATTGCATCTCCTTTTTCATTTTTGTGCCCCAAGAGGCATTTTCCAAAATCAGCACGCCACCAGAGAAACTGCGCTCCTTGGCATCATCTTGGGTGCACGATGTATAGCACTCCAGGATTTTTTTTAAATGAAGGTCTGAAAAAGAAAATGGCCATCGGTTGTGTCATTGTGTTCTGTAGGAGAGTTTGAAAAAATGCTGAGTCAGCATATTTGCCAAAATTGAAAAAAATGTTTTTTTCAGAACCACTGATCAGAATCTTTTGATATTTGGTATACAGCATCCATAGGACGGTCAAATACAAGTGTGTTCAAATCGACCCCCCTCGGTTCCTATTTGGGCTCAACAGAGGAGCCAAAATAATTAACTTAGGGCCCAATGGGGAATAAGCTTTAAAAAAACTACTTCTTCAGATCAAACAATCAGATTCTTTTGATACTTATTATACAACATCTCTACAGGGATCAGATTGACGTTTGTTCAAATTGAGTCCATGGGTTAATATTTGGGCTTCCTATGGATTCAAGTTTGTTCAAATGGGATCCCGAGATGAATATTTGGGCTCTTTATTGGAGCTCAAATTTGAACTTGGTGCAATATGAGAAAATTTCATTAAAAATCTTCTTTTTCAGACCTGCTATTGAGACTCCTTTCACATTTGGTATGTGACATCTCTAGAGGTGTAAGATTCAAATTTGTTCATATCGAGTCCCTGGGTTAATATTTGGGTTTCCGGTGGGAGCCTGAATATTAACTGTGTGCAATATGGGTATTAATCTTTAAAAATTGTCTTCTTCAGATCCACAAGTTAGATTTTTTTTATATTTGGTATGCAGCATTTTTAGGGGGGTTAGATTCAAGTTTGTTCAAATGGGATCCCTGGATGAATATTTGGGCTCTTTATTGGAACCCCAATTTTGAATTAGTGCAATATGAAAAAATTTCATAAAAAATCTTTTTCAGACCTGCTATTGAGAATCCTTTCATATTTGGTATGTGACATCTCCAGAGGTGTAAGATTTGAATTTGTTCAAATCGACTCCCTGGGTTAATATTTGGGCTTCTTATGGGAGCCTGATTATTAACTTGGTGGAATATGGGGGATATTCTTTAAAAATCTTCTTGTTCAGGTCCACCAGTCAGATGCTTTTGATATTTGGTATGCAGCATCTTTAGGGGGTTAAATTCAAGTTTGTTCAAATGGGATTCCTGGATGAATATTTGGGCTCTTTATTGGAACCCAAATTTTAACTTAGTGCAATATGAGAAAATTTCTTGAAAAATCTTCTTCTTCAGACCTGCTATTGAGAATCCTTTCATATTTGATATATGACATCTCTAGAGGTGTAAGATTTGAATTTGTTCAAATCGAGTCCCTGGGTTAATATTTGGGTTTCTGGAGCTCCGGTGTCTTCTTCTCCAGATCCACAAGTCAGATTCTTTTGATATTTGGTATGCAGCATCTCTAGGGGGATTAGATTCAAGTTTGCTCTTTATTAGAGTCCAAATTTTAACTTAGTGCAATATGAGAAAATTTCTTGAAAAATTTTCTATTTCAGACCCACTAGCGAGAATCCTTTCATATTTAGTATGTAACATCTCTAGAGGTGTAAGGTTCTAATTTGTTCAAATTGAGTTCCAGGGTTAATATTTGAGTTCCCTAAGGGAGCCCAAATATTTACTTAGTGCAATATGGGGAATTATCCTTTAAAATCAACCCACTTCAGATCCAACAGTCAGATTATTTTGATATTTGGTGTACAACATCTGTGGGAGGGTTAGCTTGAAGGTTGTTCAAATCAGGTCCCTGGGTTAATATTTGGGCTTTTTATTGAAGCCCAAAGTTTAAATTAGAGCAACATGAGAAAGTTTCTTGAAAAATCTTCTTCAGATCCACCAGTGAGAATCTTTTCATATTTGGTATGTAACATCTCTAGGGGTGTCAAATTAAAGTTTGTTCAAATCGATTCGCTTGTTTTTTTTTTATTTTTGGGGGGGTGGGGCGGGCTAGATAGAACCACAGTTGTTTAAAACAAAACAGAAATTTCATTCGGGGGTTGTTTAATACTTCACAGAATAGAGTTTGCTGGGAAGCTTTCCTAAGACCAGCAGAAATGAATGGCCAAAAAAGTTGCTTTTGGTTGTGTCATAACAAATAAAACAAATTGCTCTTGCTGCTGATCACATGCTGGTACACTCATCTGTTTTGACAATTTCAGCCAGGTGAGTGTTTTAGGCTCACTTGAGCCTCTGGTTTATGATATATTTTCTCTGTTATTGTATAGAGAGACATACATGTAAATCCTTTTAAATTTATTTTCCTTTCAGCTTGGAATGCAGGCTTAGAAGCTATATTTGGTCTGCTAATTCTTAAGTCCTGGACCCTCTGCCTTTTTACGATTCAGCTAGTCTGGGCCATTGGTTATCGTATGAAAAATATGATAAATTTTAAGTAATTTGTATATTTTTTATACTTACCAATGGCCCAGATGGGTATTACCCTCCCATGAGTGGGCACTGATACCTCCCCGCTGAGTTATTAGTACGCTCATCTACAAAGAATGATGTTGGAGCCAATTTCGGTCTCTTCCTGACCACTGCACATACCAGATAGGACTTTTAATTTTCAGTTTTGTATGCAAATTTTGGGGATGGGAGGGGGGGGGTTCAAAATTTGTGTTTGGCCCTTGATAATATCGAGTTTGCACCAGCTAGCTAGTCTGGGCCATTGGTTAGTATAATAAATATACAAATTACTTAAAATTTATCATTTTCCTAGAACAGTTTACACCATTTTTTAGCTCAACTTTGATGAAGTCAAATTTGAGCTATTGTCATGGCCCGTCGTCCGTCTGTCCATCTGTCCGTCCGTCTGTCTGTCTGTCCATACGTCAACAATTGGCTATGGCTCGGGCTAGAGGTCGTATTTATGAACCGATCTTTACGAAACTTCTTGTGTACATTCTTATGACCCTGGGATGGGAATGAGTGTTTTTAGGTGTGGTCCGAAATTCAAGATGGCTGCCAGTGGCCATTTTGTACCGATGATGCAAAAATCAGTTTTTTGTACAGACCTTCTGTATGAAAGTTCAGATTTGAATAAAGTTTTGTATAAATGTTTAGTACCATGGGATACATCACATATAATACGGGTTTTTTTCTCGTGCGTAAATTATGCAAATTAGACTGACTTTGATTTATTTAGTGTTACTTTCAGAGCTGTTAGTGCCAAGCTGCTATGGCTCAGGCTAGAGGCCGTATTTATGAACCGATCTTTACGAAACTTCTTCGGTACCTTTGTTATGACCGTGGGACGAGAACGAGTGTTTTTGGGTGCGGTCCGAAATTCAAGATGGCTGCCAGCCGCCATTTTGTACCGACGATGCAGAAATCTGTTTTTTGTACAGAACTTCCATATGAAAGCTCTGATTTGAATTATTTTTTGTATGAATTTTTAGTACCATGGGATACATCACATATAATACGGGTTTTTTTCTCGTACGTAAATTGTGCAAATTAGACTAATTTTGATGTTTTTTGTTACTTTCAGCACTGTAAGTGCAAATGCCAATACGGCTCGGGCTAGAGGCCATATTTATGAACCGATCTTTACGAAACTTCTTGGGTACCTTTGGTATCACCGTGGGACGAGAACGAGTGTTTTTGGGTCTGGTCCAAAATTCAAGATGGCCGATGGCAGCCATTTTGTACAAAATTAGGTGCAATCAGATTTTTGCACAGAACTTCCATATGAAAGCCCTGATTTGAATAATTATTTTGTGTGAATGTTTAGTACCATGGGATGCATCACATATAATACGGGTTTTTTTCTCGTGCAGAAATTATGCAAATTAGATGAACTTTGATTTTTTCAGTGGTACTTACACACAGTAAGTACACATGTCAATACGGCTCAGACTAGAGTCTGTATTTATGAACTGATCTTCACGAAATGTCTTGGGTACCTTTGTTATCACCTTGGGACGAGAACGAGTGTTTCTGGGTGCAGTCTAAAATTCAAGATGGCTGCCAGTGGCCATTTTGTACCGAAATTAGGTCTAATCAGTTTTTTGTACACATCTTCTATACAGCTCAGACTAGAGGCCATATTTATGAACCAATCTTTACGAAACTTCTTGGGTACCTTTGTTATCACCGTGGGATAAGAGCGAGTGTTTTTGGGTGTGGTCCGAAATTCAAGATGGCCACCAGCAGCCATTTTGTACCAAAATTAGTGCAATCAGTCTTTTGTATAGAACTTCTGTATGAAAGTTCTGATTTGAATAAATTTTTGTATGAATGTTTAGTAACATGGAATACATCACATATTGTAAGGGGTTTTTTTTCGTGCCGAAATTATGCAAATTAGATGAACTTTGATTTATTCAGTGCTACTTACACAATGTAAGCACACATGTCAATACGGCTCAGGGTAGAGGCTGTATTTATGAACCGATCTTCACAAAACTTCTTGGGTACCTTTGTTATCTCCTTGGGATGAGAATGAGTGTTTCTGGGTACGGTCCAAAATTCATGATGGCTGCCAGTGGCCATTTTGTACCGAAATTAGGTCCAATCAGTTTTTTGTCACAAGTTCTATACAGCTCGTATTTATGAACTGATCTTCACAAAACTTCTTGAGTACTTTTGTTTTCACCTTGGGACAGGAACGAGTGTGTTTTGGGGTGCCTTTGTTATCACTGTGCTATGAGAACAAATATTTTGGGGTTCAGTCAGACCCACTCTGGGACTCAAAGATTTTGTCTAGTTCAGCATCTAACTGTCACCCACCTTTACAATACTTTACCTATACATTTGTTACAGGCAACGGTCAGTATTCATGTACAGACCGTTACAATACTTTATATGTACCTTTGTTATCAGGTCATTACCTAGATGTTTGTCATTGCTGTGTCACATACCATACATGTACGTGTCTTTGTCTTGACAAGTTGAGCTACAGTGTCATTGACACTTTCATTTCCTTGACCTTTCAATTTTGACAGTGTGGTATCAGCAAATTATTTTCTGCTGTAAAACAAAGACACATTCAGGCCTTACTTTTTAGGGAAATCTGACAGTCCAATTTCTAAAATATTTCCACCAGTGAGAATCTGCTGAGATTCCCCCCTACAACAGTGATCAGCTCCAGAAATTGACAACAAACAGTTATTATGGGAGCCAGGTGGCTCAGTAGGCAGAGATGCAGACTGCAAGCCGAGAGATCCTGCGGCAACCACATTGTGTCCTTGGGCAAGACACTTAGTCCCAATTGCCCACTTGAGGGCATTGTGTACTAAGGCATTCTGCACGTCAATGGTGCACTTGTCTTCGGCCAATGCTAACCCTGCTTGTGTGGAGTTAGTACGTTGGGGAGTCTGACAGTCGCTCGCCATTGCCTGGTGGTTCTCTCCAGGTAATCCGGCTTCCTCCACCTGTGAAACTGTCCAACACAAGGTCACTCTGGCTGTTGAAAGTGTCATTAAACCCCAATAAATAAACAGTTACTGATTCATTGTATGTGCCTTTTATTTGGCTCTCCTGAATCATGCTCAAGGGTAACTTTTTAATCACTTTGATGCCATCCATTGTCATATATCTTGCATGAACTTACATTATCAACATCTCCTTATAAACTGCTGGACCAAATTGAACCAAATGTGCTATGCATGTTGCACTTCATATGTCAGTTAAAATTTGTTTCCATGACCTAGGTGGCAGCACAAGAGGCATAACCTGGTTAGCACCCTAAAATTTGAAAAAAATAAATTTTAAAGTCTTTTTCTTCAGAACCATCAATCTGATCTTTTGATATTTATATTCAGCATTCTTAGGGGAGTCATATTCAAGTATATTAAAATGAAGGCCCAGTATATTTTGCTTCCCATGGGATCCCGGATTTGTACTTGGTGCAAAATGAGAAAAATTCTTTGAAAATCTTCTTCTGATCCACCAGTCAGAATCTTTTTTTTTTAAATATTTTATACACTGCATCCTTGGAGGGGGAGGGGGAGTGGGGTTCAGGGCAGATTCAAATTTCATCAAATCAAGTCCCTGGGGTTATATTTGGGTTTCCTGCATGAGCCGAAATTTTAACTTAGTGTAATATGAGGTATATTCTTTAAAAATCTTTTTCTTCGCATCCACATGTCAGAATTCTTTTATGCATGGTATACAGCATCCTTATGTGGTCAGATTCAACTGTGTTTAAAGTAAGTCTCTGGTTTCATATTTGGGCTTCTTTTGTGAGCGCCAATTTTAACTTGTGCAACATGATGAATATTTTTAAAAAATCATCTTCTTCAGTCCCACCAGTAAGAATCTTTTGATATTTAGTATACATCATTCTTATGGAGGTCAGATTCAAGTTTATTCACATCATGTCCTTGGGTTCATATTTGGGGCTCCCTGTTGGAACCCAAATTTTAACTTAATGCAATATGAAGAATATGCTTTCAACATTTTCTTCGCATCTATCTGCCAGAATCATTTCATATTTGGTATACAGCATTCTTAGAAGCATCAGATTCAAATGTGTTAAAATCCATTCCATGGGTCCCTATTTGGGCTTTTTATGCAAGCCGAAAAATGAATTTAGTGCAGTATGAGGAATATTTAAAAATCTTCTGACTCTTAAAAATGCTTGTCATTTCACATGAAACTTTATTCGACTGCCTTGAACTTTTTGTGATCCTCAGATAAACTTACTGAGTGCATTTGATCAACACTACAAAAAAAAGATTTTGAACTGTAACAGTGTAACTGCATGTTGTTTCAGCTTGAAAGCTTCTAGTGATTCAGATGAAAAAGCAATGATAGATAGATAGATAGATAGAGAGATAGAGAGAGAGAGAGAGAGAGAGAGAGAGACAGACAGACAGACAGACAGACAGACAGACAGACAGACATACAGACAGACAGACAGACAGACAGACAGACAGACAGACAGACAGACAGACAGACAGACAGACAGACACACAGACAGATAGATAGATAGATAGATATAGATATTTTTCAAAACAAAGGAGCACGGGCGCAGGTCGGGAAATCGATTATGACTTTACGGCAAAATGAACTCATCTCAGAAGTGCTTTCACAAGAATGTTTCGAAAACTGGGATTTTTTTTATAAGCAATGATGCATCGTTTGTTAATGGCTTCTGGCAGTTTTGTGTTTAATTCTGTGAAGTTGTTTTTGAAATTTTTTGCAATTTCGACATTGCGTTGATTATAAACCAAAGGAAAACAAATAATTTTATTTGGCAATTCAGAGTACTCTCTATTGAGTCTATATGGGAGATAGGTCCTGAGCTTACCAATCCAATAGTTTTCACGCTCAAGACATTTGTCTGTTGTGGTTTCATCATCGTCCAAAAATGGAATTTGCTCAATGGGTTGAAAACTGAAATGTGACTTAATGTCATGACCCGGGAGGTTAAAGTGGTCTGAGACTGCCTTTCCTGAATCTAAACGGATATTTGATAAATGGTTTTGCATTCTGACGCGCAGAGGGTTTTTCATCTGGCCGACATATTGGATATGGCATAATTTACATGTGCTTAAATAAATAATGTTTTCAGAATCACAGTTGAAGCTGTTTCTAACTTGGTAAAACATACGGGTTTGTTCGCTAAAAAATGTTTTACCTGTATTCATGTAGTTCATACGATGTATGTAACAAATTTTGTGTTGACATAGATTTACTGATCCATTTCCCAGAACTGGGCGGTTATGCCGAATTTTCGTGGGGTGCGTTGGCTCTGAGTCCCGAATGGGTGTCTCTATCTCACGGATTGTATCAGATTTAATTTTCCGCAAAAGGCGTTTTGAGTAACCACGTTTAATAAGTGTTTTGAAAAGAATTGAACAGGCGTGATTGAGGTCGCTTCTGTTCTTACAATTTCTATGGAATCGAATAATTTGAGATTTTACCAACCCATTGAATAATTTGGGTGGGTGGTAAGAAGCTCTATGGAGAAGTTGGTGAGAATCGGTCGGTTTAAAAAAGACTTTTGTGTCTAGTACGTTGCTATGCCGGAACTGAGGGCCCTTGAATACAGTCACATCCAGAAAGTCAATGGTATTTTCTGAACTGCAGGGCTGTAATTTAATGGACTCATCGTGGTTGTTCAGGATTTCCAAGAATTTGTTGAAGTCATCACGGCCATGGGGCCATATGATGAAAATGTCGTCTTGGAACTTGTGATAACATAATGGCTGTTTTTTTGCTTTAGCAAGAGCACCTCTTTCCCATTCTGCAACAAAAATATTAGCAAAATTTGGACTGAATTTTTTACCCATACCACATCCACTTATTTGGAGGTAAAATTTATTGTTAAATTCAAAATCGTTACCTTTCAATGATAATTCTAACAATTGCAGGATTTCTTCCGATGGTCTGTTTGGGTCATCGTACCTTTTGAATGATTTTTTTTATTGCCTCTAGACCAGCGTCAATACCAATGTTAGTGTACATACTTTCAATGTCTAGGGTAATGAGACTGTCGGAAGGAACCTGCAGTTTGCTAATTTTCATTAAAAAGTCCTCGGTGTCTTTGAGGAAGCTCGGATGGCAGCAAGCAATTTAAATGAAAATGAGTATACTGTGAAATGTAAGATTCCGAGCCACAGTCGCTGACAATAGGTCGACCAGGAGGGGTAAATTCGTCACTCCAACTGCTGAGTGGTTTATGTATTTTAGACAAGAGGTAAAACTTACAATTGTTTGAATCCCTCTCTGCAATTAAATACTCGACATGTTTTTTCTCAATGAAGTTGTGGTCCAGCAAGCTTTTTAGAATTCCATTAAATTTTGAAAAATTTTCTTGCCAAATCGGTGCTTCCAAAGGTTTGTAATATTTTGGGTTATTTAATTGGCATTCAGCTTCCTTAATGTAATTATCTTTAGACATCAGAACAGTAGCAGATCCTTTGTCACAAGGCTTGATGATAATTTGTTTGTTGTTTTTCAGCGTCTTCGGGGTGTTTCTTTCGATTTGGTTCAAATTTTGTTTGTCTTTCAAAAATGATTCCGGGATTTGGCTTACTTGTTCTTTAACTTTTTGAGAAATCTCATTAATTTCCGGTTTAACTTTCCAAGGAGATGGACACCACCCGGTTGGATTGGCAAAGATGTCTTTTGAGCCTGTTGAATTTCGAAATTTATCTGCCAATGCTGTTGCCCTACAAAATTGTTGGCTTGCTGGACCACCGTTAATTTCGTTAATGTAACTGTAACCATCCATGAACAGTGCACCTCTCCCAAAATCTAAGATTTTGGGCTTAGGTTTTAATGGGGCTGGGGCGGGAACGAAAGTTAAACCATACCTGAGTAGATCTTTCTCACCTTCAGTTAATTTTAGATCAGGAACCAAGTTTACTATTTCGGTTCCTAGTCCTACTTTCTCTCCATGACTGATGCCTTCTTCTGTAATTAGTTTAAAGGCTGCTCTTTGATGTATGGTTCTATGCGTGGCAGCCATCCTTGCCAGATTTTATTCGCTGTTTCCGTCGACCAGTGGATGGGATCACCTGGGCAACATTTAAACTGGCTTGCTGGAATTGCCGGGATTATCTCCAAATTCTTTGTTGACTTCGCAGCCTCATTGATGACAGTCAAATTTTGTTGGTCCCTAGAACATTTTCTAGAAGAAAAATTATGTTCCTGAAAAAAAGTTTTGTATTAGGGTAACATTGCAGAAATTGCTTATCATATTACCTAGTCTACCTGTTGATGTGTGACCAATCTTTTTTCTGTTCTGCACGTCTATGCGCCAGTCTACTCTATTGTTGACCCCAACGTTG
The DNA here is from genome assembly GCA_031216915.1 of Pictodentalium vernedei. Lineage (NCBI taxonomy): Eukaryota > Metazoa > Mollusca > Scaphopoda > Dentaliida > Dentaliidae > Pictodentalium > Pictodentalium vernedei. The sequence continues at coordinate 666,694,532 of CM062297.1, read as the reverse complement.
AATAAAATTGCTTTGGGATGTTGTCGATCTTTCTCTTTTTCCATGTTCTTAGCCATCTGCCGAATGTGGTTTAAGGTTCCACCAGAGTATGATGCGATGATCGTGTTAGCTGGAGGGTTGGCATCAATCCTCAAGATGTTCGGTGATCCGATCATCCAAACAGGTTTGTTTGGCTTGACTGGCCGGGTCCAGCTGTTCTTGTTTTCACCAGATTTCCAGAATCGGTAGAATGACGACTTGCCGTTTGTAGATGGTTTCTTTTGAGGTGGTGTCTTGACTATGCCAGTGTACAATGGCGATTCCGGTGTTGTGGAGCAACGTGCTGCAAATGATGGTTTTTTGGTCGCTGGTGCTGAAGGAGAGATGGTTTCTCATCTTTTTCTTTTCTATGGAGTTTCTCTGGAAGTAGAAAATGAAATTTGCTGGCGGGCCACCGGCGATTTAGAATGAGCACATTGATTGAAAGAGGTCTGGCTAATGACCGCTGATTTTTGAACTGGGACAGAAGTTGATCCGAAAGAGAATAAAATTTGTCAATAGTACTTTCTTGTAGTCGATTACCAAAATTCTTCTGTCCCCATTTAACTGCCGTATTCTGTGCTCGTGGAAAGTCCTGGGGTTTTAGAAAAGGAGCCGAAAGAACCAGGTCTTGTTTTTCTTTTAGAGTTTTTTTGTAATAATCTACCAAAGTTTGTATAACTTCAAAAGCCCATTTTTTTGTTAAATTGTTGAGCGCATCCGAAATATAAATGGTTGGCAGAGCCGGCCGAAAGGTTTTGTTGCACTCGTCCACTGTTTTTAGCTCACCTGACTGAAAGTCAGGGTGAGCTTTTTCTGATCACTTGTCGTCCGGCGTACGTCGTTAAGGTGGTGTTTGGGCCTTTTTCTCCCAAACCACTGGCCGCATATTAATGAAATTTCATGTGATTAGGGGTTATATAAGGGCATTTTGATTTTTTGTGAAATTAGATTTCAGCTCATATTGAGCAGAGGGATGGGGCAAAAATGCTCCAATTCTGAAAAAATCTTCTCAAGAACCAGCAATAGCAGAGACTTAAAAAATGAAAACGCCCATATCTCCAAAACTACACGGCACTGAGAATTCTTATTTGTTGTGAAGCTTCCTTAGGACCAACAGAATGGAATGGTCAAAAAAAATTGCCATCGGTTTTATCATGGGGTACTTTTTGGGGACTTTTGAAAAAGTGCTGAGTCAGCATTTTTTAACACTGTGGGTAATGGGAAAAACATAAGACTACTTTTCTCCCAAACCACTGCTCCAAAAGCTTTAAAATTTCACATATAACATCTTTGGAAGATTGTTTCACATGTTTATTGAAATCAGTTGCCTGGGTCGATATTTGGGCTCTCTATGGGAAAATTTGGGGTCCCATTGCGGACTTCGAAATTTTGGACCAAAATCCGAAATTTTTTTTTTGTTTTTTCTGTGTTTCGGTCAATTTCAAGACAAAAAAAAATTTTTTTTTTTCCCCTGAAAATTTGGGGTCCGGGTGGGACTTTGAAAATTTTGGACCAAAATCCAAAAAATTTTTTTTTGTTTTTTTCTGCGTTTCTGTCAATTTTAAGACAAAAAAAATTTTTTTTTTTTCTCCTGAAAATTTGGGGTCCGGGTGGGACTTTGACAATAGACAAAAAAAAAAAAAAAAAATTTCCCCTGAAAATTTTGGGTCCGGGTGGGACTTTTTTTTGGACCAAAATCCCCCCAAATTTTTTTTTGTTTTTTCTGCGTTTCGGTCAATTTTAAGACAAAAAAAAAAAAAAAAAATTTTTTCCCCTGAAAATTTTGGGTCCGGGTGGGACTTAGAAAATTTTGGACCAAAATCCGTAATTTTCTGTTTTTGTTTTTTATGCGTTTCTGTCAATTTTAAGACAAAAAAAAATTTTTTTTTTTACACCGAAAATTTGGGGTCTGGGTGGGACTTTTTCAGGAGCTAAGAAGCAAGATGAAAAAGCAATGATAGACAGACAGACAGATAGATAGATAGGAGAGAGAGAGAGAGATAGGTAGGTAGGTATGTAGGTAGGTAGGTAGGTAGGTAGGCAGGCAGGCAGGCAGGCAGGCAAGCAGGCAGGCAGGCAGATAGATTTCAACAGTATAAACAGAACAGAAACATTACAAGTATGATTCAAAGTTGTTGTACAAACATCACTTATCTGTTTACACCCCGTAGGGAGATTACATAACCGGATTGATTCCTACCTGTAATCCCCCAAATATACAATTCTACATCCAGCATCGCATGGTGTATACAACTTGTATTGGTATTACCAGATAAGCCCCAAAGCAATGTAGTTCCTTAATTTAATAATTATACTTTCGAGAAATGTTTTTTTCTCTTTTCGTATAATAGAACATACAACGTCCCTTATAAACATTTTTTGAAAGCTTGTAATGTTCTATAAATAGTTGCATAAACAAATTGTAACCAAGCATGTGCTTGTATATTACAGTTGCAAGATACAGATTTTGTATCAGGGTACCCCAATACACACTGTTTTCAGTTAATTATGGACTCAATACATACTCATTGTATTAACTAGTCGTTTTGGATTTCAAATGAGTACTTTTTGTCATGCACTCATCCACTGAACAAGTATTTTGATAGCGATTTCTCATTTTGTAAGATTATTATCCTCAAGTGGTGTGGAGGTGGGATTGTGAAATCTCACCCAGAGAAGATATTTTACCCAGACACAAGGCATGCTGTTTGTGTGGGTCAAATATCTTTCCCCATCTCCTCCCACATGACTTGGAGATGATTTTTCTCCCACCACACCACACCACACATGACATCTTCTTAATCAAAATAATCCCCGCGGGAACCCTGGGAAGTGAAGCAGTGCCTGTTCACTGCAGTAAGCAGGCTCTGTTTTACTGGTAAAATAGGACCCAGTCACCAATGCTTGGGAGGTGCAAACCCTCTCTAAAATGGGCAACATGGCTTATTAACGCTCACCCATTGGTCTTGAGTTGATACTCATGTTGTGGTTATGATTAGCCATTGTGCAAAAATATGTGATCTTAAACACCAATAAATAAATAAATCAAAATAATACTATTACGATGAAACATTTCTTATCTACTACTTAATCGTAAAGAAATATGATGAAATTCATATTCAGAAAAGGTATCAAAAAGTTCTGTATATATCAAGGGTATACACTACAAAAACGAGTTCTGTATATATCAAGGGAATCTACTACGAAAACAGCGATGGGGTAACATATCATAGTTATTTTAAACAGATGACATTTAGGTGACATCTCTTTTGAAATCCCTTGTGGAAACCTCAGGAAGTGGAGCAGTGCTTGTTTTTTTCTGGTAAACAAGTTCTGCTTTACTGGTAAAATAGGACACGGGATCATTTCCTGCGGTGGAAGTCCTCTAAAGTGGACAGCATTGGTGTAAATACCTATGTTGTGGTTGTGATATAAACATAGATGCTGAAAATTATCCTAAACGCCAATAAATAATAATACTAAATAATAAATAACCCATTGATGTTGATGATGTCATGCGACATGTGGCAATTGAAAAATGAAGCAAAGTACGATGCCATTTACAAAATACAGATGATGATGAAATACTCTGGTGATCATTAAATATTCGAATTTTGATGTCATGGGAGTGGGCAGGAGAGAGCTGTCTCACCCACTCATCTCAAAAGGCAGGTGGAAAAAGAAAAACATTGTGATCTAAAATAGAGATGGGTGGTTTTCAAATTTCATGTCGGTTCTTGTTTCGGTTTTGGTTTTTTTCAAAGAGTCGGGTTTTTGGTTTCGGTTTTCATCGTACAAACATAACAAGACATTGCAATTGCATATCAGAAGACGTATTTGGTGTCAGTCACTGTCACAGGAACTTCCTTTCGCATCACACCTGTGTAATAGCCTATACTGGTAATCAGATTTCCTGAGCATAATGTATTTGCATAAATTATCTCAAGAGTTTCAAGTTTGAGAAAAACAAATTTTGCCTTGAGTCTGTTGCAAAAGTAGCCCCCCCCCCAATACCTGTGTTTAGGGTAACCCAACACACCCTACAAAATTATGCCAACCATAAAAATTTTATCGAGTAAAGGTCTCTCATATAGGTCATTGTAACCCTAAATCCAACGTCAACTGTGATTTTGACTCTGGCTTTGGAGTTCAAGCTTTTAAAATTACATGTAGAAATAAATATATTTGTCAGTATAAATGTGGAACAAGTGACAAGTTCCACTTCTGCAAAGGAAATCGCATTTGATAAACTGATGAATGTTTAAACCGCGATGCGTTAGAAGTATTTTTGTCACCTGTTTTTGCGGTAAATGCCACGCTCGAACGCAGTACCAATTAGTGCAACTGTTCTGAAAAAGGGGTATTACGACTCTGAAGTTTGAAAATAAGGTTAACTTTAGGTTGTTTTTCTCTTTATTCTGGGAAGTGAAGACCCGATTAGAGTTTTTCAACATTGAATTTGAAAACAGCGATGATGGGTTTTCTGTAATTGTTTTGGTTTCGGTTTTGTTATCTATTTTTGGTTAACCTTCCATTTCTAATCTAAAATTTAGAGATGGGTGGTATTGGAATTTTGACTTAGTATCGGTTTTGGTATTTTTACTTGGTAATACCGTATGGTATGCTTTGGTATCTGTTCGTTATTCCGTATCTGACTTGACTGTGACGTGTTTATAGTACCAAAGAGAAATTCCCATCAGAAAAATACATAATAAGTTGTTCTTTTAGGGGGCGTGTTGGCTCAGTTGGTAGAGGTGCAGGCTGCAAGCCGAGATGTCCTCGGTTCGAATCCCACCTGCGGCAACCGCGTTGTGTCCTTGGGCAAGACTCTTCACCCCGATTGCCTACATGGGGGCACGATAACGCTGTGTACTGAGGCGTACTGCCCGTCGATGGTGCGCATGTCTTCAACCAATCTAACCCTGCCTGTGCTGCAGTGCAGAGTTCAGAGTTACGATGTTGGAGAGCTGGCAGCTGCTCGTCGTTGCTCGGTGGTTCTCTCCGGGTACTCAGGCTTCCTCCACCTGTAAAACTGTCATGGTCACGATTAGCCATTGTGCATAAGTATGTGACCTTAAACACCAATAAGTAATAAGTTGTTCTTTTATCATTCTACAACAGCACCACAAATGCCACTGCCAATGAGCTCAACAGTGGCATTCTTTTATAAAAAACAAATCATATCTACAGTAATTTTGTGACTTGTTCTAAACATACCATAACCTTTAAAGCCCTATTTCAGGCATATGCAATCTACGAGCACATGCCCTGGCCACTTTCAGGAGGGCCAGGCCACGTCCCATTTTCAGGAGGGCCATCTGACAAAAGGCAAAGCACCTGGGCAGTGATTTTCTAGCCAAGTCTTGGAATTCAAGATAATTGCCCAGGCTCCTGAGAGTTAACAAAACTGAAAAGAAAATCAGCCACTTTCTTCATGAAAAATCTCTATGTTTATACTGTAACCAATGACCCAGACGTAGCTGGTGCTAACTCTTAAAAATTCAGGGCCAAACACAAATTTTGCCCCCAATCCCCAACATTTGCATCCAAATCAAAAAACTAATGTCCTATAAGGTCCTCCATACTTTTACCTACTGTGCATGCGCAGTGTCAAGGAAGTACCGAAATTGGCGCAAAGCCTCATTCTCAGTTTGGCCCTTCTGTCAGTAACATCTCACTGACTTCTGTGCTTATAAATCTCAGTTAAAATGATGCCAGACACAATATCATGATGGAAATGGTGGATCCAAGGATGCAATAAGAGGATGAGAGGAAGAAACAGTGGTTGGATGTGTTCAGGGCTGTAACTTATAATTTTTATGTAAAATTATTTCATGTTCCCTAATTTTGGGACATGGGCCTGATGTTTTCATTCTTGCTATGAAATCTCCACTGTTTGTTAAGTGTTTTCTCTCCCCCCTTCCTTGAAACCCCCCTAGTTAATCTCCCATGCTTTTGAACATTTTTAGCTCAACTTTGGCGAAGCCAAATTTGAGCTTATGCCATGGCCCGTCGTCCGTCATCCGTCTGTCCGTCTGTCCATCAACAATTGGATACGGCTCGGGCCAGAGGCTGTATTTATGAACCGATCTTTACGAAACTTTTTGGGTACCTTTGTTATGACCGTGGGACGAGAACAAGTGTTTTTGGGTGCGGTCTGAAATTCAAGATGGCTGCCAGCTGCCATTTTGTACCGACGATGCAGAAATCTGTTTTTTGTACAGAACTTCCTTATGAAAGCTCTGATTTGAATAATTTTTTGTATGAATGTTTAGTACCATAGGATAAATCACATATAATATGGGTTTTTTTTTCGTGCGTAAATTATGCAAATTAGACTAACTTTGATGTTTTTTGGTGTCACTTTCAGCACTGTAAGTGCAAATGCCAATACGGCTCGAGCTAGAGTCTGTATTTATGAACCGATCTTCACGAAACGTCTTGGGTACCTTTGTTATCACCTTGGGACAAGAACGAGTGTTTCTGGGTGCGGTCCAAAATTCAAGATGGCTGCCAGTGGCCATTTTGTACCGAAATTAGGTCTAATCAGTTTTTTGTACACAACTTCTATACGGCTCAGGCTAGAGGCCGTATTTATGAACCGATCTTTACGAAACTTCTTGGGTACCTTTGTTATCACCGTGGGATGAGAATGATTGTTTTTGGGTGTGGTCCGAAATTCAAGATGGCTACCAGCAGCCATTTTGTACCAAAATTAGTGCAATCAGTCTTTTGTACAGAACTTCTGTATGAAAGTTCTGATTTGAATAAATTTTTTTGTATGAATGTTTAGTAACATGGAATACATCACATATAGTACGGGTTTTTTTCTCGTGCAGAAATTATGCAAATTAGATGAACTTTGATTTATTCAGTGCTATTTACACACTGTAAGTGCACATGTCAATATGGCTCGGGCTAGAGGCTGTATTTATGAACCGATCTTCACAAAACTTCTTGGGTACCTTTGTTATCACCTTGGGACGAGAACGAGTGTTTCTGAGTGTGGTCCAAAATTCAAGATGGCTGCCAGTAGCCATTTTGTACCGAAATTAGGTCCAATCAGTTTTTTGTCACAACTTCTACACAGCTCATATTTGTGAACTGATCTTCACGAAACTTCTTGGGTACCTTTGTTTTCACCTTGGGACAGGAATGAGTGTGTTTTGGGTTGACTTTGTTATCACTGTGCTATGAGAACAAATATTTTGGGGTTCAGTCAGACCCACTCTGGGACTCAAAGATATTTTTCTAGTTTAGCATCTGACTGTCACCCACCTTTACAATATTTTACCTATACATTTGTTACAGGCAACGGTCAGTATTTATGTACAGACCGTTACAATACTTTATATGTACCTTTGTTATCAGGTCATTACCTAGATGTTTGTCATTGCTGTGTCACATACTATACATGTACATGTCTTTGTCTTGAAAAGTTGAGCTACAGTGTCATTGACACTTTCATTTTAAAAAATTTTCTTGAAAATTTCTTGGGAGTTTAGCTTAGTTACAGAATGTTTATTCTGTTATCTCCATGGTTACGTCCTCACCCTTGGGGTGTTTAGGCATTTTTGGTCATGCATCTACCATCTGATGTATTGCAGTTTCTTCTGAGGAAGATTCTGTTTTACATCGGATAGTTTTAAGAATCGGTTACTGACCTCTGGCCGTGTTTTTCAGTGCCTGGAGTCTTGTTTCCGGTTATTATAGACTTTTATTTACGTTGACAACGGTTACTTTCTTTTAGTAATTCCTTGTCATCTGTTAGGTTAGATTTGTAGTCAGATACATCAATATACTCCGTAAGTGTAACATTAATATTTTTATACTGTACCAATGACCCAGACATAGCTGGTGCTAACTCTTAAAATATAGGGCCAAACACAAATTTTGCCCCCCAATCCCCAAAATTTGCATCTAAAACTAAAGAAAACATGTCCTGAAAGGCCCTCCACACTTCGCCCCTACTGCGCATGCGCAGTGTCAAGAACGTTCCGAAATTGGCGCCATTTATCATTCTAAGTTTGGCCCTTCATCAGTTAACATCTGACTGATCTTTGTGCTTTTAAATCTCAGTTTAAATGATGCCAGACACATAAATATTAGTGAAATGGTGATTCTAAGGAGGATAGAAAAGGAGGAGAGGAAAAGAATGTGTGACAGAATATTATCAGGGCTGTAACTTAAAATTTTTTAATGAAATTATGTTAAGTTACCTATTTTCAAGGCAGCAGCCATTTTGTTGTCATTCTGATTATTTAGTTACACTGTTTTTTCAAGTGTTTTTCCTCTCTCCCTGTCCTTTTAGTTCCCCCTTGCTATTCTCCCATGCTTTTGGCATAATTTCTGTAATTATTATTACTAAAATTTCTTGGGAGTTTTAGCTGAATAACAGAATGAATTCTGTTCCTTCCCCATGTTTACGTCTTCACCTACGGGTGGTTAGGCGTTGTGTTCTGCATCTACCATCTGATGTTCTGCAGTTTCTTCCCTGGAAGTCTCTGTTTTGCATCAGATGGTGTATTTTTGGTAACTGATTTCGGGCCTGGGTGCCTGGAGTCTTATTTTAGTGTTTTTACACTCATTGTTTACATTTACAACAGCCCTCTGTGTGAGGGGGGGATTTCTAAATAATAATATCTTTATGTTATTTTAATCATAACTAGATACATTATTATTGTTCGTAAGTGTTGAATAAATTGTTTAAAATATTTTTAAAATTTTTGTCCACACTTAGGCTTGGGATCCATTGGGGCTCAACGTTACTTTTCAGAAACTTGGGCTGTTCTGAAAAAATATTTTTTCAAAATATTTTGATTTCAATTATTTTTTCTATATTAATGGATCATATTATTATTATGTATTTTGATTGCCAGGGGTTAGTGCGAGTACCAGGACTTGTTTTCTTTTCACATTGAAAGGATATTGATCAATTGTTTTAAGAGGAAGTCTTCCTCTGACCTTATTATCATTCTATATGTGGTCAGTGTACTCGCATTAACTCCTGTTCTGTATCGTATGATTTCGATGACAATATGGGAAGCGTATGTCACGGTATGTTGTTGGGGATTTGGACACTCCGGTCCTTTCCCCGCAGGGTCACTCTACTTTATCAATTTCTATTTCAGACGATCAAGATTAGGGTGATGTATCTGTGATGTCTTCCAACAGTGTGCCTCCGTCGTCACAATTAATGAAGGGCTAGCGGAAAAGTGCTCATGTAATACGCCAATTGCCTAAGAGGACCCTAGTAGGTTCGACGGCCTTTGACGTCCGCTAGCTCGCCCGGTGTAGCGTCCATTCACCGAATGGTTCGGCAGCCGGGTTCGTCCGTTGCGGTCTAGAAGGAATTTTGGGGTGATGCGAGCACTATAAAATTAACTTAATGCACACCCAGTGACGGCGGATCGGAGGGAGAACGGAGGAAGCCTTTTAGTCCGGTTCATAGCTCATTCCGGTCCATCCGGACGGCAAGCGAGAGAGGCCCCTCTCTCGTTCAACAACATCTGGCCCCAGATGTTGTGGTACAAATGTGTCGTTAGCGGAGCATACGTCCGTCGCTCGGGACGCTCCGTTGTATAGGCAGTCCGCTGAGACTGCTAAGGCTTCCTCTTCTCGTCAGCGCACACGACCGCACCTTGGCTGCGTGACCGCCGATATATTACCAGCTTCGCCGATCAAGGATTCTTCGGCGACCAGGTCACACCATCCGGCAGCCAGGGATTCGAGACCGATGGACTCCGGACGTTCGCATAGGAAAAGTATGCGGGAGCCATCTGATGCGGAGCTGCCCTCGGCGAAGCAGCGATAGACTGCGCCTCCGCAGGTCTCGACGCCGGACATTCTTGTGCACATAGCACAGCTTATCGCAGCATCCCAGCAGCCGACAGAAACGGTGTCGGATCGGGAATTATCCGACAGCGCTGGGTCGGTAGCCGGGGACTCGAGGCCTGCAGACTCCGGACGTTCGCATAGGAAGTGTGCGGGAGTCAACGTACACGGAGCTTCCAGCGGCAATGCATCGTAAGTCCGCTACTGCACAGGCCTCGGGAACGGACGTGCTTTCCTTAATAGCACAGTTTATCGCAGCATCCCAGCATCAACTGAATCTGTCGCATATATTTTATCCGACGATGCTGGGTCGGGACGCGGGTACGGACGTCCGAAAGTTTCATCCGGTCCGACGGGATACCGAAAGGGATTCGGTGGATTTCAAGCTTTCCCTTTCGGAACAACATATGCTGCGATGCCGGATAAGAAACTGATAGCGTCGGTGGACTTAGAAATTTTTTGGTTCGGTTCAGGGACATCATCCCTCAGTTCCGACATAGTCCAATAATGTCACACAAACTTTCGAATTATTGAACGACGCTATATATATTATTATTTTATGCTTGCTATCCAAGCATTTCTGGTTTCTTGTTCGAAGAGTTATGGAGATGTCTTTCAAAAGTGTGCCTCTGTCGTCATAGTTAATGAGGAGTTAGCGGCAATAAGTGCTCATGGAATATGTCTATCGCTTACGGAGTGACATTCGCTAGCTCACCCGGTGTAGCGTACATTCATCGAATGGTTCGGCTGCCGGGTTCGTCCGTTGCGGTCTAGGAAGGAGATTTGGGTGATGCGAGCACTTTAATTACTTTAGTACTCACCCAGTGACTGCAGATTGAGGACAGATCGGAGGAAGCCAACAACATAGGGGACCGCATGTTGTGGTTCAGATATTTTACATTCGGAGCATATGTCCGTTGCTCGGGACGCTCCGTTATATTGACAGTCCGAGAGACTGTCTTTAATGCTTCCTCATCCTCACAGCAGGGCACACGACCGCACATTGGCTACGTGACCTCGAGTATCCGATCAGTTTCGGCATTCAGTGATTCCACAGCGAATAGGTCGCGCCATCCGGTAGCCAAGGGACACGAGGCCTATACACTCCGTTCGCTCGCATATTGGAAGTATGCACGGGGTAACGATCTCGGAGCTTCCTGCGGCAATGCATCGTAAGACCGCTGCTCCTCAGGCCTCAGTGACGGACGTGCTATCCGAGTTAGCACAGTTGTTTCGCAGCATCCCAGCAATTGACGGTTTCTCGGTCGAATCAGGAATTATCCGACGGCGCTGGGTCGGTGCGGTCCACGGTTGCATCAAGCTATGGATGACCGAACGCTTTATAGGGTCCGACAGGATGGCGAAAGGGATTCGAAAGATTTCGAGTTTTCCCTTTAGTAGTATCGGAAGATGCCTTTCATATCTTCTGGCATTTCTTCCAGTGATTATTTTTCGGACTTCATTGCTGCGATCTTGGATAAGAGACTTATAGCGTCATTGGACTCGGATTTTTCGATCGGTACAGGGACTTTGTCCCTGACTTACCGACGCAGTCCAATATTGTCATTACAACATGTGTTTTATTTTTCGACGCTATATATTTATATATATATACAAGCCTGCTACTAAGCATGATAGTTTAGTTTCTTGTCCGCGTGGCTCATTTCTGCCATTTTATCTTTTTTACATATAGTTTATTTTGGCAGAACAGGGCATACCGAGAGTTCATATGCGTCTAGACGGTGTGATTAAAGACTGCATATATTCTTTTTCGCCGTTTATGTCTTTTCCAATTTCAATGTTGGGAACGACATTATGTATAGTAGACTTAACTTAGACGCTTTATTATACGTAATCCGCCTTACTGAGGCGTTATCATTACGTCTTCAAGAAAAGATTTACGGGATATTATTCTCAATGTAATTTCTTTTGAGGGCAGTAGTTTGTTCACGTATAACTCCGCCCTTCAGTGGCTGATTGGAGTTGGTTAGACGTGATGCAGCCCTAGCTACATCCACGCGTGGATAGTAGGTTAAGAACTCTCTCAGAGTCGCTTCGTTCTCGGAGGAGCTTCTCTTCGACGGCAACTTTCCGGCAATCCATGAATTGCTTGATTTATACATTCTCTTGTCTATCTAGTGTTACAAGAGATTCAGACTGGGGCAAACATTCGGTGGTTGACTCAGAGAGTGCCGCCGCAGTTGCCGGACCCGAGTGTGGCTGTTATGACGGTTGCCAGTCAAACAGATTGGGATATATACTGATCCCTACGGATTCGAAGTGCCAGGGTCTTTGGGTTCCGTAGTCTTTTAGCTATCAGTTTAACTTCCGCGGAATAATGTTTTTTAGGCTTGCTTTATGTCATTGCATGAACATTATTCAGAAACGCATGCCCAAATTCCTGTCCTTTAATTCGACAGTAGTGGCGTATCTCCGGAACCAGGGAGGCACTCTTTCGTTTCCGTTATTCAATTTAATGGAAAGAATCCGTCTGTTGGTTATAGTACACCAAGTTCAGTTTTGATCCGTCATATTCTGGGTCGTCTGATTGTTTTATCGCACTCCCGTTCTCTTACGGGTCGCTTGTTGCTGTCAGAATGGACTCTCAACAAACAAGTATTCAATCAGATTTGCTATCTATGGGAGCACCCAATGATGTTTTATTTATGACACAGCTTGCTAATCATTTGCAGACGTATGTGTTGGCTTGTCCAGATCTCTGAGCTAATACTGTTAACGCTCTATTGATCTATAGGACGGAATGATAGGATACGCGTATCCTCCGGCGCTGTTGTTTTAGCAGGTATTGCTAAGATAAACAACTACAATACATTTCTGTTGATAGCTTCTCTATCTTCACAGAGATCATGAGTAATTTACTCTCTTGTCTACTGTGGATCTTAACGTGAAATCTTCCTCTATGTGAGGATCTTTTTTCACTGGGTAAATCGTGTCATCTTTATCACAACCAGCAAGGTCGCAACCTTCATGTATTCCGTTGTGTGGTCCGTATTGCATTGTAAGCACTGTACTGGACGAGCTTTGGACGCGATTTCTTACTATAGGAGATCCTCTTCTTCGCTATTCTATGCGACTAAAGTGGAGGCTCTTCCGTCGTGGTGTAGGGATCATTATGTTCATATGGTTGATCCCTCCATACTACTCATTGCTATTTTTTAGTATACTTGTTTCACAAGATCTACTGCAGCCTGTTGTTATTTAGGTTATAGGTTTATGTTACCTCATACCTATGCACTCTACGATAGTTTACAATTGAGTCTTTTGTCTCTTTATCTAAGTCAGTTAGTAACTTTTTGATAAATAGACTTAGAATCTTTAGATTAAATTCCTATACGGATTTTAACTTCAGGTTCTTATTTAGCTAAGTAATCATTTGAGCCTCTGGAAATAGTAGTTTTCAAATTCTGACCTTTTAGACAGTAATTCTGTTGATTTCTCTTTTTCTGTAGAGTCAGTGAGTTTCATGCACTATCGATGGATGATTTTCACTTTCATAGTTTCGGAATCAATACTTCCGTTACTATTTAGGTTGGATTGTTGCATAAGAGTTAGGCTCCTATTATCCGGAACCTATTATTTTAAGGTCCTTCCGTCTTCGTATGGGCATAGGCCTTTACTCTTTCCGGGTACAGTTTATGTATTTATAAACAGATATCTGTTTATTACAAGGGCGTAAGCTTCTTCTGTCTTTGATGTCTAGTAGAAGGACGTTACGCTCCATTTTATTGTTAATGGATTCTGTTAACTAGCGTACTGCTTATGGTATATCATTGGCTTAGCAGTTGTGCTTAAGATTTCGGCTCATGAAGTAAGAGTTCTACTTCTTGGGCTTACATTAATAGTGTTGCTATTATAGATTTTTGAAGGCTGCTCATTGCGCTCAGCCATCCATTCATGAATTTTATCTCAGAAATATCGAGTCCATTTCTGGAGGCCTCTATTGTTAGGTCTATTATCTACTGCTCAGAATGTCATTCACTTAACAGTTGCTACTATAGCTAGGTAGGCTGTCTGTTTCGGCAGTGTCTCCGTTCGGCTGCCCTCTTCGCTCTGGGCTATTTGACCCAGAGCAAGAAAAAGGGGGGGGGGGGGGAGGGTGTTCCCTTGGGTCACCTGTTTTTACTATGAAAACAAGGGGATACCTCCTCCGGAGTTAGTAATTCTGAGCTGTTATTGGGATGGTTGTTTAGTGAGAAGTTTAAGTTTATAAAATTCATTCAAGTCTTAGTTTTTAAAGTATAGCTTTTGAATATTGCATATGTCAACGGACATGATTATGCAATTCTCACACACTTTTAGGAGTATAAGAGTCTCTATTCTCTAGACTTACTTTATTATTGGCTTACTTTAAAAATTATTAGTATAAGGATTATTGGATATTAATAGAGTACATGGATGTATGAAGCTCAATTTTTGGAAGGTGTTGTATCTTTCTAATTTATCATAAATAAGAAAGATACATGTAAGGCCTATTACTTCTTTTCCCTACAGGGGATGACTCTATTTTATTTTATTGAGCGTATTCCATTTTGCTCTATGTCCTTGGCCCTCCAGCCTTTTTACTATTCAGCTATGTCTGGGTCATTGGTACAGTATAAAAATGTTAAAAAATTTATAGTAATTTATATATTTTTTATACTTACCAATGACCCAGACGGGGATGGCCCTCCCAGGAGTTGGGAACTCTTGCCTCCCCGCTGAGTACATAGCGCTTACCAGGCACTGGTTATTAGAATGATAAATGGCGCCAATTTCGGAACGTCCTTGACACTGCGCATGCGCAGTAGGGGCGAAGTGTGGAGGGCCTTTCAGGACATGTTTTCTTTAGTTTTAGATGCAAATTTTGGGGATTGGGGGGCAAAATTTGTGTTTGGCCCTATATTTTAAGAGTTAGCACCAGCTATGTCTGGGTCATTGGTAAGTATAAAAAATATATAAATTACTATAAATTTTTTAACTTTTTAGATTGTTTTAACATTTTTGTCCACACTTAGGCTTTTTTCCCATTTGGGCTCATCGTTCCCATTTTTGAAATTATTTTTGGAAAATTTGTATGGATTGTATTATTATTATGTATCTTTGTAATATTGAGGGTAAGTGCGAGTACTACGGCTTTATAATATTTTATAATTATGAAAGAATATTGTTCAAATTGTAAATCGAGGAAGTCTTCCTCGGATTCTCATGCTCATTGTGTTTGCTGTAGTCATTGTACTCGCACTAACTCTTGTTCAGTTTATGCCAATTGGGATGACAAACATTGGAGACGTGTGTCACGGTACATTGTTAGTGGTGAGAGATCGATGCCGGTTCTCTCACCACATGGTCACTCTAGTTTTTCAGTTTCTTTTTCAGACGAACAAGAACAGGGTGATGTTTCCATGATATCCTCTGGAAGTGTGCTGCTGTCGTCGCAAATTAATGAAGAGCTAGCGGCAAAAGTGCTCAATGAAATTAGATGAGTGCCTAGGTCCCAAAAAGGATTTACGGCCTTGTTGCCAGCTAGCTTGACTGGCGGATCTATCACTCGTCAAAGGAGTGATGTGATGCCGGGTAAGTCCGTTGCGGTACAGGAGAGGAAAAAGAGTGTTGCAAGCACTATAATCTTGGATCACGCACACTCTGCAATGACGGAATGGAGGATGGAACAGAGGAAGCCAGTCAGTCCGGTAGTAAGCTCATTCAGGTCAGCCCAGACCATGAGCGAGAGAGGTCCCTCTCTCTTACAACAGCATTTGGAGCCAGATGTTGTTGTTGTTCATAATGTTCGTCAGTCAGAGTATACGTCCACACCTCCTTTCAGGACGCTTCGTCTTATAGACAGCTGGCGTCGTCTAGTCTATCGGCTTCCTCTTCTACACATCAACACACACGCCCACACCTTGGCTTTGTGACCTCAGATATCCAGAATTCCAGCCTGCTTCGCTGACAAAGTTTCCACGTCGTCTAGATCACTCCATCCAATAGCCAGGGACACGAGGCCTCATCAGTCAGGACGTTCGCATAAAAGAATTATGTCGGACACACCATCCCAGGAGCTTCCAGCTGCTAAGCAACAAAGGACTGCAGCTCCACAGGCCTCGATGATGGACTTGCTATCACAGATAGCACAGCCCATCGCAGCATCCCAGCAACCTACGGAACATCCTACAACAGTTTCGGATCAGGAACTGTCGGATGAAGCTGGGTCGATTCGTTCCTATGCAAGGTCAGACAGGGACAACCAAGATTCTCATCTGGTCCAATAGGATGGTGAAAGGGAAATTACTGAGCTGGATTTTTCCCTTCTGGAACAACATAAGGCGGTGATGGAGTTTATCCGTCAACACCTTCCATCAGACCAGGTTGCTGCGACAAAGGATAAGAGACTGATAGCATCATTGGATACTGACTTTTTTGGCTGGATTAAGGAAGATGTTCCTGATTATCCGGTCCAGTCCAGCAATGTCTCACGGACGTTTGAATTGCTGAATGACGCTATTTTTAATTTAGCCTCAAAGACAGGCAAAAACAGTTTCTTATCTCAATGTGCTCTGAATCTGCCATTCATCAATAGTAAGAATAGATTTGCAATGGCAGGACAGGGCGTACCAAGAGTTCCTCTGCGTTTAGATGATCAGGCTGAGGACTTAGAATTGTCCCTGCCTTCATCTTTGTCCATTCTCCCTAGTACTTTGAAGACGACAATTTCATCTAATAGTGCGAATTTAGACGCATTGTCATTCACAGATCACCTTACCAGAGCGCTAAAGCTGTCTTTCTGAGAAAAACCTCTGTTAACACGAAGTCTGCGCTGGACTCAGCTTCCGTCCAATCTTCAAAAAAGAGATTTGCTTCTATCAGAGGTGCAATCTCTGTTGGAGAAGAATGCAATAGAAGTCGTGGAAAACCAGGAATCCCTGGGTTTTTACAGTCACCTGTTCCTAGTGCCGAAGCCAGACGGCTCGTTCCATCCAGTTATAGATCTGAGCTGGATAAACAAGCTGATTGTGGCTCCAAAGTTCTGTATGGAGACCATTCGATCAGTGAGGGCGAGCATTCGAGTGGACAATTATGCTTCAAGCATAGATCTCAAAGATGCATACTTTCATGTCTTGGTACATCCGGCATTCAGAAAGTACCTTCGCTTCTCCGTCCTAGGAGTCGTTTATCAGTTCTGAGCGATGTGCTTCGGACTCAATCTAGCGCCCTGGGCTTTCACTCGAATAATGAACTCGGTAATGGCTTATTTCTGAGCTCATTTGACTGCGGTAACGTCGGCCTTCTTGGACGACATTCTTCAGAGGTATGGCAACAAAACAGTTCTTCAAAACGATGTTCAGAGTCTGCTTCAATTGCTGCGACGTCTTGGTTTCTTCATATACGAAAAGAAGTCGGATCTAGCTCCGTCCAAGTCGTTCAATCACTTGGGAATGAGCTTCAAGACTCACAACAATCTGGTTCATCTTCCGTTACCCAGAGCGAAGTTAGTCAATTGCTATGCTCGTTTTTGTCTACACTCAGACGTAGTAACAGCGAGGGAATTCATGCGACTGATGGGATTGTGCAGAGCAGCGTCAGATCTCATTCCGATGGGTCGCTTGTGCACACGTCCACTCCAGATATTTTTCACTCAGAATTGGAGTGTGAAGATTCATTAGCTCGAAACAAATATCATTTTATCGAACCAAGTAAAACAAGAGATTCAGACTTGGGCAGATATTCAGTGGTTGACTCAGGGAGTTCCACTGCAACTGCCAGATCCGGTTTTATGATTATGATGGATGCGAGTCAAACAGGTTGGGGCGCGACATTGAGCCCAACAGATTCGAGGTGCCAGGGCCTTTGGGATCTGGTGTTCCTGAACAAGCACATAAACATCAAAGAGATGATGTCAATTTGGCTTGCGCTACATCATTGGATGAACGTAATTCAAAATTCACATGTTCAAATACTGTCGGACAATTCGAAGTGTACATTCGGAACCAAGGAGGCACTCATTCGATTCCGTTGTAGGACCTAACAGAAAGAATTCTTCTGCTTGTTCTAGAGCATCATGTTCTGTTGGTCCGTCATATTCTGGGTCATCTGAACGTTCTAGCAGAATTACTCTCTCAGAAAGGTCGCATTGTACCGTCAGAATGGACTCTCAACAAGGGAGTGTTCAATCAGATTTGCTACCATTGGAATCGACCAATAATAGACTTGTTTGTGACACACCTCAACAATCAGTTGCAGACATAAGTGTTGCCATGCCCAGATCCTCGAGCATTTGCAGTAGACGCTCTCTCAATTTCTTGGGACGGAATGATAGGATACGCATATCCTCCAGCTCCGTTGATTCAACACATCTTGCTAAAGATCAAGCAATCACACTGCAAGATACTGTTGGTAGCATCTCTGTTGTCCCAGAAACCATGGATAACTCTACTCAGGTGTCTGTTATGGGACGTTCCTCAGAAGCTCCCTCCGTGGGAGTATCTTCTCTCTCAGGGGAAATCTCGCACACTGCATCACAACCCGCAAGATATCAACCTTCACGTATTTCCGTTGTGCGGTCCTTCTTGCACAGCAAGCAATTTATAGGACGAGCAGGGTATGCAATTTCTAACTGTGGGAGGGCCTCCTCTTCACCAAATTATGCAGCAAAGTCGAAGGTTTTCTCTCATTGGTGTAAGGATCAGTCGATAGATGTTGATAATCCTTCCATTCCAGACATTGCTAATTTTCTGGTCTACTTGTTTGACAAACTCAAACTGCAGCCAGTAACCATTAAGGGTTATAGGTCTATGCTATCGGACACATATGCTCATCATGATAGCTTACAGATTGGATCTAATATTTCTTTATCTAAGTTAGTAAAAAACTTTTTGATAAATAGACCTAGAACTCTTAGGTTAATTCCTAAATGGAATTTAGCTTGGGTTCTACTGAAGCTCAAAGAAGCTCCTTTTGAACCTCTGAACACTGTAGACTTCAAATTCTTGTCATATAAGACAGCTTTTCTCTTAGCCTTTGCTTCCGCAAGAAGAGTTAGCGAGCTTCATGCTCTGTCTATTGATGATTCTCATTATCGTAGTATTGGTAACACTATTACTTTTAACTACAAATGTGGGATTTTTGGCTAAGAATCAGTCTCCTAATAAGTATCCTGAGCCTATTGTTATTAAGGCTCTTCCATCCTCAGATGGCTGTAGGCCTTTGCTGTGTCCAGTTAGAGCTATACGTATTTATAAACGCAGATCTGAGTTTATCAGAAAGGGGCGAAAAAGCTTCTTTCTGTCTTTAATTCCCAATAGAAAGGACATTTCTGTTCATTCTATTTCTAGGTGGATTCAGTTTGCTATTCGTACTGCTTATGAATGTTTATCTTCCAATCAGCAGTCCGTGCTTAAGATTTCAGCGCATGAAGTTAGAGTGCTGTCAAGATCTTGGGCTTATTCTAACAGTATTGCTATTATGGATCTTATGAAGGCTGCTTACTGGTCACAGCCTTCTGCTTTCACTAATTTTTACCTTAGAAATATAGAGTCTATTTCTGGTGAGATGTTTAGGTCCGTTATCTGTTGCTCAGAATGTCGTCCACTAAATGATTACAGCTATAGTTATGTAGGTTTTCCGCTCCAGCAGTGACTCAGTCCTGCTGCCCTCTTTGTTCTGTGTTGATTTGACCCTGAGCAAGGGGAAGAGGGGGATGGTGTTCCCTTATATCACCGGCTTTATAGTGAAAAGCAAGGGAATACCTCCTTCTGAGTCAGAAATTCCGTGTCGGTGCTGGGATGGTTTTAAAGTCTAAAGATAATGTCTATCTCATTATGTAATATTAAAGTGTAGCTTGGTGTGAAGCATTTGTATATGTCACGTGTCATACGAGCATTAATATACAATCCACGAACACTTTTAAATGAGTATAAAGAGTCTCATTCTCTGGACTATCTTTATTTATTGGCTTTCCTTTAAGGAATTAGTATAATGGATTATAATGGATGTTAATAGAGATCATCGATGTTATTGTGCTCAATTATTGACTGGTAATGTGTCTTTCTTATTCTTAATAGACAAGAAAGATATATGTAAATCCTCTCTCTCCTTTTCTCCTTGAGGGGATAATTCTTTATACATAATTGAACCTATTGGATTTTCCTTTATGTCCTAGGCCCTCCAGCCTTTTTCTATTCAGCTAAGTCTGGGTCATTGGTTACAGAATAAAAATATGAAAAAATTTATAGTAATTTATATATTTTTTACCAATGACCCAGACGGGGATGGCCCTCCCATGAGTTGGGAACTCATACCTCCCTGCTGATTATATAACATTTAGCAGGCACTGCTTGTAAGAATGAGGCTTGGCGCCAATTTCAGTACTTCCTTGACACTGTGCATGTGCAGTAGGTAAAAGAATGGAGGACCATATAGGACATTAGTTTTTTGATTTGGATGCAAATGTTGGGGATTGGAGGGGGGGGGGGGGGGGGGGGGGCAACATTTGTGTTTGGCCCTGAATTTTTAGGAGTTAGCACCAGCTAAGTCTGAGTCATTGGTAAGTATAAAAAATATATAAATTACTATAATTTTTTTCATATTTCCAGAACTGATGGGCTGATTCAAACCAAATTTTTTCATGTTGTATAATTGGGTCCTAAATATTTGATTTATGCCTGAAAAAATATTTTGGCTGCCTGTGGGTACCCCACAAGCTGAAAACAGAAAAAAATTCAAACGCTCACATTTACAAAATTGCACAGACCAGAATACTGTTATTTGGTATGAAGCTTCCTTAAGACCAGTGGAATCAGGTGGTCAAAATAAATTGTTTTGTCATGAGATGCTGCAGGGAGATGCCCATTTTAACCCTGTTTGTAATGGGAAATTGGCAAATCATATTTCTTGTGTTCTATCAACTAAGTCTTTTTCAGAACTTTTGTGCCAAATCTAAACTAATTTGGTACAAAATATCTTGGTGGAGTATACACTTCTGAGTTTTTTTCCAAAAAGTTTTACCCTCCTTGGTGTGGGGTAGAGAGAACTCACAAAGCTTAAAAAAGCCAGTTTGTACAGACCCTTTTTTAAAATTTACAGAACAGAGCTCTGTATTTTACTGAGAAGCTTACCTAGGACCAACAGAAATGATTAGCCAAAAAAATTGCTTTTGGTTGTGTCATGGCAAATCAAAAAATTGCTCTTGCTCTCCATCACTTAGTGACACACTATCATTTTTGACAATTTGAGCCAGAAGAGAGTTTTAGGCTCACTTGAACCTCTAGTTTGTTTTAGGTTTTTTTCGCAAGAATTCTTACATATAATTGTGAATAATGTCAGGTCTTACTATATTACATAAGGAAAGAATAACATAACATAGCAGTCTGTTGAGATTGTCCATGTGTTATATTATTTAACTTAAGTTAAAGTAGACATGTAGACATCTAATACTATTTGGCTGCCAGACCATAAAAACAGATAAGTCCATTTGCTGACAAGAGTGATTAATACTTCAGTAGTTATTTTATTATAGACTAAATATTGGCATGACATATATGTAGTGCCTCTTCACTGCAATAAACAGGCTCTGTTTTACTGGTAAAATAGGTCCCAGCCACCAATGCTTGGGAGTTGCAAAACCCTCTCTAAAATGGGCAACATGGCTTATTCACGCTCTCCCCTCATCTTGAATTGATACTCATATTGTGGTCATGATTAGTGCGAAAATATGTGACCTTAAACACCAATAAATAAATAAATAATCACTACCTTGGCCACCACTAAGTCCAGACCTTGCGCCAATCGAGTTTGTGTGGGATAAGATTGGGAGGTGCATACAACAATGCCAACAGCTCCCTACCAATGTCCAGGAACTCGCCGCTGCACTGCAGGAAGAATGCAATAACATCAGTCAGGCTTATATTGGATGTTTGGTGAGGAGTATATCACGTCGGATCCAAGCTTGTCTCGCGAACCGAGGGGGATTTACAAGGTTTTGAAGTCTTGGACTGACTGTGGTAAATTCTTTGACTGACCGTCCATGTATTCTACAGCTCAGTGCATGGAATGTGTGCTTGTCTGACACCCAACTATTGCTGAAATCATTCACCAGATGTCACAGTGCAATGCCTCAACTGTCTTTTTGATGAAAATATAAACATATTTCTTCATATATATCAAATATCCTCTACTTTTTTTGAATAGTATATATAGATTTCAGTTGACTGTATATAGTTTATACATGGCTTCCATGCCATGTTTTAAAACCATTGAAATTCTCAGGAATTTATAAAAATATCTATTCCTAACATCTTGATTTTTTTCTCAAAATACAGCATTTTCAATTTATTGAAATGAGCCCAAACAGTACCTGTTAAAAAAAACTGTATGGTAACCACATGAAAATTTCAAGTACATGTTTACTTTGTCGAAAATTCCAGCACTTGGCCTTAACATGTCTAAGGAAGCTCTCTGTCAAAAATAGAAACTGTTTGAAGCTGATTTCTGAAGAATGTGCTAACAACTTTTTATTACATACTTTTTTTCAGATTTAGTATATCAACGAATGATTCAGACTTCTCCAGTCTTGAACAAGACACTTCAGACATATCGAACATCAAACAGAGAAATCTTTTATTAAAACAGCCAAAGGGAATGATAAAATCACATTCTCAAATTAATCCTGCATCAATGGAAAGAAATGTTGCTAATTTACCACGTAACTATTCAGATTTACATGCACACCAGAAATTAGGAAATGGTATTTTATCTGATGAACAGAGTCCAGAGATAAATGGAGATGCAGAATCAGTACTTTCGGAGGACAGCTTTGTTTCGTTGGACAGTAAGAATAACTCCCCCAAAAAGAAGAGGAAAAAGTTTTTGATATCAAAGTTAACTAATTTTCGAAAGCAGAAAGTTCAGTGATGATGTGATATTTGTAGTTCCAAGGCTGTTTCTTTTGTGTATAGCATTGATTGATATTTTCTCTTCTGGAACAGTTCTGTAATGTGACACTGCTTTTTGGAGAATCTTGTTTGAGTTCAGATGAACTTCTGTCCCTGTGATAGCTGCTTAAAAACGAACCTTATTATTTCAGATATTATTTATCCAGCTCACTCCATTATAAATGATTTGGAATCCACTTCGGTGACTGTTCTTTATAAATTTGCCTGATATTACCTTAACAACTTCATTGTCACAGCATTTTGTAGAACATTGATGAAGACTTGTTATGAATTTCTTTACGAGATGCTGTTATTTTGAAATCTGCTGAAAAGACTCAGAGATATTTTCATCAGTTTGATGCATAACAGCATATAATGAGCTTTACCTAACACAACTAGAATACGACATGTGCAAAACAATTATTGATTAACTATTAAAATTTATTTCATGCCTCAAAAACATTACTTAAAAAGCCTCGTTAGAAAGTGCTTCGGCCCTGCATTTTAGTGAAAAATCATAAGCTATCTTTTGTAAGCTAAAATTTAAAAAAATAAAATTTTAATTTTGATTTGTGCAAATAGCACAGGCTGAATGTTTCCTCTTTTGTTAGGTAAAGGGTGAAAGAAAATGCATTACCTTGAGACAGGTTACTCAGCACGCAGTTAAGAGGAAAGCAGCAGCCAGTTTATCTTGGTTGTGTTTCCTCTTGAAGTCTTGTGTGCCAATACAGACAAGGAAGTCTTTAGCAGAGATCGTTGGAGAGTAATAGACTTTCATACATATTGAAATACAGTGAAAATTCTGTGAAAGTCTTCAGTCATTTGAAAGTTTATGAAAAATACACAAGAATGAGTGGCCAAATTTAAAATTGCTCAGATCGTCTTTTGCACTTAAATGGTTAAATATTGTTTGGGTTGAGGCTGGTTTATTGAATTATCTTGCAAATGTGAAAACTTGTGAAAATTTGTCAATGGAAGACATTTGGTATCTACCTGTTACTGATTGTTTCCATCCAGCATACCCTACCTTACATTCATTCATTGATGGATACTGCAGACAGGTTAATATCAAGTTGAAAGGGAGTGCAGTGGCTCTGTAATTACGGCTGTAATTGGGCTTCAAACCACAAGCTCCACAGTTTGATCCCTGCTAGGGGTAACTGTGATATGTCCTTGGACAAGGCACTTAATTCTGATTGCCCACATAGGGGCACAGTTACACTCTACTAAAGTGTACTGCATGTCAATGGTGCACTTGTCTTCAACTAATGCTAACCCTGCTAATGTGAAGTTAGTCTGTTGGGGAGTCTGACAGTTGTTTACCACAGCTTGATGGTGGTTCTCTGTGGTAATTCCAGCTTTCTCCACTCTACAACAGTCCTACATAAGGTGACACTAGCTGTCAAAAGTGTCATTAAACCCCAATAAATGAATAATGAAGTTATAACTTAATGAGACTATTCTTCAACTCTCAAAGGCCTATTTCTGATTTTGACAAATTTTATAACCTCACATCAAGTGTCCTGACACACAGTCATGAAAAGAAGCCTTCACACAGTATGCAAATTAGCCGGGCAGTACTTTATAGTCAAGGCTTGGCTGCCTGTACAGGCAGCCAAGCCTTGACAAGAAAGCATGGATTTGTTACTAGACTCCTGTGTTGTGGTGTTAATGACATTTCTGAAAAGTTATCCAGGCCCTTAAGGATTAAGGAATATTTTTTAACCATTTTTTCTACTATGTCATGGGAAGATATTCAGGATAATCAAAAAAAACCTGTCATTTATTTTAAAACTAGGAACACCTTCCCAGGATTGCACATGATAAGGAGGTGTTGAGCTCAGTAACCACAAAGCCGTCTTAATGTTAGATGTGGCAAATAAACAGAATAATAACAAAAATTAGTAGACATTGATAATGTCCTTATAAACAGAAATACCCAATGATCGAAAAACCCCGAAAAGGCATTAAAACCCCTAAAAGGTGTGATAAAGAGATGGATATAACCCATCTCATGTTACTCCTCAGACGAATTTATCCAAGAATGTCATATCTTCAAAATTGGAAAAGGTGTAGACAACAAATAGAAAGAGAGAGAAGTACTCATTCAGTTATATTTTAAAATTATGTTTTATTACATGCCTATTACTTTTCGTCCAGTTTTCTCTTTCCAAATCAATACAGAACATTAGTTCCATATGGATTTTCATTGACAGAATTTTTTTAGTCGAGTTGTGACAAAGTCAAACTCAACTTATAGTTTGATGAATGACGGGCGGGTGGGCGTAAACAATTGGTTTCCAGATGATTACTTGATAATGGTTCAACCCATGTTCATGAAACTTCATAGGTAGGTTGGTATTGGTGAGAGGAAGAACCCTATTAATTTTGGACTTGCTTGGTCAAAGGTCAAGGTCACAGTGGCCTTGAACATAGTAAATTGTAAACAATTGGATTCCAGATGATAACTTGACTACGGTAAATGTCGGTTGGCCTTCATGAGAGGAAGTACTCTATTTATTTTGGACTTGCTAGGTCAAAGGTCATGGTCACAGTGACCTAGAATATAGTAAATCCAAACAATTGGTTTCCAGATTATAACTTGATAATGGTTCGACCCATGTTCATGAAACTTCATAGTTAGGTTGGCATCAGTGAGAGGAAGAACCCTATTTATTTTGGATTTACTAGGTGAAAGGTCAAGGACACAGTGAGTTCAACATAGTAAATCGTAAACAATTGGTTTCCGGACGATAACTTGATAATGGTTCCACCCACAATCAGAAACTTCATAGGTAGTTTGGCATCAGTGAGAGGAAGAACCCTATTTATTTTGGACTTACGAGGTGAAAGGTCAAGGTCACAGTGACTTCAGCATAGAAAATCGTAAACAGTTGGTTTCCGGACGATAACTTGATAATGGTTCCACCCACAATCATGAAACTTCATAGGTAGGTTGGCCTAGGTGAGTGGAAGACCCCTATTTATTTTGGACTCACTAGGTCAAAGGCCAAGGTCACAGTGACCTTGAACATAATAAGTCGTAAACAATTGGTTTCCAGATGATAATTTGACAATGGTTCCACCTACGTTCATGAAACTTCATAGGTAGGTTGACATTGGTGCAAGAAAGAGTCCCTTTTATTTCGGAATCACTAGGTCAAGGGTCAAGGTCACAGTGACCCTCCACATAGTAAATTGTAAACAATTGGTTTCCAGATGATAAGTTGATAATGATTAAACCCACTTTTGTGCTGTCACAACTCGACATTGGATCGGTGATCCTATCGGCATTTTTCCTCCTGACATCATGGCTCCATCAAAAGAACTAAACTCAGCACATTTTCTTAATCGGCCAATTGGAATGTTTATTTCTGACCTAGATCAATTTGGAAACTACGATGATAGATGATAAATCAAATGTCAAATTAACAAAGAATTTTAAAGTTTGAAATTTTCAATTAGAGGGCTACTTAAAACCAAGTTCTTGGCAAAAATATTTATGAGATGGGCATCAGCTTTTTGTTCGTGTATGGGAGAGAGTATATAAATATATAGATTGCATTGTGAACACTATGCATATCTTCCACCATCCATGCTGTGCAGATTTGTCAACAAGAACATCGCCAATAGGTTCAAAATGGGGTGAACAATCCCAACATACCCCTGTGTGCCTTTAACTGATTATTGAACTAATAATTAAGTGATATGTTTTACTAACATAGATTCCAACTAAAATTTTATTTTTAGTTGCTTGTGCAATACTCCTTTCATATGCGGGTGTCAAAGATTTTTGGGTTTTTTTGTAATCACGTAGTATAAGCATTGCAAAGCCTTCTTGCACTCAAGGGGCAAAAAACATCACCACCCATGCTATTCTGCAGATTAGTATAAGCATTGCAAAGCCTTCTTGCACTCAAGAGGCAAAAAACATCACCACCCATGCTATTCTGCAGATTACTTGGCCTTACACATAAAACAAACCAAGAACATGAATTTTTGATGGCAAAGAAATAATTACAAAAATAAAAAATAAAGTAAAAAACCACCCGCCTGCATGTAAATTTGCAAAAACAAATGGCCTGAGAAACAGAAGATCTACTTTGTGGTTCCTAATCACATTTATTTGATAGTACATTGTTCTTTTGTTAATTGAATTTCCATTTTGTTCTACAAAAATATCCAAACAATAGGAATATTACTTAGAGCTTGTTAGGGGCATAATTCCTACTTTGTTCCAATTTCCTATTCAGAACATATGCCACTATCTCCAGCTTTTGTGTTAACTTGCTGGCTGAATTCAAAGTGCCTGGCAGTGGTATCTAGTCAAGTTTTAGTCTGCTTGTTAAGGCAAGTAAGACATCTCTAGAAGCCATTGCAAGGACACAAGATTCTGCTTGTCATATGTGGTTAAAATTGTTCTGATCTTTAACCCCCCTGCCTGCTGCTGGCAGATATTCCTGCCCAGGCCAGGATTTTCCTATCTATGGAAATAAATATAATTTGGGCACATTTAATAAAATTTTACCCCTGTAAACTGTATGGAGATTTTCACAAATAATTCTTGGAGTTAAATTTAGTTGAATTTTGCATTAAATACTCCACGGGTTAAGAGTTAAGGTTTTTATAAACTCATTCAATGCTGGGGCTGATCTGATTGACCTAGAATTTCTTAACATATCACCCCACTGACAGATCATGCTTTTCTCCATCCACATTATCAAATAAGGAAAATTCAGCAATTTGGAAGTCTTCTATGGTCAAAGCCCTGGAAAGTCTAAAAATGTCAAAAGACAAAATTTTACTCGAATTTCACAGAGCAGGTGCCAAAAGTGAATTGTGCACAGACCTGATGCCCATGGAGTAACATCTGCTGTCCATGTCCCACCAACAGGAAGTAATTAATTCTCCATTAGGGAGGAGCCAATCTGTCGGTAAGCAATCAGCTATTGACCGATAAAAGCCTATCGGCAATCGGGATGAATAGCACAAAAAATATCGGCTCTTACCAATTGTTGACAAAAATTATTGGATACCTATTCTAACTCTATCTCACAGCCATTTTAATGTTATGCTAATAACTAACAAACATGCCATGCATTACACTGTGTAGTCTGTAGATCAGACTCCCGACGTAACATTTAATTTCTACTAGTGACAACCAAAAAAAAGAATCGCTTGTCCTGGACGACAAGTACTATTTTTGTCTTGAGTTTCATATTAAACTTGAAAAGCTATGTGCTGTTAAAATCATTAAATAGTTGCCTTATGTATTGAAACATCTATTATACGGTCTATCAATAACGATACTATGACATTTTTTACCACGAGGGCGAATCCAGGCATCGGCGCACATGGTGTGCTCCCCCCCCCCCCCCCCCCCCCCCCCCCCCCCCCCACTAGTTTTTTCCGGAGATGGGTTGTGCATTGTGTGGATATCTGCATTGGGTGTGAGGTAATCGCATCTGTTCGGATTAAATTTCAAAATTTGATTGACAGTACATGCCGGCAAACTTGAGCCTAGGTGTGCCTCCCCCCCATAACACCCCCCCCCCCCCCCCCCCACACCCCCCACCCCTGCCCATAGTTTTTCGTAAAAGTCCTTCATCCGCCACTCAACAAACTCTGAATTGGTATTGGGATGTAATGACTGTGCGAATGAAAATCAAATTAGCTATCTCTCACCAAATTTAATTTGCTTCATTGCATGGCTGATTTTAAATAATATAAGTGATCTCAGACTTTGATATCACGAGCCTTTTCAATGTTTTATTGAGTTTTGGTCATTAAAGCCTTTAAGGTCGCGCTGGTCACCATTGCAGTGTCGTTAACCCTCTGCATCCCGATGTCAAAATAGTAAAGTTTTCAGCAGCAAATATTTCCCATAAAGCAGTCTGATATTTAACCAAATATACCATGTTTGACAGAGCTCAATGCGCTCTGTCAAGATATAATTGGTTAAATTCCTATCTAAACAAGAGAAAAACAGAGTGACTGGAGACAATTCTGTTACTCTACCAGTGTGCTAGGGGTTAAGCTGACAAGTCACAACAACAGAACAAACCTTTTCACCTTAAGCAAAGTTTAAGACGCCAGTAATTCAGTCTCTCTGGCGGATTGCTGGTTTGGGGTTCCAGCCTTAAAACGTCTCCCACGCCAGTCACTTAACTGTGGCTAAATTCCGAAAGTATATTCAGTATTCTCACCGCACTTTTTTCAACCATTTTTACGGAAATAATATGGGTGAATGAAACTATTTGGTATTGGCCGATAGTAAATCAAAACTATTTGGTTTCAGATGAATAGGCAAATCTCTTATCGGCTCATCACTGTTCTCCATTTTCTTTTAATTTGAAATCAAGTCTTTTTCATCGGTCTCTGAACTTATGGCAGCAGTGGAACCTGAGGATGGGATCTGATGGCAATAAAATGTTTTAGAAATGATATAGAGTAACGTTAACAACAAACCAAACTTTTCAGCTGAGAAGTGACTTATTTTTCTTAACTTTTAAATTGAATATTACAACGTCAAATGCTGTCACCTATATTTAGTATACTCCTGTTATGTATAGACATCTTCGAAACTAAGAGTTGTTTTTCAGACGCTATCCATCTTTATAGGTAAATTTATTGTTTTGCTTCCAGCAGCTTCCCATCCTTGTTATTTACGTTCAGGATGGTGTTCATTCTTTTGGAAATCTATGCTGCACCAGTTTAAGTTAAATTTGAACAGTGAACTGCCTTTTTTCAAGGGTACGTCTTTTGGTACAGGATACATACAGGATGGATTTCTTCCTTGCCTTTGCTTCTGCTAAAGGAATTAGGTCACTTCATGTGTTCTCTCCTGAACTTGAATTCTTTAGCAGACAACTTTTATACCAATCTGCATTCAGGCTCTTCCTCCTGTTGTTCATACTGGTAGGAGACCATTAGGGCAAGTCAACCAAATATTATTGGAACTTGTCTTATCAGGAAAGGCAGGTTTGTGCGCCATACATTTTCAAACACCAGTCAGGCAACTTCAGCTAAAATTTTGTCTTATGATATTTTTTATAGTCTTTCCTTTGAGACTTCCAAATTGTCGCATTTTCTATACTGTACATAAGCATGTTGTGTCAGTGTCGTAGGCATAAAAGAAACTAATTTTACTGGTAAAATTTAATCTTACACGCATTTCCAAAGCTCTCTCCATTAAGCTTTTTCATTTATTTATTTATTTTTATGTGTACTCATACTATGTATGGTACACATAATGCCGGCATCTGGGGTGACCATCCGTCATTCGTCCATCCTTTGTCCATCCGTCTGTCCATCCATCTGTCCGTCCGGCGTCCGTATCCATTTCTTTGTCATTCGATAACTTGAAAAATATTGCTTGGATTGTCAAGTTACTTTATATTTGTGTTCAGGTTACTGATATGCCAAGCTGTATAGTTTTTGGTGTAAATTGGATAATTTGATCCTGAGATATTAACCCTTTATCCTTCAAATTGAAAATTCCTCCAATCCCTTTGGCATTCGATAACTTGAAAAATATTGCTTGGATTGTCTAGTTACTTTATATTTGTGTTCAGGTTACTGATGTGCCGAGCTGTATAGTTTTTGGTGTAAATCTAATGATTTGATCCCGAGATATTAACCCTTTATCCTTCAAATTGAAAATTCCTCCAATCCATTTGGCATTCGATAACTTGAAAAATATTACTTGGATTGTCAAGTTACTTTATATTTGTGTTCAGGTTACTGATGTGCCGAGCTGTATAGTTTTTGGTGTAAATCTGTTATTTTGATCCTGAGATATTAACCCTTTATCCTTCAAATTGAAAATTCCTCCAATCCCTTTGGCATTCAATAACTTGAAAAATATTGCTTGGATTGTCAAGTTACTTTATATTTGTGTTCAGGTTACTGATGTGCCGAGCTGTATGGTTTTTGGTGTAAATCTGATAATTTAATCCTGAGATATTAACCCTTTGTCCTTCAAATTGAAAATTCCTCCAATCCTTTTCACATTCGATAACTTGAAAAATATTGCTTGGATTGTCATGTTACTTTATAATTGTGTTCAGGTTACTGATGTGCTGAGCTGTATAGTTTTTGGTCTAAATCTGATAATTTGATCTGGAGATATTAACCCCCTTTATCCTTCAAATTGAAAATTCCTCCAATCCCTTTGGCATAACTCAAAAAATATCAATCCGATTGTCATGTTACTTTATATATTTATTCAGGTTACTGATGTGCTGTGCTGTATAGTTGTTTATGTAAATCTGATAATTTGATCTGGAGATATTAACCCTTTATCCATCAAATTAGACACTCCTCCAATCCATTTCTATATGTAACCATACCTTGTATGGTGTACATTATGTCAGCATCCGTGGTGGCCCTCCGTCATACAGCTTTCTACTAATTGTGCATATGGGTACACATCTGACGATTTCATCGGCCTATTTTTTATTTATTTATTACTGTGAAATTCTCTAACCCTTGATAAACCAAGAGCCTTTTCCATGCCTGGGCATTTTTTTCTACACTTTGGCTATATCCTGTGGATTTATAGTTATTTCTAGGCAAGTCTTGACTGCATGTATAGGCAGCCAAGATTTGCTGACATTCAACAGCCAAGGTGTTTACAATGTAACTGGCAAGTTTACCCAAAGTCTGCATTGTTACTGTAGGCCATGCTGGGGCACATGTTTTGTTGGTGAAAAAATGTGATTAAAGTAGGAATTAGGCCTCCAGAAGCTAAGTCTAAAAAAGATTACTGCTTCTTTCTTCTAGAATTTTTGGTGGATATGATTTGTAGCTCAACTTTGGCAAAGCCAAATTTGAGCTTATGCCATGGCCAGTCGTCCGTCTGTCCATCAATTCAATACGGCTCGGGCTAGAGGCCGTATTTAGGAACCGATCTTTATGAAACTTCTTGGGTACCTTTGTTATGACCGTGGGACGAGATCGATTGTTTTTGGGTTCAATCTGAAATTCAAGTTGGCCGCTGGTGGGCATTTTGTACAGACTTAGGTGAAATCAGATTTTTGCGCAGAACTTCTATATGAAAGCGCTGATTTGAATAATTTTTTGTGTGAATGTTTAGTACCATGGGATACATCACATATAATACGGGTTTTTTCTCGTACGTAAATTATGCAAATTAGACTAACTTTGATGTATTTAGTGTTATTTTCAGCACTGTCAGTGCAAATGCCAATACGGCTCGGGCTAGAAGCCGTATTTATAAACCGATCTTTACGAAACTGCTTGGGTACCTTTGGTATCACTGTGGGACGAGAATGAGTGTTTTTGGGTGCAGTCCAAAATTCAAGATGGCCGATGGCAGCCATTTTGTACAAAATTAGGTGCAATCAGATTTTTGCACAGAACTTCCATATGAAAGTGCCGATTTGAAAAATTTTGGGGGTGAATGTTTAGTACCATGAGATACATCACATATAATACAGGTTTTTTCTCGTGCAGAAATTATGCAAATTAGATGAACTTTGATTTTTTCAGTGCTACTTACACACGGTAAGTACACATGTCAATACGTCTCGGGCAAGAGGCTGTATTTATCAACCGATCTTCACGAAACTTCTTGGGTACCTCTGTTATCGCCTTGGGACGAGAACGAGTGTTTCTGAATGCGGTCCAAAATTCAAGATGGCTGCCAGTGGCATTTTGTTTCGAATTTAGGTCTGATCAGTTTATTGTACACAACTTCTATACAGCTCAGGCTAGAGGCCTTATTTATGAATCGATCTTTACGAAACTTCTTGGGTACCTTTGTTATCACCGTGGGATGAGAACGAGTATTTTTGGGTGAGGTCTGAAATTCAGGATAGCCACTAGCAGCCATTTTGTACCAAAATTAGTGCAATCAGTCTTTGTACAGAACTTCTGTATGAAAGCTCTGATTTGAATAAATTTTTGTATGAATGTTTAGTAAAATGGAATACATCACATACAGTACAGGGTTTTTTCTTGTGCAGAAATTATGCAAATTAGATGAATTTCGATTTATTTAGTGCAATTTTTCCACTGTAAGTGCACATGTCAATACAGCTCGAGCTAGAGGCTGTATTTATCAACCGATCTTCACGAAACTTCTTGGGTACCTTTGTTATCATCTTGGGACAAGAACGAGTGTTTCTGAGTGCGGTCCAAAATTCAAGATGGCTGCCAGTGGCCATTTTGTACCGAAATTAGGTCCAATCAGTTTTTTGTCACAACTTCTATACAGCTCGTATTTATGAACTGATCTTCACGAAACTTCTTGGGTACCTTTGTTTTCACCTTGGGACAGGAAAGAGTGTGTTTTGGGGTGCCTTTGTTATCACTGTGCTATGAGAACAAATATTTTGGGGTTCAGTCAGACCCACTCTGGGACTCAAGGATTTCTTTTCTAGTTTAGCATCTGTCACCCACTTTTACAATACTCTACCTATACATTTGTTATAGGCTACGGTCTGTATTTATGTACAGACCGTTACAATACTTTATATGTACCTTTGTTATCAGGTCATTACCTAGATGTGTGTTATTGCTGTGTCACATACTATACATGTACATGTCTTGACAAGTTGAGCTACAGTGCAAGACAAGCGAAATGGTTTGGCGCGCCGAAGGCGCGCAGGGACGGTTTGGGGGACAAGCCCCTTTCGACCCTCTTTGACTGTATAAGTTTTTTGCTTGTCTGGATGTGGAAAAGGAGGGAAGGAGTTAAGGTAGTCAGCGGCGTCTGTGTCTCCTGTGGTTTTTCTTGGGAGGAGGAGGATGAGTTGGTGAGATAGTTGTAGGTGGTGTTTTCGGATCAGGGGGAAGAGTAGGCTCTTCTTTGGCGGTGTACAGCCTGATCCTTGCTGCTTTTTCTTGAGAACTGTTGGAATGTCCGATAATCATTTTGAGTATTGTCCTGGTCATTTGGGATGAGGTACCTGCTTCTAGTTGGTTGTTGTACGTCTCCTGGAGTGTGGCACGGAAATAGTCGCACTGGATCTCCTCCCCGAGGAATGCCTCCACGGAATCCGGGATGCTCTCCTCCTGGTCAGGCTCCTGGGCCGAAGAAGCCGGAGAAGCAAGAGCTGGAGGGGTGGAAGGTGCGTCGTCTGGGACAACTTCCTGTACCATAGACAGATCATCTTCCTCCATCTCCTCTTCAGATGAAGAGTCAGATGGGTTGGAGATTGATCTGTCACCTGATGACCCATAGTCCTCCGGACCCTCCTCCTGGGAGGGGGGTGCCAAGCTGGACAAGGGTTGGTCAGGGGTGACAGGTGTTGACCCTATGACGCGCTCACTTGCCTCCTTCTCTTCCTTCTCCTTCTTCTTCTTCTTCCCCAGAAACTCCGTTATTCGGCGGGCATCTCGTCGTCTGACGGAGAGTCCCTTCTTTCTCTTCCTCTTCTTCTTGGTGGTGGCTGTACTGTTCCGGCAGTCTTTGTCCAGCTTGTCCGAGCCGCAAGGAGGGTGACCAGTGTGGGAGGAAATCCCCCCACGAAAGGTTCTACACCTCTCCAAGGGCATCGGTTCTGTATTAGTGTCAAAATCCACTGTCAAGTGAATTATTCCCTTGTGCACCTGGATACTCCAGGTGGTAGCAAGGGCGGCCTTCACTTTGATCAATGTTTCTTGAATGACTAATGGTAGCTCCATTGTTCTCTAGATGTTTACACCTCGGAGTCCAAGGTTGAAATGATAAGCGAAGTGAAGCTACAGTGTCATTGACACTTTCATTTATATTCAGTCAAAAAGAATCTCTCCAATCCCCATACATGGTTGGTTTGACTAATCAGGGTTTTTTCTGATCTCTGTTTCATTCTACCTTGTTACTCATTTTTATTTTCTTTATATATACATGGAACAGGGTCTTTTGCATCATTTTTATATAAATTCAAAGGAATGAAATATCTGCCACAGCATTATTTATATAGGATATCAATTAACCCATTACCTAACATAGTGGCCATATCAGGTCAGTTATGTTGTTATTTCTCAATATTTGCTGCAAAAAACATAGCTTATGACTCCTCACAGAGATTGTTCCAATGAGAGCTCATTAGCTATGTTTTTGGGGCAAGAATGAAAACTTTTAGTTCTTTAAGAACAATTTTTTTAGTGTTGCCTGCAATTCATGATAAGCAGAGGGTTAATTGGGGAAATAAAGCTTGAATTTGAAACAGTTACTTGTATACAAACAAGATTTCAGTTTATTTGGTTTATTTTATAAAACTGTAATCTCACACACAGCTGCATGTAAACACTTCAAATTTGTATTGAATGTATAAAAAATTGGTATGGTGCTGGGAAACGATACATGCAAGTAACAGAAACCTCCTGGTAACTGGTGTCTGATTAAGTAGGTTGAATTCACCATACTTAATGAATTGATATTTGAATTCAGTTTGAGTCATTGGCAACCTGGTGCAAATACAAAAAAATATATATATGCTGATGCATACCATGAAATGTTTGTGAAAAATATTTTTGAAACATATTTCACACCCTTTTATACTCAATTTTGGCCAGACTCCAGCAGGAATTCATTTTACAACAATTCTTTTTTGAGAACTCTAGAAGATTGAATATTTAAGGCACTTACAACTTTTATACTCCTACTAAAGTTGAGCTACATAGGAATCATATGAATATATGCTCCATCCAGTCCCATTCATGTTCATAAAAAGATTTTACTCTTCCGTCTGCCTCAGGTGAGTGGTTTTCCCACCAAGTATGAAAATACTCTTTAATGCATTGCAGATTGATAGCTTTTTGACAAATATGCTCCTATAAATTGTAGTCTTCTTATCAATGCTTTCTTGCTGCCATACGCTATGGAATATTCCATCAAATCAAGTCATGGCAGCTTCTCAGCAGACATGACTTGATTTTATTGAAAAATTCAAGGACATACTTTGCAGGTTAAGAATTAACCCTTAAATCCTCAGATTAATTTTTGGATTATG
Organism: Pictodentalium vernedei; assembly: GCA_031216915.1. NCBI lineage: Eukaryota > Metazoa > Mollusca > Scaphopoda > Dentaliida > Dentaliidae > Pictodentalium > Pictodentalium vernedei. Next base: position 666,658,789 of record CM062297.1, on the reverse strand, counting down.
GCGCAACAATATATACATATTATCACTTAGTGAAGTGATATGGGTTGTACTATCCCGTCGAGTAGTAGAGGGTCATTAATGTGGGCGATCTGACTCTCATCAACAAGACGTGATACCATGTCCCATATCACTTGACTGAACTAATAATAGGTTTATTATATTACTGTATTGTGTATCACATGCCATCAATTCACTCTTGAATCACTCCATTGAATCAAATTGTCGTAGCCCACACTCCCAGTAGAAAATATACTAAATACTATTAAAATAGTTGTCCCTTCCGATGACCTACTTTCAAACCATACTGATACAGATTTTAAACAATACTGATGTGGCTTTGGATCACAAACATAGTTTTCCCAAAACAGGGATTTGATTCGCAAACAGTAGTGGTGTTTTGAGGAGAAAATTGATGGTTGTATAATAAATACTTATACACAGCTGCGGATGATTTAACAGTGTTTCTACATTACTTCTGTACAGGCAGCCAACAATAATGTAAAAACAATGTCCAAATTAATGCAGCTCACCAGTAGAGTTCTCAGGGAAGAATACACTTTGGGTAACTTTCCCAAAGTAACAAAAAAGTGGCAGTTTGTGGTTCTCTTGTGACTTGATGGTTAAACTAACATTGCAGGTTATGAATCAAGAAGAAATGGTGATTTCTATTTGAATTCTTGGTGGGATTTATTGTTTCATTAATGTATAGGTGGACTTTCTTTTGTTTCAATCTCTAACAATTGTTTTTTTCTTTACTAACTTTTTACATTTTTGATTGCAAAACAGAGATTATGGCTCCATTTGGGATTACTATGTTCTTATCATGGATGGTTTGTAATCAGTGTTTTGGTAAAATGAATCTAAATTTAATTTTATACACATGTATACATTGGTGGTATTTTTCCTGAAAACTGTGATAACTCATGAAAGGCAGATAACACTTGCAAATAAAATTACTGAATAACTCATTTTTTGCGTCAAAAACAAAGTTTATGACCCATCATTGTAATGAGCTCAACAAGCTCGTTCCAATGAGAGACCATAAGCTATGTTTTGGGGACAAAAAATGAAAAAAATATTAAAAATTGAATGGTATTTTTTGAGAATAGTGCTGTCTAGTTTTGGCTGTTACATTGGGTAAAGGGTTAAGTGAAGGGTAAAAAATTGTGATAGAATGGATGAAATATGGAAAAAAGAGGTGAGGAAGTGTGTTTTCCCACTGCCATTCACATAATATATGTAATGATTTTGTAAAGAGAATTGTATGCAATAATACTTCATCCTCTTCAGGCATGATTGTTTTTATATATGTTACAGATTCTAAACGAATGGTCTTCACTGTTGTTTTGGTGGTATTGTTTCACTTTTATCATGTTTAAATCTTTTCTGATTGCACATTTACACATTGCAGCAGCAAATTACTTTTAATTCTGCACCTAACAGAACCATATATGGCCAGGGCTATCAGCAAAAATCACCATTCAAGTTTAAAATTATTTTTCCCAATTTTAGGTTCCAAAACATCTGTTGAACCTTCATTGGAATAAGCTAATAATAAAGAGTTCAGGGGGTGGGGGTGGGAGGGGTGCAGTGTCTCAGTGGTTACGGAATTGGACTTCAAACTGAAAAATCCATGGTTTGATCCCTGCCAGAGGAAACTCTGTTGTGTCTTTGGGCAAGGCACTTAATCCCAATTGCCCACTTGGGGTCATGGTGATGCTGTGTACTAAGGCATACTGTACGTCAATTGTACACTTGTCTTCAACCAATGCTAACCCTTCTTGTGTGGAGTTTGTATGTTAGGGAGTCTGGCATTTGTGTGCCATTGCTTGGTGTTCTCTCTGGGTACTCTGGCTTCCTCCACCCGTAAAACTGTCCAACACGAGGTGACCCTCACTGTCAAAAGTGTTGTTAACCCAAATAAATAAATAAATAAATAAATAAATAAATAAATAAATAAATAAATAAGGGTTCATTGGAACAATCTCATAATAAAGAGAATACATGCTGTATTTTTAATAAGTACCAGATTTATCTTACATTTGACTACAAGCAAAACTTATATTTCCTTGTACTCGCTTCTCAGATAATTCAGGTACCTACTTGAAAAAAAACAGTTGGTATTCTCTGCTATTCTTGTCAGGTGTTAGATATACCCAGATTATCATGATGTGTGAATGCAATCAGCACAGCCTCAAGTTCTATCCTTCCTCAATGGCATGAGTGTGATATTGACAAACACATTCACACATTGTGCCATTCTGTGTTAATTACATGCCTGTATGACATACAATCTATTAATTTAAAAGTTTGTTCTTATTTGTAGAATGTGTCAGTTCTGACGTCTGCTTGAAACCATAACAAAAACAAAACTCAGGTGTGATTGGGAAACGTGAATATAAATCACTAACACAGCAGAGATCTGAAAATCACATTCGATCACATTCGCACCTCTGACTTTGGAGTGTGAACACCTCGTCACCTTGATTAGTTATCATGGAAGCACTGGAATTACCAGAATTACTTGTCAAGACCATCACAGCTCTGGGCATCTCTTGCCCTGTCACCTGGACTGTCCAGGAGACAGGCAAGAGGGTCCACCTGAACCTGGAGTTCGTCGTAGATGATACAACACCCACTCCTTTAGGTAGAGGTAGTACCTTTCGTGAGAGGAACCCCCTCTCACACTGGTCCTCACCTAAAGGAGTCTGGAGGCCCTGAGAAGAGACTGAAGAGAAAAAAGAAGAGCCTGTCTACAAGCAAAGGAGCACCCGATGCCTGGAGGCCTTTTTGGAAAGGAAGAGAGGGAAGAGTGAGGAAAGGAAAGGGTCAGAGGAGGCCGCCAGTTCCCCTCCCTCTCCCACAGGCTCACCCAACCGACTTCCGGCTCCTGAGCCGGAACTGTTGGATGTGGACAGTCCAGTGGAGACTGAGACGGAATTGGAAGCTGCCCTCTCGTCACTTCCTGACCCTCATTCGCCTCTCCCTTCGGCACCAAAGAGCCTGGACTTGGAAAGCCTTGAGGACAAATACGAAAGAGAAGCCAAAGAGCGCAGGATTGAAAGAGAATGGCAAGATGAAGTACTAAGGGTAGCATTCGAAAACCTCAACCGGCAAATCAAGAATATAAATATGGCAGCACAACAGGCAACACCACCACAGACATCACCAGCAACAACACCTAACGCAGCTCGGACTAGACCATTCCATCCAGTTCAGCCAGCTAGCAGTCCACCAACAACACCTGCTACCACTGTCACAGTCTCTCCATCAAAACCACCTCCTCCTAAAAAGAAGCAGAAACATCACAAGCGCCGATAAGTACCCAGACACTCTCCTCCTTCACCATACTCAGACAAGTACCAACTCAAATACAGCAAATGTGGGTCGAAAGGGGCTTGTTCCCCAAACCATCCCAGCGCGCCTTCGACGCGTGAAACCATTCCTTTCGGAATTATCATCTGAAAAGATGTGGGTTTTAGGAATAGGCTGTTATGGTAATCATTACTTCCTAAGGCCAGGAGGGCTAGTTTTCGCCCTCCTTAATTTTTTTAAGGCGAGCAGTAGGCGTGCAAATAAATCGCTCTCCTGAAAATGCCAGGCCTGTATTATTATTATTCTCATTCCAACAAAGTGTCATAAGCTGTTTTTCAAGCAACAGATTTAAAATTTCCAGTTTTTAAGAGCCATTTACAAGTATTGTTTAGTGGAGGGTTAAAAAAGTCATTGCTTCTTTAAATTTATTATAATTCTCCTTTTTTTTTTTATAAACAATTGGCTACACTGGGCTTTATACTGATGTTGTTGCTGTCCAGCTGTAGAGTCATTGAGCTATCATGTGTGGGGTAAATGAAATATGAGATTGTCAATTATACATTATCTGGGCAAGTTCAAGCAGGCCATATATGGAAACGACTAAAAAATACTGAAAGCTGAGCTCAAATGCATCATTTATTTGTTTGGTTTTGTAAACATATCCACAAAGGACTCAAATACTATGTATTTTCTAACTGTCATTTGAGAAGTTTTGAATTTTATTTCTACTCAGATTTACTTGTATTTTGGACAATTGTTTAACATCTAATTTTGGGATGCCAAGGTCACTATTTTTTCAAAGATTTGTGTAATGTGTTCAAATTTTCTTTTTTAACATCTTTATCTCAACTATTTTTGACATTTTTATGATGCTTCTTGCTTTTTTAACTGGGATGTTAAGTGCTTTTGCTTCATGCATGGAAACAGTATTATAAAAAAATGCTAATTATTAACCAGTAGAGTGCTAAAATATTGTTGATGGTCAAAATTTGTTCATGTGTTTGCCTTAAGATTTAGGCACTCTCCCATAAATTGTAACAAGACAAATCAACACAGATGATATAATTTCACTTCAAAGATAATGTAAAGTACATGTACAAAACATGAAGCCTTTAAGCTGCTGCATCTTCTCTCCAGCATGAAGACCAAATATGGGCATCAAGCACTCTATCAGTTAGCACATAAATGGTTCAGACCTGTGTCTCGTGAGTAATTCAACTAGTTCCTGATATCTAGCTCCTTATCTCAGACGTCCAAGAGTAAGGTTTGGACTCAGATCTCTGTAATGGCATCAGGTCAGTCACTGCAGTAACTCCCAACATTCGATGATATGAAGGCTCTTGTACTGTTATACCGCTTTCACATCATCAGACATCAAACAAATGCCTGGAATGGAAACTACTTAACAAGGTAACAACTCTGCAATACTAACACTTGTTTTTATGGCAATAATTGCAGACCCTAAGATTGTGCCAGGTGGGAAACATTTTTATTTGTAACGAATGAGCACCCCCCTGCCCCCACCTGTGGGAACCCTGGGAAGTTAAGCAATACTTGTTTACTGTGGTAAACATGCTCTTTTTCACTGGTAAAATAGGACACAGTCACTAATGCTTGGGGTACGAGTCCTCTAAAATAGGCAGCATGGGGTATAAACAATTGACTGACCTTGACTTTATCTCCATGTTGTGGTCATGATTAGCCATTGTGCAAAAGTATGTGACCTTAAACGCCAATAAATAAATAACCAATGAGTGTTCCAGCAGTTCAGTCATATAGAGATCAGTGGGTTGAAATATATCATCTCCCAAGAAAGAGTTTTGCAAGGAATATCAAAGATTCTGTCCCAAAATAAGAACAAGAATTTTTTTTTAGGGTTAAATCTATAGTTTGCATGTACTTTGACTGTTACTGTTCTTGCATTTAACTTGATATTATGTTCTTAAATAGGGATAAATACTCTTAGGAAAAAAGAGCAGTTAACAGCTAAGTATTCAAACTAAGTTTGGTGGTCGGTATTTCTTTAGGTAGATTTATTTTGTTGGAATTTAAAGGTAGTTTATTTTTGTCTTACATGATACTAAGTGGTTGAGTGCTAGTGCTATCATGGCTCTATTGAAAATTGCTGGAAGCCACTTTAGTGGCTTTACACTGTATGCATTATCTTGATGTTTACTCTCAGCAACAGAAGAATTTTTTTTATATAAAATTGTTTGGTTGCAATGTTTCAAATCACCATTAAAAAATAATTTAGCACTCAACCAGTTAAGTACATCAACAGAATATATAAATCTTTTTATTTAATCTTATTTGTTTTACAGGGATTGCAAACAAGTTTTGCAACTTATATTAATGCCTCTCCTTAGCCCAATGACGCAGGTGTTTGGGATGACCTTCGTAACGGCAACTTTGTGGCCTCGCTCTTCTCAAATACTATGAAGGGATCTTCAGCCTGCACAGACTGTGACTCTTTCTGCACAGAGGGCAGCCATTTTATGTCCCCCCACCCTATAGGACAGTGTACTGTAATAGCATCACCCCCACATTTGATGCTGTCGGAGAGTTCGGACACCTCAAGAACTTTCCGTGGCCGAGGATCAATCCCGGGACCTCTGGCATGAGAGACCAGCGCACTTATCCATTTGACCATCACTCTTTAACCCTGGTATGATGGTAAAAGAGATAAAACCAAATCCACGGATTCCCTAAAATAGCATTGACTGGACATTGCAGAAAAAGATCAGCAATTTAGTTGTCTCATCGGTTAGAGGCTATATTACTGAATGACAACAAAGGAAAACTGTCTACCAATAAATGAATCAAATGAGATAATCAGTCAGAAGTATACATAAATCCTACCTTTGCATATCTACATATTAATCCTTTTCCTAATTAATGGTGCATCCGCCCATATAATTTACAATATCATCTTCCAAAATATTTCAAAATTCCATATCACTTGATCCCTCATTGATATGAGTTGGTTGAGCTCTCTTCAATGAGCAGCCACATAATATAGTTTTATTGAAATTTTGTGAAAAATTTGAAATAATCCAATTAAAATAAATTTTGATATTGAGTGCTTTGGGAAAAGAGTTAAGGAGGAATCCTGGTACGTCACTACCTGCACTTTTCACCAGAACCCAATTTGGGTTTCTCATCCAGTTAACCTGTTTGATTTGGTTGGAAGTGTTAATCTATTGAAGGATTTAAGGACCATTTTTCCACTTTGGGTTTAGAAATAATTCATCCACATGGACAAATATTGTTCTCTCATGGACTGCAGAAATCATTTCCTTTCGACTTATCTTAAAATAGTCCTTCGAGATCCCACTTTATGTTTTTCCACAAGTAAATGGAAAACAAGTAACAATTTTATTTAGGTGAACGTATTGACAGTTGAGAAATTAGTACTAATATCAATACCCTATCCAATGCAAGTCTTCAAAACCGGACTTAACCAATTTTTCAAATTTAAATTTAATCCTTAACCTTAACCATAACCCTTTCGGCTGTATTTCCGGCCAGGAACATGATACGCCGTAACGTTATTAAATAGGATGGCTGTTTAGCAAACATGAGGTCGACCAATCAATATTTGAAAATATTGATTGGTCTACCCCAAATAATGAATATGCACTCTTCAAATTGTTGCTATTGAACTGGCATGAAATATACCACCATAGTTCAAAGGGTTAAATAAAGTAATATCCGATCTTGGCTATTATGTGAAGTAAAATATTTTCCACTTTGTGTTTTGAAATAAAAATCAGTACCATTCACATAATTTGACATTTTAGAAACATTCGTACTTACAGGAGAGTTTTTGATTACCTGTTATATTTTGGTTTAACCTTTTATCAAATGAATTGGCCACATCTGCCTGCATAATTTACAAATCAGCAAAAGAAAGAAAAAAAAATTGTTTTTCAAAAAATATCAGCGAAACCATATCATGTGACTCCTCATTGGAACAACCTCATTGAGCTCATTCCAGTGAGGTGTCATATTATATGGTTTTGTTGAAAAATTTTTTTTAAATTTGAAAAAAATAATATTTAAAATAATAAATTTTGATATTGTCTGCATTGGTTAACCCTTTACCCAATGTACCGTCAAAACCAGTCCGCGCTATTCATAAAAAAAATTGCCATTCATTTTTCATTATTTTTTTCATTTTCTGCCTCCAAAACATAGCTTTAAGAACCCCATTGGAATGAGCTATGCTTTTGAGGGAAAAGATTAAAAAATGAGTTATTCAATAATTTTGTTTGCAAGTACCGTCAGCTTTTCATGTTAGGTAAAGGGTTAAAGGATTAAAGTGAACTTGAGGTGCAAGTGATCATTCACATTTCCTCACAGGGTCTGTTCTTGAAAATGAAACATATCCAGATCAAACCAGTCTATCTTATTTTAAATTTTTTTTTACCCCCCCCCCCCCCCCCAAATTTTTGGGGGCATATAGTGTTTGTCCTTTCCATCCTTCCATCTGTCTGGAAATTGTTTGTGTCTGCTCCATAATGCTTCAAGATGCTTCTTTGGATTTTGTTGAAACTTGGCATACATGTTGCTTTTGGGTACACGTGTCACAGACAAATTTTTTTTTTTTCGATTGAGGTCAAGGTCACAGATCAAGGTCATAGTTTGGGGGCATCCATGGCTGTGCAGTCACTGTTAGTCTTGTTTTGACCCTTAATATAATGTATTATCTGGCCAGCTCTATTCACCCAAATTCCTATGCTAATTTTATTTTTTCAATATTTGCCATAAAATCATAATTTATGGTATGGAATGAGCTTGTTGAGGCCAAAAAATGAAAATTGTTGGTTATTGAAGAAAATCTTTTGCACGTTTTTTTCCACTGGATGTGTTAGATAAAGAGTTGACCTTTTCAGTCCTGTGTTCCTGCACAGTATTGACTGACCTGCATAAAACTGATTGCTGTAAAATAAATTATAATTTTATTGAGAGGATTTACGGTAATGCCTGACACTTGGGTAAAATAATAGAATTTACTTCAAGGACACTATTTTGCGAATGTTAGATTGACAATTTAACAAATTTTACCATGTTAGGCAGATCTCACTGTGCTCTGTCAATCAAAATTTGATGTAAAAACTGTGTTGCTAAAAAAAATTTTTATTTCAACATTAATATAATCTGATAGACCTGTAGGGCTTTAGGCTTACTGTATATCTGGATCTTCTTAATGATTTTATCCTTCTTCCAACATTTTGGCACAAATTGGCCTGTGCTATTCACAAAATCCTTATTCAAATTCAAAGTTTATTTTTTTCTATTTTTGCTTGAAAAACAAAGCTTTTTACCTTCATTGGAACAAGCTCATCCATCTTGTTCCAATGAAGGTTCATAAGCTATGTTTTTGAGACAAAAAATAAAAATTTAAGAAATCATCTTTTTGGAAGTGTCATCTTCTAGGTGCATCTGGTATTAGGTTAACCCTGTACCTAACAAATCGGCCACATCTCTGTGTTACTGCAAATAAGGCTGTTGGAAAAAAAAGTATTTTTCAAAAAAATTTAACAAAACAATATCATGTAATGCTTCGTTGGTTGAGCTTGTTCTAATGAGAGGTCACATGACATAGTTTTGATGAAATCTTTAAAGGGTTAAATTCATACCAGCATTATGGGGAAAATGTTGCTGAACATAAAAGTGCATTAACATCGAAGTTTATGGAGTTGGTATAATCATTCCGACTCATAGGGCTGGAGGCCTACATTTTGGCTTCTGCAAAAATTTGAAATTCGTTTTGAAAGTCAATATCCGATTCTATTTGAAATTGGAAATTTGAATATTTTTGAATATGCTTCGGCCATAACCATGAATGTTTACATATTGTAATTGATCACATTATTTTATTTTCAGTATTGTTCTATGTAGAAATGAAACTAACTTATAGCGGTAACAGTATTTGTAGTAATGTAGCTACAACTGTACAACATTTGTAGTTACATTGCTACAAACACTGTTACTGCTACAACTGTTCATTTCAACTTATTGTGCATTATGACCAGCGACCATTTATGAAAATTTCAAGTTTCAAACTTTGAAAAGTTATTCAGCTGTTCAACTTCAATAAATGATTTGTTCCACAAAATGATCACATTATTTTATATGGAGTATTCTTCTGTTCGATCACTGTTACTAGATACATCGTCAAAAGTAACAGTTTTCTAAAAGAATACCCCTGATTATTATATAAACAGAAGTAGAGCAGGCTTTAATTTACAAGCGGATCGACTCCATTCGGCGTTGAATTATCATTTCTTTTTAGTCATTCCACATTTTTATTTAAAACAAATGGCTTCACGACCAAATGGAGTTGATCTGATTTGAAACAAAGTTTTTTTTCCAAGAAAACGTGATAAAAGTGAGGTATCAGCCCTGTCACCCAGGTTCATTTAAAACTGTTTATTGCTGCAGTTTTGAAGCTACAAAGTCAACAATTCGAATAGTTTCAACCAAGAACTAGTATATTGGTTTATATCTCAGTTTATAGCATGTGAAGTTTTGAGGTGAAAAATGCTCTCTACATAACTGTGTGTCTTTTAATAATTGGGTGTATTATTTTAGAAAAAAACTTTTCTTTTGATGACATATCCATTAACTGTGATTCGATTTGAAGTTCAATTTGAAATTTGATTCCAAATTCTCCAGTTCGATTTGATATTTGATTAGATCAAAATTGGCAATTTGCAGGTCCCTACTTACATTATGTCCTTTCTGGTCTTTCTTATTTAATGTTTATTGTATTGTCATGCATCAACTGTAACAGTGTTGTCATAGAAAAAATGTTTGCGTTCAGAGTCACGGCTTGAAAGTTTTCTACTGATGAATTTCAGTTTCATGATATGTAATAGGGAAGGATTTGGATAGCTCTTTCCAACAATATGTAAAAGAATAGCATTTAATTAGCTCAACTTGACAAAGTCAAGCTGAGCTATTGCCGTCACTTCTCGTCCAGTGGCGTACGTACGTACGTACGTACGTTAGTATGTTAGTACGTTAGTACGTACGTCCACAATTTTCTTTGGCACACCTCACAGGTCGCATTTATGATCAGATTACTTTGAAACTTGGTATGCTTATTTAGGGTGACCTCTAGATGGCAGCTATCGATTTTCTCCAATTTCTGTCAAAAAATGTTGCCGCGGCCAACGTTCTTAGAACTTAGTTTAGTCAAACCACAATATTTCCCTTTGGCACACCCTACATGGCACATTTATGATTTGATTGCTTTGAAACCTGGTATGCTTATTTAGGGTGACCTCTAGATGGGAGCTATCGATTTTCTTCAATTTCCGGCAAAAAATGTTGCCACGGCCAACGTTCGTAGAACTTAGTTTAGTCAGACCTCAATATTTCCCTTTGGCACACCCTACAGGGCACATTTATGATCAGATTGCTTTGAAACCTGGTATGCTTGTTTGGAGAGACCTCTAGATGGGTGCTATCGATTTTCTTCAATTTCTGTCAAAAAATGTTGCCGCGGCCAACGTTCTTAGAATTTAGTTTAGTCAGAAGACTCAATATTTCCCTTTGGCACACCCTACAGGGTACATTTATGATCGGATTGATTTGAAACCTGGCATGCTTGTTTGGGGTGACCTCTAGACGGGAGCTGTCGATTTTCTTCAATTTCCGTCAAAAAATGTTGCCGCGGCCAACGTTCTTAGAACTTAGTTTAGTCAAACCACAATATTTCCCTTTGGCACACCCTACAAGGCACATTTATGATTTGATTGCTTTGAAACCTGGTATGCTTATTTAGGGTGACCTCTAGATGGGAGCTATCGATTTTCTTCAATTTCTGGCAAAAAATGTTGCCACGGCCAACGTTCATAGAACTTAGTTTAGTCAGACCTCGATATTTCCCTTTGGCACACCCTACAGGGCCCATTTATGATCAGATTGCTTTGAAACCTGGTATGCTTGTTTGGGGAGACCTCTAGATGGGAGCTGTCGATTTTCTTCAATTTCTGTCAAAAAATGTTGCCGCGGCCAATGTTCTTAGAACTTAGTTTAGTCAGAAGACTCAATATTTCCCTTTGGCACACCCTACAGGGTACATTTATGATCGGATTGCTTTGAAACCTGGCATGCTTGTTTGGGGTGACCTCCAGATGGGAGATATCGATTTTCTTCAATTTCCATCAAAAAATGTTGCCGCGACCAACGTTCTTAGAACTTAGTTTAGTCAAACCACAATATTTCCCTTTGGCACACCCTACAGGGCACATTTATGATTTGATTGCTTTGAAACCTGGTATGCTTGTTTGAGGAGACCTCTAGATGGGAGCTATCGATTTTCTTCAATTTCCGTCAAAAAATGTTGCCGCGGCCAACGTTCTTAGAACTTAGTTTAGTCAGAAGACTCAATATTTCCCTTTGGCACACCCTACAGGGCACATTTATGATCGGATTGCTTTGACACCTGGCATGCTTGTTTGGGGTGACCTCTAGATGGGCACTATCGATTGTCTTCAATTTTCATAAAAAAATGTTGCCGCAGCCAACATTCTTAGAACTTAGTTTAGTCAGACCACAATATTTCCCTTTGGCTCACCCTACAGGGCACATTTATGATTAGATTGCTTTGAAACCTGGTATGCTTATTTACGGTGACCTCTAGATGGGAGCTATCGATTTTCTTCCATTTCTGTCAAAAAATGTTGCCACGGCCAACGTTCTTAGAATTTAGTCTAGTCAGACCACAATATTTCCCTTTTGTACACCCTACAGGGCACATTTATGATCGGATTGCTTTGAAACCTTGTTTGGGGAGGCCTCTAGATGGTTGTTTGGGGAGGCCTCTAGACGGGAGCTATCGATTTTCTTCGGTTTCTGTCAAAAAATGTTGCCACTGGCAAAAAAAATGACATTGGTACCAATGATCTTCAATTCTGCCATTTCATTTATAACTTACCAAGTTCAAGTTTGTCAAGTTGAGCTACAGTGTCATTGACACTTTCATTTAAAATAGGGACAGTGAAACTTTCATCATTAGTGTAAAACAAGAGCGTACCTATCGCTGAAGCAATACAATGTCCCCTACCGGACTAATGAGCATTAATAATTATACAAATGTTATAACCTAGATGTGATCAGCATGAATTCCAATGAAGCATTTCCAAAAAAAGTCCGGAAAACTGATATTTTGGTGCTTTTCCATATTTCCAAGGGCCATAACTCACACAAGAATAATGCAATCAGCATGAAACTCAAACTTGATCTGTAAGTCATCGTTCTATAGTAGGTTACCAAGAATTAAATCATTCGGTTGAAGCATTTCCAAAAAAAGTCCGGAAAACTAAAGTGTGACTGACAGACTGATGGATGGACAGAGTGCAAATGAAACTTGATCTGTAAGTGATCGTTCTATAGTAGGTTACCAAAAATGAAATCATTCCGTTGAAGCATTTTTAAAAAAAAGTCTGGAAAACTGATATTTTGGCGCTTTTCCATATTTCCAAGGGCCATAACTCACACAAGAATAATGCAATCAGCATGAAACTCAAACTTGATCTGTAAGTCATCTTTCTATAGTAGGTTACCAAAAATGAAATCATTCTGTTGAAGCGTTTCCAAAAAAAGTCCGGAAAACTGATATTTTGGCACTTTTCCATATTTCAAAGGGCCATAACTCACACAAGAATAATGCAATCAGCATGAAACTCAAACTTGATCTGTAAGTCATCGTTCTATAGTAGTTTACCAAAAATAAAATCATTCCGTTGAAGCATTTAAAAAAAAACTCCAGAAAACTAAAGTGTGACTGACAGATGGATAGAGTGCAAACCTATAGTCCCCTCCGGTGATGCTGGTAGGGGACTAATAAATTATGGCGTTAAAACTATTAATAAAGACTTGTATGGAAGATTTTTATTCTCCCTGTGGGAACGCTGGAAAGGGAAACTGTGCTTGTTCACTGTGGTAAACAAGCTCTGTTTTACTGGTAATATAGGACCCGGTACCAAATGCCTGGGGTGGAAGTCCTCTAAAATGGGCAACAGTTGGCTGGACTTGACTTTATATCCATTTTGCAGTCATGATTAGCTATTGTGCAGAAATATGTGACCTTACCTGGTTGAGTGCTAGAAGCCACTATCAGGGTTTCAAAAAAATGAGGGTACCAGAGTAAAAGCCAACATTTTCCTTGCTCTTGTTTCATAATCAGTCAAATGTAAAAAATATTCTTTTTTATATAAATTTGTTTTTTTTTATCACAAATTATTGAAGAGTGCCTAAGGGCACTCTTCAATAATTGGTAATAAAACAAATTTTTATGAACAAATTCAAACCATCAAAAAGAATGTAGCCCACAACCAGTTAAACGACAATAACTAAATAAATATATTTTTATTCATTTTTCACAAAACTCATTATATTTGTCACACCCCATGAAGAGGGAGGGCCGATATTTTGTTCACACTAAATCCTCTAAGGCTGAATTCCTACTTTGGATATTTCATCACCTGGTAATAACAGGTGTTTCAAAATGCATTCATCACATATCCTACCCAGACAGTAGGTTAAAAACGAAGTATGGTCAAATATTTACTGCCTTGATAAATCACCAACCTTTTTCTAGAATCCACTGCCAGTCTAAAGTCGGAGTAGTTGGAATACTGTAAAATTATTGAGGGAAAAATTCAGTTGATTGAGGGTTAAATAAGTTATATAGTCTTCCGCAGAAATGTGGAACTAAAATGTATTTTAATGCTGACCTCTTGGTGAGTAAATTTTTTTTTTTATTGGTGTAACAACATTTTCGACAGCCAGGGAAGGAGAGTAACACTCCACACACCAGTGTTTGAGCAAGGCAAGGGATGAGCAGTCAATTAATGATATACCAGTACAATATCAAGGACAAGTCATCAAAACTAAATTTAACTCAGTTTTCCAAATTTATGTTAAAATCTTCTAAAGAACAAACTGAACAACGAAGGTTGTTAATGGAACAAGCAAGTTGTTTGTGTTTGCTCCACTGGCATCTGTAATTATATTGTTTTTTTGTGATGTTATCCCTTTTCGTTTGGGTTGGGTAAAAGGTTAATCTCATAAGATTGATAATTTGACAAACTGTTTATAGAAACAACATGCCCATATTTCCACATGAGTCATTAGTTACTACAGTGGAATCCTATTAACTGAATAGTTACTTTGCCAATGAAAATGATTCAATTAGAGGAGTATTCAATTAACAGGGATTGTGTCACTTTCCTGTATTCTGAGGATAAACTTAGCATTTATTATATGATCTCTTTCAAACAAGATATAATAGATTAAATGCCTGTGTTGGATATCCTGAGGCCAAATAGGTCTATAAACAAAGGGAAACTGGGGAGAGTCGGGGTAATTTCTCGACAGGTTACAAGATTATTTATTCAATTGACAGGAATTTACTCTATAAGGTATACTCAATTAACAGGTCAAATTTGTACTGGAGGTATGGTAAATGGTTTTGTGTTGGGAAATTGTATTCAATTAACAGGGTTATTCAGTTAAGAGTCCCCGTGGGAACCCCGGGAAGTAAGCAGCACTTGTTTACTGTGGTAAACCAGTTCCGCTTTACTAGTAAAATAGGACCCAGTCACCAATGCTTGGGGTGAAAGTCCTCTAAAATGGGCAACATGTAGATCAACGATTAACTAAACTTGACTTCATCTCCATGTTGTGTCACGATTAGCCATGGTGCATAAATATGTGACGTTAACCACCAACAAACAAACAAACATTCAGTTAAGAGATGTCCAATTAAGTGGGCTCTACTATACCCATATTTTAATAAGAGATATCCAATTAAGTGGGCTCCACTGTACCCATATTTTGATTTCAGATGAAAATATGGTGTGCACGAGTGATCACTTTTCCCCAAGAGATATGAAATGAAAATGCTGGTGAATGTGACTAGTTAACAATACTGTGCCTCCTAACATTCTAGTAAACATGGCTTATTAAAAATGTATTAAATGGATTGCTTTGAAACAAAGCAAAGACTTGTGAAAAACACTTGTGTTTTTGTCAATCATGATATTTGTAATTGAGATGTGAATTGTTTATATCTGTTGAGTTTTACAAGTTTAATGTTGTTAAATCAGGGTGAATTTGTGCATTTTTATGTAACATTTTTAGTGTTGGGTTTCCCCGTGGGAACCCCGGGAAGTGAAACAGTGCTTGTTTACTGTGGTAAACAAGCTCTGTTTCACTGGTAAAATAGGACCCAGTCACTAATGCTTGGGGTGCGAGTCCTCTAAAATAGGCAACATGGGGTATAAACGATTGACTGACCTTGACTTTATCTCCATGTTGTGGTCATGATTAGCCATTGTGCAAAAGTATGTGACCTTAAACAACAATAAATAAATAAATAAATAGTGTTGGGTTCAATAACAGCATCAGTCCAAATCTCCCAACTTGCATATGTTTGAAGTGGAATACTGTTTCTCTTCCATTGAAACACTTTTTCATTTTTATGGAAAAAAAAAACAGGACTAGGTATAATTTTGCCCCAAGTTTAGATCCTGAGCATTTGTCAAATCACTAATTAATATAAATATTTGGCTGAGATCAACTTTATCAAATTGACTTCTCACAATACCCATAAATGGCCAAGTTAATGTAAGCTGTTCAGTTCTACAGTATTTGTGTTTTTTCGGTGGAACCCTGGAAGTAGAGCAGAGATTACCTACTATGGTAGACAAGTTCTGCTCTTCTGGTACAGTAGCATTCAATAACCAATTAGAGATGGGCAATGCACTGAAAAACCAAACTGATACTGATATCATGGGGGTACCAAAAAAACAAACCGCACCAATCATTGAATATCAATACCATCTGATTTTCAAATTTTCCTACATTTGCTATTTATAAGTCCCTGTTGAGGCTTCATAACAGTTGAAAGGGTCATTTTCATGAAAGAAGTGACCGATTTTCTTTTTAGTTTTGTTAACCCTCAATGGACTGTGCAACTGTCCTGAATTCCCACAAGACTACAACTGTACATGTCCAATTGCTTAGCAGTGATTTCTAGTCAAGTCATGGCTGTCTGTTAAGGCAGCTAAGACCCGACTAGAAATGACTGCCCAGGTGTTTTGTCTATTGTCAGCAGGACGTCTTAAAGATGGCATGATCAGGGCACATGCCCTGTGATTGCAAAAGCCTGAAATACATCTTTAAACATTAAGGTCCATTTACAACAAGTCACAGAATTACTGTAGATATGATATGTGATCGTAAAAGAATGCCACTGTTGAGTTCATTGGCAGTGTAATTTATAGCGTTGAGGTATAATGATACTACAACTTATTCTGTTTTTCCTGATGTGAATTCCTCTTTGGAACTATCAGCAAAAGTCAAGTTAGATACTGAATACCTAACTAGTACCAAGGTATACCCCTCTAAAAATACTGAACTCAAAATTCCAATACCACCCATCTCTATAACCAATGCCTGTAATCAGTCTTCTGACATGGACAGCCTAATTATAAACAATCGCTAGACTTGAGTTTATACTGTGTTATGGTCCTGATGTAGCCATAAACTGAATGTGACCTTAAACCCCAATAAACAAGTACATATACAGGGTGTTTGTGCCCCTATTAATCATTCAAACCACTCTTTGTGTGAGCAAAACGATATAATTTGATAATATCAATCACTATGTTCAACTGCACATTGGTTAATAGAATATTCCTTATAAATGAATATTTTCTCCATCCCCAAACCATGTAGTGTACATTCAGTATAAATTTGAAATGTTCCTAGCATACCAGCTCTAGAAGAAATCCCTTCAACATGAATATAAAAATGATTATAGAGAAATTCATGAAGAAAGTTGCAACTCCTTAAATCCCTAGTTGTAATATTTTTTTTTTAAATTAGGGAATTAAGTATTGAGCTCCCATTGACAATGATGTCAAAATATCAATTTGAATATTTTTCCTATCATGCAGATAGGTGTCAAACAAATTCAGCCTTGTTTGACAGACAAGATTGAATTGGTTAAATTCCAAATTGTATTAAATTAAAAAATTGCAAGTTGAAATTTCGGTATGTTTACATAAGTAATGGGTTTTATTCATTTTATTATAATTTAATTTTCTTCAATGATATTTGATTTGCTTGGTGGCACGGTGGCTCAGTAGGTAGAGGTGCAGGCTGAAAGTCATGAGGTCCTCGGTTCGAATCTCACCTGCGGCAACCGCGTTGTGTCCTTGGGCAAGACACTTGCCCATGAGGGGGCACGGTTGCATTGTGTACTGAGATGTACTGCACGTCGATGGTGTACTTGTCTTCAACCAATGCTAACTCTGCTTGTGTGGAGTTAATATTTGGGGAGCCTGACAGTTGCTTGCCATTACTCAGTGGTTCTATCCGGGTGCTCTGGCTTCCTCCACCCGTAAAACTGTCTGACATGGGGTGATTCTGGCTGTCAAAAGTGTCGTTAAACCCCAATAAATAAATAAATACGATTTTGCTTGCATTTTATGGACAAGGTGAGTTTTTCTTAACTTGAATAATTTTCCTATCCATTTAATGTTTTTGCTTTGTTCCACTTGTGTGTCAAATAAAATATTATGGGTGTGTTCAATTGTGCTATTAAACTGTAATTGTTGCAGATGGGCTGTTAATTATTATTGGTGAGGGTTATTCACACTGGGTTTTCTCTTCAGTTTTCAAGGACGTGTGTATTATAAACTTCATTGTCTCCCAAGTGGAAGATAAAGAGACTCCTTTCACAATAATGAAGGTGCACCAGGCTATCAAGTATAATTTGGAGACAAAAAACCTGTTGAACTTCAATAAAAAGTGTTGTTTTTGTGTCATTCCTCTTCTCTCTAAATTCTCATTTTAAAACAATTCGTGAACAATGTGCAAAAAATACTAGGGGGCTATATTTTGTAGTGGCACTTTAATAAATGCAAGGATTAATGATTAGACAATGATCAGCTTGTTTGTGTTTTGAGTGATTCACTAGTGCCTCTTATTGAAATGTTTTCTGAAAGTCACATAATAAAAAGCAAAGCTATTGTTCTTGCTGAGATAGCAACAATTATCCCATACACAAAAATGTATATTCACTGACAGGGGAGTTGCACAGTGCTTATTGACTGAAAGAGAAAAAATCGTCATCACTGGCATAGTAGTTAATAATGCCAAACTCACAAGGTCTCAAAAATCTTAAATTTGAAAAATGAACTCGAGACTCTTAAAAAGCCTTGAATTTAAAATAAACAAATTTGGAAATTTGTTCAAATCAGCATATGAGTGGAAACGTAGTGGCTCCTGTTATTTCTATCCTTGCAAAGCCTTGAATTTGCATTGAAAAAGGTCTTGAATTTAATTAATTTCCTCCTCCCCCACTCCCCTGAAAAATGCCAGACCCCCTCCAAGGGTACATTTTTTCTGTCGTGGGTACTGGTGGGCATACTAATTATAAATGATTGGCTACACTTGACTTTATAATTGTGTTGTGGTCAAAATTCAGCAAAAGGTCTGAAAGTGACCTGAAACTCCAATAAATATAATCATTCAGGTGACAGAAGCTACATCTAGTGAGAAATATTTTGACTGTGGATTCATGCTGTATTGAGCTCCAGCAACAAAATTGTTAATGGTACATTGATGGTGGAAATAGTCTTTAATCTGGCAATTGTAATTTTGTTTATTTCAAAAGAGATACAGATCTTCTAAACATGCAATATTGGCCAGAAAAACCAGCATTGATCTCAATAATTTTTTATATATCCTTTTTTCTGTTCTGTTATCAGGGAAGAAATGAGTCTTTAATAGAGAGTAATCGCATGACTGGACTGGTTATGTGAAATAATTCATGAGAGGTGAGGGACGTTGTACAAACATGAGTGCGCGAATGCGCACGAGTGTTTTACAATATAGTCCCTCGCCTTGAATGAATTATTTCACATAACCAGTCCATTCAAGCGATTTCTATTTTTATTACTTTTCATTATTAATAATAATTATATTATTTAACCCATTTACCTAACGGAACGGCCAAAACCGGCCAGCACTATTCTAAAAAATCGCCAATTCTTTTGTCTCTAAAACATAGGTTGTGACCCCTCATTGGAACGAGCTGGTTGAGCTTGTTCCAATGAGGGGTCATAACCTATGTTTTTGAGACAGAAAATGGAAAAATTAGTTATTCAAGAATTTTTTTTGCTAGTGTCGTCTGCTTTTCATGTTAGGTAAAGGGTTGAAAAAAAAAAAAAAAAATGAAGTCCCCCTTACACCCATGGCAAAGCGTCTTCATTTGCGCGCACGGATACTTGAACCCAATTGTTGATTGCATAATTCACTTGTTAAGTTATCGTTTATAATCAAACCGGGAAATCCCAGAAAATCACACTGGAAAGTAATAATATACCATATTTAACAATCAGAAGTTTGTATTACCATTTAACCTCAATGCCAAGCATTCATGACTGCTGTAAACCAGACATAAGATTTTTTAAGATATTCAGTGAAGACTTAGGCTATTAAAAAAAAATTCTTGTTTCTCATACTCCTCTCTCATTATTGAAAATCTGCCTCATTACTTCAATTTTTATTTGGAAATCCCTTCTTGATACTATTTTGCACTTGTTGGACTAAAAATTTAACCGACTATATCTTGTTTGACAGACCTCACTGAGCTCTGGCAAACAAGATATAGTTGGCTAAGATTTGCAACAGCAGTATGGGAAATTTTCCATTGTTTTTTTCCCTTCAATACCATTACCATATGACATTAAATGGATAATTCCAACCTTTTTTAGTCAAAAAAAGACTGATTTAATTTACAGATGTACATTTTATTAAAAATTGGTTGAGGTCATTTCTGTACTAAGGTGAGATTTAGGTACATTTTTTTCCTTTAAATCCTTTCAAATAAACCAATAATGTATGAAAAGTAAGATTAAAAAGTACTTACATTTTACTCAGGAAGCATGGTGGCTTAGTGGTTATGTCATTGGACTTCAAACTAAAAGGTCCACTGTTCGAGCCTCCACCCCCTCCAGGTGCAACTGCATTGTGTCCTTGGGCAAGGCACTTAATCCTGATTGCCCATGTGGGGGCACTTTGTAATAAGGTGTATTGCAGTGCACTTGTCTTGAACCAATGCTAACCCTGCTTGGGCGAAGTTAGTTCATTGGGGAATCTCACTGATGCTCGCTGGTTCTCTCCGGGTGATACTGGCTGTTGAAAGTGCCATTAAACCCCAATAAATAGATAAATAAATATATTTTACTCCTATGTGACAGGAATTTGACTAGTGCTTGTTTACTGTGGTGGGAAAGTTTTATTCCACTGGTTATAATATAATTTGGTATCCACTGTCTCGAGTGGGAATCTGCCAGTGGTTAAAGTAATTGAAAACAAATGTCTCAAGTTAATTTTGTACATCTGTGTTGGTCACAATCAGATAAAAGTGACCATAAACTCCAATAAAGATAAACATTAATTTACCTTTCACTTTCCTGTTGGTTGTAAGAATGGAGCTGTGTTTGTTTACTGCTTTCTTAGTAAAATAGGAACCAGAACCAACCCCTAGGGTGGAAGTCCTCTAAAGTGGGCAGCATAGGTATAAACAATTGGTTAAACTTGACTTCATATCTACATTACAGTAAACTTGACTTCATACCTACGTTGCAGTCATGTTATAGCCAAAGATATGGAAAGTGACCATAACCCTTTACCCAATGTAATGACCAAAACTGGCCAGAGCTATTCACAAAAATCCCCTTTCAATTTTCATTTTTTTGTCTCAAAAACCTAGCATATGACACCTCATTGGAACGAACTTGTTGAACTTCTTCCTTTAAGATGTCATAAGCTATGTTTTTGATGCAAATGAAAAAAATTACTTATAAATTTAGTTTGCAAGTGTTGTCTGCCTTTCGTGTTAGGTAGATGATTAAACACCAATAAATAAATAGGATATTTTCGTATCTGAAGGTGGGAGTTGAAAATTACTCCAACCTGTCATCACCATAAAAATACTTATTTCATGCAGCTGACACCAAGAAAAGTGAAAGACAAGTATTGTTACTACTTACTTTGTTATGTACTTTTAGGGTTCCCCTTGATTTCCTTGAAAAGAGACACCTTACAAAAGAATCAACTTGCTGCAGGATCCATTTCCTAACTAATGCACTGTAATTGTATTTTATATATTTTTGAAATAAAATATTGTCAAACAGTTCCTTGAAAGACCTGGAATTTAGAATTCTCTTGTCAAGGACTTAACAAGTCTTTTGATTATTGGCTATTTACTAAAAAACAAGTCTTTTGATTATTGGCTATTTACTAAAAAATAATACAAATGGACATATATATTATCACCATTATGTTTTTGTACAAACTGCTTTGTCCCTATATCCCGATAAATTCTGTCTTTTGCTTGGTCAGAATGCCTTGGACAAATAGCCATGGTAAAGGTAGCACCCAACAACCAAGATATATGAGAGCGTGCAACATCCAGCGTGTATGGGCATGCGAAACATCAAGGGCACATGGTTTAAATGAAAGCGTTTTGCTTCCGCTCACCTCGATATAAAAATCGAACAAAAAAAAGCTGAAAATAGTCACAAATATTATCAGATTTCCGATCATATTTTGCTGTTATAAATTAAATAGTCAAATAATTAAATGAAACAACTTGAGAAAAATAAAATACAAGCAAATATCGTACCAGTAGGCACATATAACACATTGGAACTCGGGAGACAATTTGTTAACAAAATACTGTTTACTTGTTTCCTTAACAACCCAAGGGATGTAACTCTATCTGTTGTCTTCTGCATTTGTAAAAACAAAACAGTTATTCACGCATTTGGTCCAACTGATTGCAGAGTGTTTGAAACACATCCACAAATTTTTCTCCACTATGTTTCTATTGTGTTTCAAACAGGACAAAAACATTATCTCTGTGGCTCGATGTTTAAAAACCGACATCCAGGTATTAAATCTCCATATACCATACATGTTGGCAGAGATAACTAATAGTATCAGAGTCAAGCGCTTGTTTCTAAGGCCATATCTCAACAAGTTAAAGAATATGAGTGAGACTTGGATACAACATTTTGTCCATAAACATAGTGCTGAGGATAGATTTATTTTACAATTCTAACTGTAATATAACTTAACACTTTACCTAAACCTGATGAATCGGCCGCATTCTGCCACGTAATTTACAAATTGAGCAGTTGAAAACACAATTTTTCTAAAACTTTCAACAAAACCATATCATGTGACCCTTCATTGGAACAAGCTTGATGAGCGTGTTCCAATGAGGGGTCACTTGATAAGGTTTTGTTGAAATGTTTGGAAAACATTTTTCACAAAAAAAAAAAAATTAAAATACTAAATTGTGATATCATGTGCGTTGAGTAAAGGGTTAACTAGATTTTAATTTCAGATTTTTTTCAGATTCGTAAAAATACCCGTCATTTTGATTTAAAATATAGGCAACTGTCTTGAACTTTTGCAATCCTCTCATAAACTTATTGAGAGCATACATGTTCAACATTCTGAAAAGAATGTGTCCTGTAACAGTATAACCACACATTGTTCAACCTCGAATGCTTCCAGTGATTCAGATACTAAAGCATAAAATCAATATGCTTTCATAATTTAATAATTATACTGTTGAGAAGTGTTTTTTTTTCCTCCTTTTCATATAGGAAACATACAAGGTTCCTTCAAAAACTTGTAATGTTGTATAAATACAAAGACAATTCGTAACTTAACACATGGTTGTATTATGCAGTTACAAGGTACAGATTTGGTATCAGGGGCCCCTGATACACACTGTATTCAGGTAATTATGGACCCAATACATACTTATCAGAAGATAAATAAGGTGATAAGAAGAGATTTATTCCAGCTATATTGAGCTCTCCTCATAGCGAGTTGAATATTTCTGGAATGAATCTTCTCTGCTCAATAGAATATCTGTCTGATGTCTGTTTTATGGGTGGGGGAAGGAGTACTTCGAGAGAACCACCGAGCAACAGTGAGACTCCCCAGCATATTATCTGAAGAGTTAACTGGTAGAGTGTCAACTTATTTTTGGTCCTTAAAATTTCTTTGTGCATCTTTGCCTTGTTACAATTTATGGGAGAGTGCCAATAGGAACGCCCCTATGAATTGTAAGAAGGCAAATCCTAACAGATAAAATAATATCACTTCGAAGATAATATGAAGCACATCCACAGAATATGAAGCCTTTAAATTGGAGTCCCGGCACTAAAAAATAAATGCCAAATATGAGCTTCCAGCCCTCTACCAGTTAACAGTGGTTGAAGGCAAGAGCACAATCTGCATGCAGTTTGCCTTAGTACACACTGCCCTGCCACCCCCCCCCCCCCCCCCCCCCCCCCCATTGGCAATCGGGATTAAGTGTCTTGTCCAAGGACAAAAAACTATTAACCTTTTGGTTTGAAGTCCAATGCTCTAACCACTGAGCCACTACACTACCATGATTAAAAAAAAGAAATATTGAGTACAAAGTGTTTTCATGTACTTGTAACTATGTGCTGCTCATGGAGAGGAACTCTCATTTTTGCCCCAGACTATTCCCTAAATTTCTCATCTCTAGCCATTTGAAGATATACTCAGAAAGTCTTGGAACTCATTATATTGACTTCTCATTCAAGTACAGGAACCCTGAATTTTCATTCAATTATTTGTTTATAGGACATGTACCTCTACTTGTTTTTAGTTACTCCACTGTGCAAGAAAATTCTTGTAAAAGCACACATGGAGAAACAAAAAGACAACTATTATTCAAATTATGGGGTGTGATTTATTTTCAGTTAAATTTGTAAAAAACATTATGTTATTCTTGCAAGATGTGTATTATGCTTTATGATGTTGATTTTAAAAAATTGTCTAGTCTTATTTTTTAAATTCACCCATTTTCATGTTTTCTTTCCTGACTGCTGACACCTAGTGATAGGGTAGTGTTTATTTAGATTTACCACAGTGGGAATGTTATGATTTTTTTTCTTATAAAAGCAGATTTTGATTTCCTATATATTTGAATGATACATGTTCATGGTCTTGGTATCAATATTTTGTGTAAAAAGTTAACTGGATCACAGTACAAAGCCACTTTTAGGGTTCAACAAAACTTATTGATGCTACAATAAAGGTTCAATATTCTCTCTGCATTTACAGTGCATTATAATTAAATGGACACATCTGGGACATTTGCTCCTTTTACTGCCAAACATCAGCACAAGATTACATGCCATTGCCATGCAAAAAATGCAATACTGTGGTTACATTAGAACAAGATGCCTGCATCGAAAAGTGCTGCTAATGCCCCCAACTGCAAAAATGTTCCAAGTCGAAAGAGTAAAAAAGGGGCCATAACTCGAAAAAAAATGTGTGGAAGAAACTCACGCCACACAGGTATTGTTCCCCCATGATGCCGTATCACAAACATTTTCAAGTGGATATTTTCACTAAATCGCAGGGTCACACACTTTAGTTTTGGTTCAAGCTGTAATAAGACGCAGATGCATTTGCGGCGAGAAAATGTTCTCTGCCTTTCCCACTGAAAGTCACAGAATGTAATGATTGCAAATTTAGAAAGAAATAGTTATTACCTCCCTTAGACAACAAGCATCTCTGTATAAAATAAGATTTTGATTTCAGTTTCAATCTGCAGTAAATGGATAACTTGACCAGAAGTCGTATTCAGCAGCAAAAGAGTTAAATATTCAAATTAGATATTCCATACTTGAATCATGGGTGAGGGATGACACGTTCACTTTAGTATTGCATTGTGTACTGAACACTAAGTTTTCAAAAAACAATATGTTGCTAAATGCTCTTATATCTCTGGTTAAAACTTTTATGTCTGACCTTTTTTTGATGCATGTTTGCATAATGATTAGGGCATTGTTTCCTGTGTTTTTGCTATTTTTGTGGCTAAATATGAAGCAGATAATCCCATTGGTCCTTTATGCTGTCCTCTATGGATCCATCCATGTTTTTAAGCATGGGTAGCTTTATCTATTACGCACTGTACTTGATATTCACTTAACTTGAAACTCCTGTTCAGAAATATATTTTGTTGTAAACTATTAGAGAGTGCTTTTATGTACTCTCAAGTGAAACAAGAATATTGCTTCAGAAAAAATACACTTTTTTGACATGATGAATATATTTACAAAATGTATTTGTATGCACCAGGAGTCAATGTTTTTCTCAAGTTACAGTCTTAAAAACTAATAATTATGAGAACCCGAGGAAGTGGAGAATTGCTTGTTTACTGTGGTAAAAGGTATTTGTTTTTCATGTACAATAGGACTTGGTAGCCAATGTCTGGGGTGACATTCCTCTAAAATGAGTAGCATAGGTATAAACAATTGCTTTAACTTGACTTTATACATAAATAAATAGAATGGCCATTACACTGCTTGGTTATAGAAGTTACCTTTGTTGAAGAGGTTCATTCAATCCTTTGAAAACTGCACAGAATATTTTTTTCTAAATGGAACTAACAGATAAGAGTTCATATAAACTTTGTCCCAGAAAAGAATTACGGAATACTTCCCTGAAAATTTTAGCCTGAATTTGGCAGAAAGATTCTTTTGTATTTTTCCTGAAAATTTTAGCTTGAATTGAATCTGGCAGATAGATTATTTTGTATTTTTTTTTTTTTTTTTGGGGGGGGGGGGGGGAGGGGAGGGGAGGGGGTACTTTTTTGTGAACTTCAGGTATTGGGGAGTTCATTAGGCAAGTGATTCTTTTATCTGTTAATAACAATGCCAGTTCACATTTCTTCACAACACAATAGCCACCAACTGAAATTGACATTGGATACTTTTACTGTCACTGAAAATTTATTTTTTTTTTGGGGGGGGGGGGTGGGGGGGGTGGAGATAGGGGTGACACTGCCTGTCTGTCTATCCCTCCACCCATCCTTCTGTAGACACTGATTGTTTCCACTCCCTAATTAAGTTCTGCTTTGTCTGGTGGTGAGACAAGCCAATACAATTTGTGACTCCCTCCAAGAACCCCAGGAAATGGAGCAGTGCTCGATAATTGAAAAGTTTCACTTAGAACGATGGCAGTCAAAAAGAACTGTGATCTCAAAAACTGAGCAGCATTGAAAAAGATTTTTAGCTCAACTTTGGCAAAGCCAAATTTGAGGTATTGTCATGGCCCGTCGTCCGTCTGTCATGCCATACACATGGCTTGGGCTAGAGGCTGTATTTATGAATGGATCTTTACAAAACTTCTTGGGTATCTTTGTTATCATTGTGAGGCGAGAATGAGTGTTTTTGGGTCTGGTCCGAAATTCAAGACGGCCGTTGGCAGCCATTTTGTACAAAATTAGGTGCAATCCAATTTTTGTGCAGAACTTCCATATGAAAGCTCTGGTTTGAATAATTTTTTGTATGAATGTTTAGTACCATGGGATACATCACATATAATACGGGTTTTTTTCTCGTGCATAAATTATGCAAATTAGACCAACTTTGATTTATTTAGTGTTACTTTCAGCACTGTAACTGCAAATGCCAATATGGCTTGGGCTATGAGCCGATCTTTATGAAACTTCTTGGGTACCTTTGTTATCACTTTTGGATGAGATCGAGTGTTTTTGGGCGCGGTCCAAAATTCAAGATGGCTTCCGGTGGCCATTTTGTACCAAAATTAGTGCAATCAGTTTTTTGTACAGAACTTCTGTATGAAAGTTCCGATTTGACTAAATTTCTGTATGAATGTTTAGTAAACATGGAACATATCACATATAATACAGGTTTTTTTCTCGAGCAGAAATTATGCAAAAAATTCAAGATGGCTTCCGGCGGCCATTTTGTACCAAAATTAGTGCAATCAGTTTTTTGTACAGAACTTCTGTATGAAAGTTCCGATTTGACTAAATTTCTGTATGAATGTTTAGAAAACATGGAACATATCACATATAATACAGGTTTTTTTCTCGAGCAGAAATTATGCAAATTAGATGAACTTTGATTTATTCAGTGCAACTTATACACAGTAAGTGCATGTGTCAATACGACTTGGGCAAGAGGCTGTATTTATAAACCGATCTTCACAAAACTTCTTGGGTACATTTGTCATCACTTTTGGATGAGAACGAGTGTTTCTGGGTGCGGACCACAATTAAAGGTGGCTGCCAGTGGCCATTTTGTACCGAAATTTGGTCCAATCAGTTCTTGTACACAACTTCTATACGGCTCAGGCTAGAGGCCATATTTATGAACTGATCTTGACGAAACTTCTTGGATAACTTTGTTATCGCTGTGGGACGAGAACAAGTGTTTTGGGGTGTGGTCCAAAATTCAAGATGGCCATCAGCAGCCTTTTTGTACCAAAATTAGTGTAGTTTTTTGTACAGAACTTCTGTATGAAAGTTCTGATTTGAATAAATTTTTGTTTGAATGTTTAGTAACATGGAATACATCACATATAATACAGGTTTTTTTTCTCGTGCAGAAATTATGCAAATTAGATGACCTTTGATTTGTTCAGTGCTACTTATACACAGTAAGTGCACATGTCAATACGGCCCGGGCCTGTATTTATGAACTGATCTTCACGAAACTTCTTGGGGTACCTTTGTTATCACCTTGTGACAGGAACGAGTGTTTTGGGGTGCCCTTGTTATCACTGCTATTAGAACAAATATTTTGGGGTTCAGTCAGATCCACTCTGGGACTCAAAGATTTCTTTTCTAGTTTAGCATCTAACTGTCACCCCACTTTTACAATACTTTACCTATATATTTGTTACAGGCTACGGTCAGCATTTATGTACAGACCGTTACAATACTTTACATGTCCCTTTGTTATCAGGTCATTACCTAGATGTTTGTCATTGCTGTGTCACACACTGTACATGTCAAACAAGTTGAGCTACAGTGTCATTGACACTTTCATTTGTTTTGAAAATATGTTATTCAATTTTTGCATTAAAACTGAACACTCAGAAATAAAAAGTGGGCGATCTGATGGATATCAAAGCCTAAAAAATGCATTAAACGTTTAGTATGCATTGGGACTTTCCTGGAAAATTTGTGACAGGGACTTTCCTCATAAGAAAAAAAAAATTAAAATTTTTTGTTCAAGAATTTTTGTAATTGTTCGTTGGGTAAGGGATTAATTTTTATCTTTTTTTTTTTTATATAACTCCAGTTTTGAAGTCAGAAAATGTCTGAGGAGGTTTACTTGACAAAAGATATTTGAATGCACAACATAAAATGATGCAATTTCTTTTACAACTGCTATAATGGTGATCTATAGCAAAAACATTTAGCTGTGTTATACTAAATGAATTTAATTAAACTGAAGATATATGCAGACAATTTATTCTTGATGAATTTAATTAAATTAAGGATAGATGCAAACCATGTGCATTGTATCGAGAAAAAAAAAAACCTGACCGTAACACAAATCAACCATTTCATTATGGTTTGATGGCTGAACCCACTGCTGAACAAAAAATCTGAAATGTAAAATCATACATGGGTGCTATATAAATTTGGAAAGCACTTGCAACATTTATGCAATAGTTTAATAGTATTTTTACTTGACAATAGATCAGTTTTTGTTCACAAATTTTATTATACCCCCAGAGGGGTATATAGGAATCGCCTTGTCCGTCCGTCCCGAAATTCAATCATAATTAACTTGTAAAGTACTTGGTTGAGTGACTTGATATTTGGTATGCAAGTGTGTCCTATTGCTGTATACTCATAGAGAAATGCAGGTGTCGTTCAAAATTTTATTGCCAAAGTTATTGCCCTTTATGGACTTAGTATTTGTATGTACCCAAAAACTGTATCGCCTACAGTCAGGCTTGCATTGTTAAATAAGCAGGGGTACTTTTTGTGTCACCTTACAGTGACACTTTATTTTCCTTTCCTTTTTCTGAGTATCAAAATGAAGCACCTATGTGCTAACATATGTTTAAAAATCGACTTGATAGCAATCTTTATATTGGGTTGGCCTGCACATTGCGGGGTATATTTCGTTAGCCATGCTTACGAACAGGTCTAGTTTTTGGGAGAGTACCACTAGATA
The DNA here is from genome assembly GCA_031216915.1 of Pictodentalium vernedei. Lineage (NCBI taxonomy): Eukaryota > Metazoa > Mollusca > Scaphopoda > Dentaliida > Dentaliidae > Pictodentalium > Pictodentalium vernedei. The sequence continues at coordinate 666,629,378 of CM062297.1, read as the reverse complement.
CACTCCAGTTAATTATAAAGTAATTTTTGTGGACAAAAAATGGATTTTACACTGAGTCACCTTGACATGATACACTTGAATTTTTTTTTTGTGTTTTGAATGATGCTGAAGTTAATGCAGTTCAGAGATAGCGAATATATTCAATGTGAATGCAATAAAGTCAATGTAATGTTATAATTTTGGTTAAACTATTAGATAAATTAAATAAAATTCATTCCAAGAATTATTTTTATACCACAGTTGTACTTAACTTCCCTATGAATCTATTTTTATTATGCATTTAAATGTTTATTGTTGATGTACAGAACATAAGCTGCGGTTAAAAAAAAAATTGTATATATGTTTATACTTCTAGATATTTGCTCTATGAAATTCTTTTTTCCAGAATAGTTTTGAAAATTATTCTTTCGAATTTATTGACAACTAGAAGGGTGTTGAAGCACAGTAGAAGTTACTTTTGTTTCAATTGTTATTTGCAATATTTTTGACAGAGTAACTCCCAGAAAGTGTAACAGTGCATGGTTACTTTGATGAAGAAGTTCCGTTTTACTGATACAATAGGACTCCTTTGGTATGGTATCCTCCAAAATCAGGCAACATTATCATACACAAATTTCTCGACTCGTTTTTAATTACTTCATGGAAAATGGTGATCATACTTTTCATCACCACGATATAGCCTTAGTTGCTAACCACGATGTAGCCTTAGTTGCTAACATGGCATAAAGCACCTATAAATAAATACACAAATTTCTGAACTTTACTTTATACTTGTGTGTCAACCATTATATAGCCATAGGTGTTGAAGGAAACAAACCTTACACAAATTCATAAATCAGGAAAACACACACCAGTTTTCTCACGATTATGTTTTTCTGAAATCTGGTCATCTGTGTAATCAGCATATAATATATGAAGGTGAACCCTTGTTTTGTAGCCTTCTCTAATGGTGGAGATATTTCCCTCTGCACGCTGATGCCAAAGTACGGGTATTTCGAGCAGCAAATTTTTCCCCTTATGCAACTAAGAATTTAACCAATTCATTCATGTTTGACAGAGCTCAGTGAGCTCTGTCAAACAAGATTGAATTGATTAAATTTCTAATTGCTAGAATGGGAAGAATTTGCGTCTTAAAATTTCGATATTTGACGAGGGGTTAAGTTTGTTCAAAGAAAGTTTCTTGGGAAATATTGAGATCTGTCCTAGGAGGGGCAAAATTTATGGCCCACCTCATATTTATGTTTTTAGAACCAGACAGCTGTTTTGGGTGGTTTTTGGGGGATTTTTTTTTAACAGAAATTGATGTGCAGTATTATTTTAATGAGTGACATTTGCTCGATTCATGTACAAAAATCTACCCCATGTACAACCGGACAAACTATAAATAGAAAACATTTAAAACTCCCCTGTGTATTGACTACACAGATCTGTTATGTGGTTTGAAACTTCTTTTGGGGTATTGGAATCAAGTGGAAAAAGAACTGTCTGGGGGGGGGGGGGGGGGGCTATTATAACATTGATGATTAACAAAAATGAAAACATATTCTATTTTCAATTAATAGCTTGTTGGTCACAATTAACCAACGCAGACATATGTAACTTGAAATACCAATAAATATTAAAAACTCTTTCCTGTAGTAATCTGTTTTGCACAAATAGTGCTTCAACACTTTTGAATCTGTGTCATGTAAACCACTAAACTAATTTGGATGACTTGTTTTTAATCTCACCTTGTTTCTTATGTTTACAAATGCCAAATTGTTTGTTTCTGAATTACTAGTTGAATAAACCTGTACATAAAACCTAAATGAAGTTCTTTTTCTTTCATTTCATTAGCAAAGCACATTGCCAAAATAATTACACCATCTCAAATTTCGATGTTTTCAGAATGTTCATATTTAATTGTTTGACGTACCTCTTGGAGAAAGATTGCAGAAAGAAGTCACTTAACAGAGTGTTAAGTGTGGGGGTAGGGTTGTGAGGGTGATGGTATGTACAGTACAGCCGTCACAGACTGATCACTTTCCCTGGGTGGTCAATATTTCCAGGGCGCAATAATATTAGGTTCCAAACATTAATTACAGGAATAATCATCAAAAATTTAATTAAATTAATGAAGCAGCACTGGGTTGTACCTGGTGCTTAATTAATAAAAATTTTACTGCTGCTGATTTTTACCTGAACTTGACAAGAGTCAAGCTGAGCTATTGCCATCACTTCTTGTACGTACGTCCACAATTTCCTTTTGCACACCTCACAGGTCGCATTTATGATCAGAGCGCTTTGAAACTTGGTATGCTTGTTTGGGGTGACCTCTAGATGGGAGCTATCGAATTTCTTTAATTTCCATCAAAAAATTTTGCTGTGGCCAACGTTCTTAGTTTAGTCAGACCTCAATATTTCCCTTTGGCACACCCTACAGGGCACATTTATGATCGGATTGCTTTGAAACCTGGCATGCTTGTTTGGGGAAACCTCTAGATGGGAGCTATCAATTTTCTTCAATTTCCGTCAAAAAATGTTGCTGCTGCCAACGTTCTTAGAACTTAGTTTAGTTAGACCTCAATATTTCCCTTTGGCACACCCTACAGGGCACATTTATGATCGGATTGCTTTGAAACCTGGCGTGCTTGTTTGGGGTGACCTCCAGATGGGAGCTATCGATTTTCTTCGATTTCCATCAAAATACGTTGCCACTGGCAATGACCTTCGATGAACTTAGTAAAAATTTAGTGCAGTTAAACATCAACATTTCCTTTTGACACACCCTGCAGGGCACATTTATGATTGGATCGCTTGCAAACTTGGTGTGTTTGTGTGGGGTGACATCTATATGGGAGCTGTTGATTTTCTTCCATTTCTGTCAAAAATGTTGCCGCTGACCTTTGAACTTAGTTTAGTCAGACCTCAATATTTCCCTTTAACACACCCTTCAGGGCACATTTATGATCGGATCACTTTGAAACTTGGTATGTGTGTTTGGGGTGACCTCTAGATGTGAGCTATTGCTTTTTTTCATTTTCAAAAAAATTATTGTCGATATCACCAGCCTTTGAACTTACTGCATTTGTGCATCAACTTATCCCTTTTGCACTCTCTGCAGGGTATATTTATGAATTTCCATAAAAAAAAACCCCAAAACCATTGCCACAAGCCACATTCATTATCAGGTTGTTTTGAAACTTAGTATGCTTATGCAGGGTGACAAAAATAGAAGCTATTGATTTCCTTTTCATTTCCATCAAAAACTGTTGCTGTTAGCAACAATCTTTGAATTTATTGCATTTGTGCATCAACATTCTTCTTTGACATGGCCTACAGGCCATATTTATCATAGGATTGTTTTTGAACTTGGTGTGCTCATCAGGCAAGACCTTTGGATAAGAGCTGTTGATTAGCATTCATTTCTGTGAAAAAAGTGGCCATTTACAGTAACCTCTGAACATACTGCATTTGTGTATCAACATTCTGCCTTTAGTTTGTCTTACAGTTTACATTTAAAAATGCATGGATTACTCTGACGTTGTGCACACACAATGCTGTTATGTTGAAATTTCATCAAATAACATTGGTACCAATGATCTTCAATTTTGTCATTTCATTTATAACTTACCAAGTTCAAGTTTGTCAAGTTGAGCTACAGTTTCATTGACACTTTCATTATTACTGGTAAATGCATGAGTGGACTGCCCATGAGTGAATCGACTGTACTGAATGGTGATTCAAAAACAAAACCGGACAGAGAATTTTGATTGGATTGCAACCGGGTCAGCTTTTCTCCCCATGTATATTATGGAATCTCTCTCCCTCCCCTAAAAGCAAGAACATGGAATCTGAGATATATTTGTCTTTTTTGTGATTCTTAATTTTGCATTACATGTATTTTATTTATAAAATGTCAACTCACTGGTATGTATATAAGTGTATCATGAGCTGGTCACAGTCTAATCAAGAAAAATACCACTTTTGTGATCACAGTACTGTAGGAATGATTATGCATATAAATATTTATTTATGTTCCAACAAGACTGAAATCCTCGACCTCTCATTGGATGAGAGCTCACTAGGTTTTCTCTATAGTCACAGCTTCAATACCATGTGTTTTCATCACACAAAAAATTTGAAATGAGGTTGAACAATTTCGTGATTCTGTTAAGAGTGACTTACAAACCGCATCATTTTTGTAGATATTTCACACATGCAGCAGACTACAGTGACTGACTTGATTTAAGATGTCCTAAATCAGCCATCGTGACTTGATTTAAGATGTCCTAAATCAGCCATCGTAGTATGCTGTGGGTGTTCTGAATGGGGTGTTATTTAAATTACAAATCTGTTTACAATTTGAACTAAGATAGAATGACCTCGACCTTTACCCGATTTATTGATTATTTGTGCAGTAACATCATGGGGTACATGAGAGGTTTAAATACTACACTTGTGATCGTTAAAGTTTGCCTTCTTCATTTCATAATGTGGATTTTGGGCTATGGTAGAGTCTTATTGGAACATATATGTTATTGTGATGTAACATGGTCTAAGGTTTGCAACTTGGAACGTATGTTCAACTTCTCAGTTGAACATAAGCTCCGAGCCACAAATCTCAGGCCATGTTACCATCAATTCATCACAATAACTTATAATGTTGACACCAACAAAAATGTATGTGGTCACTTTTTCCAACAATGCACCTTATGAACTTTATCTGAGAAGAAAATAAAAATAATACTTGGAGCACAGTAGGAGTGGTGTGGTGCAAGATGACAGCTGGACCACCACTCTGGCTATTCTTGAAGATGCCTATAAAAAAAGACACAAAAGAGGTTGTATTGGAAACTTCGACCAAATGTACCACTTTGAAATGAAAGATAACTTTGGAAATCAAAACTATAACTATCACTGAATGTGAAAAACAGCCCCACTTTGGGCTTTCCAGATGCACCTCTGAATGAGGAGCTTCAAAATCGGATTGGAAGAGTTGCATACCCCAAAAATTACCATCCGCAATCAAAATTAAATCTTAAGTTAAAGGAGAGATAAGTTTGTCAAAATTGTTTCAGCTTGATAACCCCAAAATATGCACAGGCCCACTTGCAAGTCATCATGTACAAGTTTCAATCAAAATCAAATCTGCATCAGACAGGTTGTGCGTACAGAAGAATTTATACAGAAATTTGCATTAAATCGAAGTTAGATGCAATAATCTGGTTAAAATTATTGCAGATTGAAAGTTTGGGAATATGGGCATGTTCACTTGTTGGTGTTCATGTTGGAGAAGTTTTATTGAAATATGTTCATAAAAGTAAGAGGAGTTGGTCACACAAGAATGTCATAGAAATCTATGATAAATCTTGAAATTCAAGGGATATAACTAAGTTAAAATCATCATAGATTGATAATTGTGGAATATGTGCATGCTCACTTGTTAACTGGCTGAGTGCTAGAAGCCACTATCAGGGCTCTCTTGAAAAGTGCTGAAAGCCACTTTAGTGTGTGCATTAGCTTGTTTGAGAAGCAGTAAAGAAATGTTCATATCAATTGTTTTATTACAATTTATTGGAGAGTGCCAACAGGCACTCTCCAATAAATAGTAATAAAACAATTATTGATGGACAAAATCTTGCTAAACTAAGGCTTCCCTTGCTGGCGGTATTGTATCTTTGAAAAAAAATACTCATGTTACAAATCACCTTTGAAAAATAATTTAGTACTCTACCAGTTAGAGGTCATGTTTTGATTCATAAATGGAGAAATCTAATTTAAGTCTATAAAGTTGAAGGGTAAATAATCTGGTTAAAATTGTCGCAGATTAAAAATTTGGAAGTATGCACATGTTCACTTCGTTAGTGGTCGTGTTTGCGAAGTTTCATCAAAACTGGTTCACTGATGCAGGAATTGCACACACAAAAATCTCGTACACAGATCTTTATTAAATCTTCTGAGTTCAAGTGGAGATCACCTGGTTAAAATCTTCACAGACTGAAAATTTAGGGATATGTACATGTTTACTACCGGTAGTTTGTGGTCATGTTTGAGAAGTTTCATTGAAATTGGTTCATAAACTAGAGGCTCTAAAGAGCCTGTAATCACTCACCTGGAACTACATATAAAAATGTGATTTCCCATAGAGTTTTCTGTAGTAACTATAAGCTGCAAATTATGGCCATGTTTGCGACACGATCAACATTAAATGTGGAACGTTGGGAGAGGTGTCCCAGTCATCAACCATGCAAAGTTTCAAAACATTTGGCCCTGTGGTTTCAGAGGAGAAGATTTTTCAAAATCCACCAAACAGAATCAAAAAATGCCTCTGGCGGCCATGTTTTCAAACCCATGGGATCAAAATGAGGATCGTTTGTAGAGGACCTCCCATAGACTACCCCAGCCAGGTTTGGTTCATGTCGGCTCAGTAGTTCCAGAGAAGATGATGCAAATGTGATTTCTCATAGGGTTTCTATAGTAACTATAAGCTGCAATTGCAGCCATGTTTGTGACCCGATCAACATTAAATGAGGATCGTTGGTAGAGGGGGTCCCAGTCATCATTTATGTGAAGTTTCAAAACATTTGGCCTGGCCGTTTCAGAGGAGATTTTTGAAAATCCACCAACCAGAATCAAAGAATGCCTCTGGAAGCCATGTTTTTCATCCAACGGGAACAACATGAGGATCGTTTGTAGAGGACCTCCCATAGACCAGTCCTGCCAAGTTTGGTTCACACCGGCTCAGCGGTTACAGAGAGGAAATGAAAATATGAAAAGTTTATGGATGCCGGACGACGATGGACACCAGGTGATGAGAAAAGCTCACATGGCCTTTTAGGCCTGGTGAGCTACAAAGGAGGAGTTGCACACACAAAAATCTGACAGAAATCTATTAAATCTTCCAAGTTGAAAGGGAGGTAACCTGATTAAAATTGTTGCAGATCAAAAATTTTGAAATATACACATCACTTGTTAGTGGTAATATTTGAAAGGTTTCGTAAACGAGGAGTTGCTCACACAAGCATATTGGATGTTTGGTTAGATAAACACAGGATGACAAAAATTTAGTCTCCACTTCTTAGAAATGGGGGTCTAATGACATCAGAATTTGAAAACATAGGGTTAAATGGGAAAATGGTAAGTCCAGAGTTTTCAATATTAAAACGAGCAACGCAATGCGTGGCATATGCCCTCGAAGGTGTCATTATGCCATGGTAGCCATATTGAATTGGCTAGCTGGACCAAAATCGAAAGGTAGAATTGTCTAGTCATCCACAGGTAACCCCTAAAACTATGATTTGATCAAATAAGCGCTTCAGTAGTTATTGGACGGAAACCAAAAGTTAATGGATGAATGACAGACAGACATGATGAAAACATAATACTGCTGAGAGAGTCGGGGCATAAAAATCTTCTCCAGAACCACCCGTCAAAACCTTTTAATATTTGATATACAACATCTTTGGGGGTAATCAGATTCAAGTTTGCTCAAATCAAGTTGCTGGGTTCATATTTGGATTTTAACTTTATGAAATATGAGGAATCTTCTTTAAAAATCATCTTCTGATCTGCCAGTCAGAATCTTTTGAGATTTGGTACATGTTATCCTTATGGATGTCAGATACAAGTTTGTTTAAATCAAGTCCCTGGATTCATATCTGGTCTCCTTGTGTAAGCACAAATGTTAACTTAGTACAACATGAGAAATATTTTTAAAAAATCTTCAGATCCACCAGTCAGAATTTTTTGACAGTTGGTACTCAGCATCCTTAAAGGGCTCAGATTAATGTTTGTTAAAATCAAGTTCCTAAGTTAATACTTCGGCTCCCTATGGAAGCCCAAATTTTAACGTGATACAGGGATGAAAGTTTTCTAGAATTCCAGAATTTCCTAGATTTACGGGGTTTTTTTGTGTTCCAAAATTTTACTTTTTTATGCAACCCAAAGTCTGCTTTTTCTGGTAATCAACTTTTCCATTCCTGTTGTAGTTCCATTTTTTATGTTTTAGCAATTGTTGGAAGTCAAACCAAGTTTGTTTGTGTAATTTTGTGAGAGTTCAAGCAATGGAGTTTCTTGTTTCATATGTGTATTCAGTGCTCAATGAAGACCATGCTTTTCAAAGTGAACAATTGAATTTAAAGGACAGGAGGATATACCTTTTGTTGATAAAGGAATCAAAAATAAGTTTTGTTGGTGCTGGTTACAAGAAAAGGATTCTAATAATGACTTTCTATCTGACTTCATAAGGAAACTAAATTGCATTGGAAAAGTGAAGTGTATTTGGTGTGCGAAACGAATCGACTATGGAAATGATGGCAAAAAACATTAAAATATGCAAAAACGAAAGTACATTTCAGAAAACGTTCCGACATAAATTCAAATCATTCACTGCCATCAACATTTTTCAGTTCCAGGTAAATAAATGTGTGAATCAATCTCTGAGCATCTACACCCCCAGAGCAGCCCCTGGCCTATTTTAGTCACATTTGCCTTGCCTCTCTCAGCGATTTACACTTTCCGGTATTTTTTACATCAGCCACTTTCATCTTAGAAATATGAGGAATATTCTTTAAACTTCTTCTTCAGATCCACCAGTCAGAATCTTTTGATATTTGGTATACAGCATCTTTATGGATGTCAGATTCAAGTTTGTTCAAATTAAGTCCCACATTTAAGCTGCCTGTGTGAGCCTGGATTTTAACTTGGTACAATATGAGGAAAATTCTTTAACAAGAGGCCACAAGGGGCCTTAATCACTCACCCGATAAAATTGTTTAAAGAAGGATTTATGGTTACATTCAGCATCTAAATGTAAATTAAACTTAATTTAGCTAGGGGAGTGGGGGTGGTGGAAGAGGGGTCTGTTGGGTGAATTTTTTTTTTTTTTTGGCCTAATCCATTCAAGCTCCTTCAAAAACTCATTTTGAGGCAAAGAAAAAATCACCCAGTGGACCCCATCCCACTCATCAACCCCCTCCCCCACACACACCGCCACCCCCAACAGCGTGATAGTTGGGGGGGGGGGGGTGCATAAGATTACTCAATATCTTCCAAACCTTGTTCTCAAGCACAAAAAAAGATTGTCCAATGAACCCTCTCCCCCACCTGGGCCTGCCTGGCCTGGTGGATCCCCATTTGAATATGAACAAACGTTAAACTTATGTATTCACATTTACATCTAACTAAAGTTTACCAGAGTCAGCTCTGTCATGAGTGGGCACAATTCATTTAAATAAACAGTAAGTTCTCCATTAGGGTCTGTATTAAATTTCGAACCCCTCAAAATTAGTCCAACAAAACACTTTGAACGAACCTTAATCTAGGAGTCACAGTAATGCTATTCACCAAATATCAAAAGATTATGCCGGTGTTCTGAAGAAGATGATGTTTGAAAAATATTTCTCATACTGCACTAAGTTAAAATCTGGGCTCACATAGAGAGCCCAAAAATTAGCCCAAGGATTCGATTTGAACAAACTTGAATCTCACTGCACTAAGGATGTCAATACTATTACACCGAAGAATCTGACTCGTGGATATGAAGAAGATGATTTTTTTAAAGAATAGTCCTTATACTGCACTACGTTAAAAATTTGGGATCCCACATTTTACCCAAATATGACCCAGGGAACTTGATTTGAACAAATTTGAACCTGAAACTCTGAAAATTGCTGCATATCAAATATCAAAAGATTCTGCCTGATCCGTATCTGAAAAACATTTTTAAAGTAATTTCCCAATATTGCATTAATTTAAAATTCAGGTTGCCATCGAGAGCCTCAATATGAACCGAGACTTGATCCTGAAAACCAAATATCAAAAGATTGTGACTGGTAGGTCTGAAGAAGAAGGTTTTTAAGTTCTTAAAGAATATTTTGCATTTTGTCGTGAGTTCAAATTCTGACTCTCACAGGTAGCCCAAAATATGACCTCAGGGACTTGATTTGAACAAATTTGAATCTGAACCACCTAAGAAAGTTACACATTAAATATAAATAGATTCTTACTGGTAGATCTGAAGAAGAAATTTTTTAAAGAATATCCCCCAGCTTAACAAGTTCAGGCCATATGGAGCACAAATATGATGCCAGGGACTTGATTTGAACAAACATAAATCCCCCCCCCCCAATCCCCATCTACCCCCTCCTAAGGATGCTGTATACCAATCATCAAAAGATTCTGACTGGTGGAGCTGAAGATTTTTTAATAAATTTCCTCTTATTGTTCCGAGTTAAAATTTGGGTTCCCACAGGGAGCCCAAATATGAACCTAGGGTCTTGTTTCAAACAGAGCTGAATCTGACCCCTCTAAGAATGTTCTAAACCAAGTACCAAACGATTCCGAATGGTATTTCTGGCGAAGATTTTTAAAGAATATTCCTCATATTACACAAAGTTAAAATGTGGGCTCCCACAAGGTGCCCAAATATGACTCCTGTTATTTGTTATGAACAAACTTCAATCTGATGCTGCATACCAATTATCAAGAGATTTTGACCGGTATATCCAAAAAACATTTTTTAAAGAATTCTCCTAATATTGGACTAAGTTAAAATTTGGATTCCCATAGGGAGCCCAAATATAAACACAGGTACTTGATATGAACAAACTGGAATTCCACGATGCTAAGGATTCTACATACCAAATATCAAAAGATTCTGACTATTGGAAAGGAAAAAGATTTTTAAAAAATAGTCCTCATATTACACTACGCTAAAATTTAGGCTCCCATAGGGAGCCAAATATGACCCCAGAGTCTTGATTTGGGTAAACTTGAATCTGAACCTCCTCAGGTTGTTGCATACCAAATATCGAAAGATTCTGACTGGTGGATTTGAAGAAAAAGATTTTTAAAGGGATTTCCTCATATAGCACTAAGTTGAAATTTGGTTTGCCAAAGGGACCCCAAAAATGAATCCAGGCACTTGATTTGAACAAAATGAATCTAAGCCCACTGAGGATGCTTCAAAGCAAATATCAAAAGATTCTGATTGGTAGATCTGAAGAATGAGGTTTTTAAAGAATATTTCTCATAATAATGCACTATGTTAAATTTTGGGCTCAACAAGCTCGATTCAATGAGGGGCCATAAGCTATGTTTTTAAGACAAAGAAATGAAAACTGAATGGCGATTTTTGTGAATAGCACTTGCCATTTTTGGCTGTTACGTTGAGTAAAGGGTTACGTCTCTGTGAAGAATCAATGGGTCATTGTCAGGTGAGCATTTGTTTGAAAGAGGACTGATAGTCTATGATATATTTGTTACTGCACAGTATGTTAGTGACCTAATATGGAATTAAGTGACACCCTCTATGTAACTTATAATATGCACCTGTATACCACAAATCAGCTGTAAGGATAAATGTTTAAGTCCTCGGAAGACATAACTATATCCATGGACAGATGATGGATGCTTGAACAGGATGTTGATTTAATGTATACCATATTATGTGTGGATATCCCCCAGATAGACTTGGTGTAAATGAACTGTGATTTGATTTCATAACTACATACAGTAAAACCTGTTTTGAGAGACCACCTGACTTGAGAGACCACTGTGACTTTGTACCGTTTGAGTGTTTTACAAGGAAATGGATCTTTCATGAGAGACCACCTGTTTGAGATGCCACTTTTGCATGGCAAAAAGGGTGGTCTCTCAAGAGAGGTTCTACTGTATAATAAATAGGGAAAAATTAAGATCTCTGCGTGTTATGAAAATCAATCACGAACATTGCATCACATGATTATTTACATCTCAGACTCCAAGGCATGAGCAGGCACTGATTGATCACTCTGGAATTACTTGCGGAAATCAGTTGGACACAGAAAAGGAAAACAAAGCTTAAAGTTTTTTATTTTTCTCAACAAAAAGTTCACTTGAACTTTGTCACAGGCCTGGGGATTTTCTGGCAACACTGACAGTTTATGTTTTGTGACTTTGCAGTTGTATCTAGACAAGTCATGGCTATCTATACAGGTAGCCTAGACTTGTCTACAAATATGTATCAGTATACATGAAAATACTTTATAGCTTGCAAGTTGACAATAGTTGACAGCTCTGAGGTAGTAAATATTTAACAGAATCAGAAATAGGTCTTAAGACTTAAAACAGCTAACTGGAAAAGTCCTTTCAATGAGGGACCTAAGCTGTGTTTTAAAAGCAAAGGAAAAAATAAAGTGCTCATATTATATTTGGTAAAGGACTGAAGTTCTTTAGTAAACAAGTACAAAGTACAAAGTCCCCCATGGTTGGAGGTGTCACCAAATTGAGGACTTGTGTCTGATGAATGTAAGAAGATTGAATGAAAGCACAGCGCCAAAATATCTTTAGAGATACAGGTGGTAATAGGACACACCAACATAATATACACAAAAATAGCTGAATAAAGCTTCAGTTCGTCCAATTTGCATAATTCATGCGTGAGAAAAACCTGTATGATATGTTATTTATCTTATGCTGCTACGCCTCCATACCAAAAACTATTGAAATCGAAAACGTCGTTTAGAAGTTCTGGGCATAAACAAATTACACAGAATTCCAACGAAAATGGCTGCCAGTTGGCCATCTTGAATCTTTTTCTAAAAAATATTGACATGTGTCAATTTTACATAATGTCTGATCAATGCAGAAATTTAGAACAGCTTCAAAGTGTCTCTTAGATACAGGTGGCAACAGGACACACTAACACAATATATACAAATACAACTGGAAAAAGCTTATGATCGTCTAATTTGCATAACTTATGCAAGAGAAAAAAAAACCTGTAAATGTTCTTTATCTTATACTGCTACACCTCCATAACAAAAATTATTGAAATCAGAAAGCATGTTTAGAAGTTCTAGGCAGAAAACTAATTACTAATTTGCAATTTCCAACAAAAATGGCCTCCAGTCAGCCATCTTGAATTTTTTTTTTTAAAAAAAATTTACATGCATCAATTTTACATAATGTCTGATAATTACTGAAAATTTGAAACAAAAGCATCAAAGTATCTCTGAGATGCAGATAGTAACTGAACACACCAACATAATATATACAAAAACAGCTGAAAAAAAGCTTAAGTTTGCCTAATTTGCATAATTTATGCATGAGAAAAAAACTTGTATGACATGTTATTTATCTTATCCCACTACACCTCCATACCAAAAATTATTGAAATCGGAAAGGTTGTTTAGAAGTTCTAGGCAGAAAAGTAATTACACGCAATTTCCAACAAAAATGGCTGCCAGTTGACCATCTTGAATTTTTTTTCAACAAACATTTACTGGCATCAATATTTCACATGTGATAACTGCTGAAAATATGAAACAAAAGTGTCAAAACATCTCTGAAATACAGATAGTAACAGGACACACCAACATAATATATACAAAAATGGCTGAAACAAGCTTGTTTGTCTAATTTGAATAATTTATGCATGAGAAAAAAACTTGTACGATATGTTATTTATCTTATCCTACTACATCTCCATACCAAAAATTATTGAAATTGGAAAGGTCGTTTAGAAGTTCTAGGCAGAAAACTAATTACATGCAATTTCCAACAAAAATGGCCACCAGTCAGCCATCTTGAATTTGTTTTCAAAAAAATTGACATGCATCATCTTTCTATAATGTCTGAATAATGTTGAAAATTTGAAATGCCAACATTCAACCATTTCAGAGATACAGGTAGTGACAAGTAAGAGGGACAGACAGACAGATGGATAGAGTGCAATCCATAAGTCCCCTTCATGGTGAAACTATGGGGGACTAATAAAACTAGATTGAGTTATTTGTGTGCAAAGCACACAATGGTGTATCCCCGCATTTCCATAGCAACACCTTAGCATAGTTTTAACGTTTCAAATTAATACCCAAGGAGCCTTTCGATGAAAACTGATTTTCTAACGATAAAAGTGGTTCCACTGGAACCACATGGGGCCAAATCAAAATTCCGAAACCTTCAAGCACATCTAGTGATGCTACCTGACACTTTAGCATAGTTTAAACATTTCGAATTAAATACCCTAGGAGCCTTTCAAAGAAAACTGATTTTCCAACAATAAAAGTGGTTCCACTGGAACCACCTGGGGCCAAATCAAAAATTCGAAACCTTCATGCACATCTAGAGATGTTACCTGAACACATTAGCATTGTTTAAGCATTTCGAATTAAATACCCTAGGAGCCTTTCGATGAAAACTGATTTTCTAACAATAAAAGTGGTTCCACTGGAACCACCTGAGGCCAAATCAAAATTCCAAAACCTTCATGCACATCTAGAGTTGCTACCTGAACATATTAGCATAGTTTAAGCGTTTCAAATTAAATACTCCAGGAGCCTTTCAATGAAAACTGATTTTCCAACGATAAAAGTGGTTCCACTGGAACCACCTGGGGCCAAATCAGAATTCTGAAACCTTCATGCACATCTAGAGATGTTACCTGAACACATTAGCATAGTTTAAACATTTCGAATTAAATATCCTAGGAGCCTTTCGATGAAAACTGATTTTCTAACGATAAAAGTGGTTCCACTGGAACCACCTGGGGCCAAATCAAAATTCCGAAACCTTCATGCACATCTAGAGATGTTACCTGAACACAATAGCATAGTTTAAATGTTTCGAATTAAATACCCTAAGAGCCTTTCGATGAAAACTGATTTTCTAACGATAAAAGTGGTTCCACTGGAACCACTGGGGGCAAAATCAAAATTCGGAAAACTTCATGCACATCTAGAGATGTTACCTGAACACATTAGCATAGTTTAAGCATTTCGAATTAAATACCCTAGGAGCCTTTTGATGAAAACTGATTTTCTAACGATAAATGTGATTCCACTGGAACCACCTGGGGCCAAATCCAAATTCCGAAACCTTCATCCACATCTAAAGTTGCTACCTGAACACATTAGCATAGTTTAAACGTTTCGAATTGAATACCCTAGGAGCCTTTCAGGTGTGATGTACGGACGGATGGATGGACGGACGGACGGACGGACGGACGGACGGACGGACGGACGGACGGACAGAGATCACGACTATATCCCCGCATTTTTGAAAATGCGGGGATAATTACATTTTTCTTGTCTTCAATGAGGGAAATATATTGGCACAGAATATAACCATTGTTAGCTCTAATGTTTTGGATCAGAATTAAATGTAATGTTCCTCACGACACATGTAATGTAAAACAGATTTCATGGGCAATTAACTGGTTATCAAAATTTGTTACCGTCCTTGGGTTGGGGTCAATTACCATTGCTTCCATGACATAACACAGCTCCATTTCCAAAATCATTTCATCGTTTGTGTTTCTCCCATCTTCTTGATGTATGTTCGTTTGATTGTAATATGCTCATCAAGTGGAAATGGCTATAAGCTTGCATGCTTACTGCCGAATCCATATATTCTGTAAACTATTTTACATTTTGAGTTTACGAAATAAATATCGTTTAAACTAAAATTTGATCAGATATCTTTGCCTTGTTACAGTTTATGGTAGAGTGCCTACAGGCAGTCTCTCATAAATTGTTACAAAACATATTGATACAGAAAAAACAAGAGCTGGACTGTCGTCTGGTGCATACCCCCACATGGTATTCTCGGACGGATTCACACACAGATGGACGGATGGACAGACAGACACATGTAATCCAGTATACCCCCCATTTTCTTTGAAAGTGGGGGTATAATAATTTACTTAAGTTATGAAAGTTATGAATATTCTCAAACAGACTCACATATGGATGGACGGACGCACAGACGGATGGATGCACAGATGGATGCATGTAATCCAGTATACTCCCCCCTCCCCCCCCCCCCCCCATTTTCTTCAAAAGTGGGGGTACTCCAACAATTTCTAAGTCAAAAGGTATGGTAAATTGTTTGGTGTTTGGAAGTTTCATGCAATGAGGCAGAAGCCTTTGTCATAGGCAAACTGCATGCCATATTTCACTGAAATCCGATAACCCATACCTGAGATACAGGCTGAACAGACAAATAATGTCTATTTCCTACAATTTCTAAGTCAAAAAAGGGGGATAACTCTAAAAATGAGAATGTGAGAAATATCGTTGAATTCTTTTTTTAAAGCTTATACCATAAGCAGTGTTCATGGCAAATTTCACTGCAATAGAACATTCGATACCCGAGATACAGGCTGAACAGACAAAATTTGGCTTGGACGGACACAATTTCTAAGTGAACAAGTCATAAAAAAAAAAAAATAATCTGACAAGACCGAAAATCAGTCTAGTCTTGGGAAATGTTACAATTTAATTACATACCAAGTTCCGTAATAATAATTTACTTAAGTTATGAAAGTTATGAATATTCTCGGACGGACTCGCACACGGATGGATGAACAGACAGACACATGTAATCCAGTATACCCCTTTCTTCGAAAGTGGGGGTATAATTATTTCATCTCAACAAAGCACTTGCATTGATTATGAAACCTTCAAGTGGCTGTGCCTGCACTTTAGAATTAAGCCGAAATATGGGCTTCAGCACTCTGGTTACCAGTTGAAAAGACATGGAAAACCTTTCATGCTTTGATTCTTGGTAATTTACATTGAAGACAAGTGATAAGGAAATATGTATTTGGCAAGCTTAATACTAAAAGCCAATGCGTTGCTTGTGTTAAAAAGAGATAAAATACATATCTTTGGTTTTATATTCTACTGAGCTACTTGGTATCCTTGGCTAAATACTAGTTTTTGCTTGAAGTGCCTTGTGCTACTGAACTCTTTAGGCCACAAATTTTAGGAAGGAAAACTAGGAAATGGAGCAGTGTTTGAATAGCGTGGAAAAGTTTAATCTCCATAAAACTGGCAAACAGTGCCTGGGATGCAAGTTCCCAAGGGGACTGAAGCATTCACCTGGTCAAAGCACATTGATTCTTCACAAAAAATTGGATGATCTTGTTCACACTTACACAAAGTTTGCTTATGACTGAACTCTTTCACTGCTGAAAGTGACTTAAGTCAAATTATCCAATCGCTGTCGATTGTGACTGAAATCGAAATTTGAAACCAGACAGCAGTATAAGTGTTTTAGGGGAAGTAACTCTATTAATTTTTAGCTTAACTTGACAAAGTCAAGATAAGCTATTGCCATCATTCGTGCGGAAGTCTGTATGCGAGTCTGTTTGACTGTTCACATTTTCTTTAGCACAGGCTACACCATGTAGTTCTTGTCCGGTCATCACAAAATTTCCTTTGCAGATTCAAGGTCAAATCTAGATGAGACCATCCCCTTTTGGTCACTATCATCCAACCGTGATGACCGCGCGGGCCCAAAACATTTAACACAGTCTACAGGTCGTACTTATGAAGAGATTTCATTGTAACTTGGTAGCATGACTCTGTATAATGTCCAGATGAGAACGTCTTATTTTGGCTGGGTTTAGTCAACCATGATGGCCGCAGAGGCACGTTACCTCGATTCCTTTAGCACAGTTTACAGGTTGCATTTATGAAGGGATTTTATTCTAACTTGATAGGATGACTTGATATAATGTCTAGATGAGAATGTCCTTTTTTGGCCATGATTGGTCAACTGTGACGGCTGCAAATGCATGTAACCAGATTTGTTTGGCACAGTCTACAGTTCATATTTATGAAGCGATTTCATTGTAACTTGGTAGGATAACTCGGAGTGATGTCTGGATGAGACTGTGTCCTATTTTGGTCATGATCAGTCAGCCATTACTGCCGTTTGGGCACATGACCTAGCTTCCTTTAGCAATATCTACAGGTTGTTTTTCTGAAGGGATTTCATTGTAACTTGGTAGGATAACTCGGTATATCTAGATGAGTCTGTCCTATTTTGGTCATGATCAGCCAACCATGATCGCCGAACTGGCACTTGACTTAGATTCCTTTAGCAAAGTCAATGAGTCATATTTATGAAGGGATTTCATTGTAACTTGGTAGGATGACTCATTTTGGAATCATTTTACTGTAACTTGGTGACTTTGGTTGACAAACATTAACTGTGAGGGCCACATCAACTCAAGCCTTAATTCTTTAGTACAATCTACACCTCAAATTATTCTTGTTTAAAACAGCATGTAGGGTACAGATTTGGTTTGAAATGTTGGTGCTGTTGGAAATTAGCAGTATTCAAGGTAGAAGAGTTGTCAAGAGTCAGCAAATGATCCAATTAGTTTTGACTGGCAAATATATGGTTTGATCCATGCTGGATTCGGTCATACCGACCACAACAAGACATCTTGGTTTTCAATATGCCCCTCCCAAATCAATATAAGGACTATCTGTAATATGTATTTTCATATTGGCTGATTTTTTTTGTACTATAATCACAATAGTAATACAACATTTAGTGTACACAAATTGTTTGGACATCACACAAAACACCAGAATATGGCAATATTTCCTTACTTTGGTGTGGCAGTCATCTTGGTTGCTATGGTCACGTGACCTTATATGACTGAGTGTCATATGCAATTCAGCATCCAAACCTATACCTACCAGCATACCAAGCTTCAGCAAGATATTCCTCTAAACAAAAACGTTATTCCAAACTATATGTATTATTACTGTGTAATATAGTGCTATTCCACTGGGTGTATGGCAGTGGCATGTACTGCTGCAGTGCTGTATGGCAGTGAAAGAGTTAAAGGAGAGTCATAACCTTGGCCTAAGGTCAAAGCTCCAAGATCAAGGTTATAAACTATTTGTTAGTTTGTTTCTCCATTCTAACTTCAGTTCAATCCATAAAAAATATTTAATGGACCAACACTGTTCATACTTCAGACAATGATTGCTTATGACCCAAGGGTGTGTCATGATCTTGACCCAAGGGCACTGCTCCAAAGTCAAGGTCACAGACTGTTCATTTGTTTGTTCCTCCATAGTTTGTCTGGTCCATAGAAAATTAGTAAAAGGATTGACCTTCTTCATACATGCACTTCACACAATGATTGCTTAGGACCAGAGGAGGTCATGACTAAAGATACAATGTCATGGCTCCAAGGTCAAGGGCACAGACTACTGCTTTATTTATTGCTCCATTCTAAATTTGTCTGGTCCATAAATAATTATTCAATGGATCGATCTTGCTCATACTTCACACAAATATTGTTTATGACCCAAGGATGTGTCATGACCTTGACCCATGGCCATAGCTCCAAGGGGGTTCTCGGTTCGAATCCCACCTGCGGCAACCGCATTGTGTCCTTGGGCAAGACACTTCATCTTCACTGCCCGCGTGGGGGCGCGATGACGCCGTGTACTACGGCGTACTGCACGTCGATGGTACGCATGTCTTCAACCAATCTAACCCTGCCTGTGCTGCAGTGCGGAGTTACGATGTTGGGGAGCTGGCAGCTGCTCGTCGTTGCTCGGTGGTTCTCTCCGGGTACTCCGGCTTCCTCCACCCGTAAAACTGTCACGGTCATGATTAGCCATTGTGCATAAATATGTGACCTTAAACATCAATAAATAAATAAATAGCTCCAAGGGAAAGGTCACAGACAATTCATTTGTTTTTTCCTTCTTGTTCATACTTTACACAAAGATTGCTTAAGACCCAAGGGAGTGGCATAACGTTGACTCAAGGTTATAGCTCCAAGGTCAAGGTCACTTGCTGTTCAAAAAATTATACAATGGATTGATCTTCTTCATACGTCACACAATGATTGCTTATGGCCCAAGGATGTATCATGACCTTCATGAGAGGTCATAGATCAAAGGTCAAGGTCAGACTTTGTTTCTCTATTTTAAATTTGTCCAGAGCATAAATAATTATTCCATGGACCAATTTTATTCATATTTCACACAATGTTTGCTTATTACTTGATGCAATATCACAGTTCCAGGGTCAAGGTCACAGATCATTCATTTTTTAATTCTGCTGAATTAACTCTATCCTATCCAAAAACAATAATCAGTAGACTGATCTTGTGATTGCTTATGATGCAAGGGTGGGTCCTGACCTTAACCCAAGGTCATAACTCGAAAGTCACAGTCAGAGACCCTTTGTGTGTTCTAACTTTGGACTAGAAAGATTTATTCAATGGACAGATTTTGTTTATACTTCACTTAGTGGTTTGTTTATGTGTTGTTCATACTTCACAATGTTCTTGATCTTGATTCAAGTGCTCAGCACCTTTACCCATGGTTATAACTTCAAGGTCACAGATCGTTCACCTATTATGACATACACCAAAACAAAAAAAAGGTATTTACAGGCCTGTATTTATCTATTTTCACTTAAATTTTGACAGCGACACTTGAGTTTCTCTCCATAAAGACGATCATTGTCATATGTTACTTTATGGCTCATATTCATGGAGCTTCCATCGGCTCTGATGATTTTCACATGAAACCTCTAAATATGACCCCAGGGACTTCATTTGTATATTGTTGCAAATCGGTTATATATGGGTGTTCTATGGCTAAACATGGAAGCATTAGGAACAGTGGTTTAGGATTGTAAATGAAATCACTAAATTTGATTCCATGGGCTCAGTTTGAACTAATCTGTGAAGCAATCTTACAAAGATGTTGTGCAATGGTTTTCAAAAAGAAGATTTTTATATTATTTTCTCCATTATCCAGAGTGTTCAAATTTGATGGTGCCCCTTAACTTGACCCCAGAGGCTTTATCTGAACAGAGAGACTGTATATCAAACATCAGTTCACATGGAACAATGGCTTTCCAGAAAAATATAGATTGTTTTCCCCATTATCCACACTGTGGAAATCTGAGGGTGCCATGACTCTCCTAGATGGAACCCCGAGAGGCTTCATTTGAACAAAATTGTAAACTGTGACCTCTCAGGCTCCTGACTTGAACACACCTGTGAATCATCCTAACAAATATGTTATTACACACAAAAAAAAGAACGTTGGAGCTGTGGTCTTTGAAGAAGATTTCTGAATATTTTTCCCATCACACACAGTGTAAAATTATATGCTCAATAACATCCCTAAATATGCTCCCTGGGTCTCATCTTCAACAAATTGATAAATCTTCTGTACAAAGATGCTACATTTTACAAAATAAAGCATCCATCTACCCAAGTGGTTCGTAAGAAGAAGAATTTTTAATCTTTCCAATTAACCTCAGAGTTGAAACTTAAAAGGCCCCAGAACAAAACTTAAATTTGACCCCAGGGTATGGTTTGAACAAACCTTTATACCATGATTACCTAATCTACAATATATGAAAAGCCTATGACATAAATTTTAGCATTACACACCAACCGTGGTGAACACGCCAGCAATGGAATTTCAATAGTTAAAATTTATACCTACAGTGGAACTACATCCAAGTTGACCTTCGCCTCGCGAAGTGAAATGAAAGTGGTAATTATTTATTACGTTTTTAAATGAGTTTACCCCATAAGATACCCAAACTTAACAAACATGCATTGTCTCATGAAAAGGATAACGCAAAAAGGTATGTTATTATGCTATTAAAATGAAAAGGGCCCCATTTCATTTTCCATTTTGTTTCGGCAAAAAAATTGACAGCGGAAGTACTGCCCACCGATGCTCGTGTAAACAAAAACAGATTCAAACGTATGTACGTCTGGTGCTCAGTAAAATCGAGAAAAAATAATAGAGACTCTTCATAATCTGACGATCATGGTATAAATAAAATATACCCAAAGTAGCTTGGTGTACCAAATGTTCACCACTCGTGGTGAACATTTGGTGCACCAAGCTACTATGAGTATATTCTATATGTAAATCATCCTCATAATAATGTTATAAATCAAATATGGTAGCATTATGAGCAGTACTACAAATTAAAGTTTGAGACAGACTGGCAGAGAGTGGCAAAGTCTGGCATGTTTTAAAAAGAAACTAGTGACTAAATTTAATAAACAAGAGGCCCCAAGGGGCCTTAATCATTCACCTGATTCAAAGAAGTATTTGCGGTCACATTCAGTTGGACATAGTTCATCAACACTATAAAGGAATGAAGTGATGAAAGGCAAATTTTATGGAAAACACTTAGGAATGGATTTGACCAACTTGAACATAACCTGCTCCCCTCCCTCTGCCCCCCACCCCCCCCCACCTATTGAGACCCAAAATATTAAGCCAGGGACTCAAACTGAACAAACTTGAACCTGACCCCCCCCCCCCTCCCCACACACACACCCTTGAGATGTTATATACCAAATATGAAAGAATTCTGACTGGTGAATCTGAAGAAGGTTTTTAAAGAAATGTCCTCACATTGCTCTAAGTTTAAACCTAAATGAAAGTGTCAATGACACTGTAGCTTAACTTGACTGTGTGTAGTGTTTGATGAAAAGGATAATGTTCAGTGTTTATGAAAGGATTATGAAATAAGACAAGAGGCCCCACGGGGCCTGAGGGCGCTCACCTGATACTGGCCGAGTCATATCACCAAAATAGCAAGTACTGATAAAACTAAACCTGCATATGAAATTTCGTTGAAATTGGGAGAAAAAAAATCATGGCTGAAGCAGCCATGCTACCATTGGCGGATTTGAAGTCAAACTTTAGGAAAAGTAGTCATGGTTGAAACAAAAAAAAAAACAACTTGCATATCAAATTTCATCAAGTGGGCAAAATA
Source organism: Pictodentalium vernedei (assembly GCA_031216915.1). Lineage (NCBI taxonomy): Eukaryota > Metazoa > Mollusca > Scaphopoda > Dentaliida > Dentaliidae > Pictodentalium > Pictodentalium vernedei. Next base: position 666,606,830 of record CM062297.1, on the reverse strand, counting down.
TATACACATTTAAAATGTACTTGCTGATCTAAACACTCGCAGTCATAACAGTGTCCTACATGCCTGAAATATCATATTACATTCACCATACAAAGACAATTTCTTTCAGCGTATTATTGTCTTTTTCATCCAAATGTGGTATAACAAAAATAAGATAAAACAACTTCACCCCTCAATTCACCCACCCTGGGGGCAGCCACGATCAAAATAGGAAGGTCTCATCTACTCATCAATCTAAGACAACCTGCCAAATTTCAAGAAATTTGCGTAAGATAACAATTTTTAAAATCAACCCACACTGCGGCTGCTGCAGCAGCCACTGTGTGCAGCCAACTGAGACCAAAATAGGACGTTCTCATCTGGACATCAACCCGAATATGCAGATGAAATTTCGTGATGATCAGATGAGAACTACGGCCTGTAGGCTGCGCCATACAAAATTCACGATGGCTGCTGCAGCAGCCAATGTAAGCAGCCAGTCATAACCAAAATATGACGATCTCATCTAGACACCAACGCGAACATGCATCTCAAATTTGGTGATGATAGATAAGAACTATGGCCTATAGCCTGTGCCGAACAAATTGTGGACAGACAGACTCACAGACTTCCGCATGCCCCATGACAATAGCATAGCTTGACTTTGTCAAGAAAAGCTAAAAATTGAACTAATAAAAAACAACACAAAGTCTTTTCAAGATACTGTACTTTTAGATTGTCATTACCGCAAAGTAGTCATGTATAATTTAAACAAGGGATTCTGCCTTGTTATCAGTTTTTCAACATAAAATTGTTTACCCTACTTAGTAACCCAAAGTGTTCATATGTTAGATACCCATATTGGGTACTCAATAATTTATCTATTTATTTATTGGAATTTAAGGTCACTTTCAGCATCTAAGGCTACATCTTACAGAGGCGTAATTATAATATCAAGTTTGGTCAATCGTTTATGCCTATCACTGCCCACTTTACAGGGCTTTCAATGCAGGAATTGGTTACTACTGGGCCCAATTTTATCAATAAAGCAGAACTTGAACAAACTTCAATTTGCCACTTCTAAGAAAATCAAAAATCAAATATCAAAAGATTCTGACAGGAGTAACAGAAAAAAAAGATTTTTTAAGAATATTTCTCATACTGAACTAAGTTATACATGGGCTCCCATAGGGAGCCCAAAAATAAAAGCTTCTGAAGCAGTGTTTTGGGAGAAGAAGATTCTTCAACGTTATTCCCATTAGCTACACTGTTAAAAAATGATGACTCGGCACTTTTAGTCCTAGAAAAGAACCTTATGATAAAATTTTTACCATTTTTTTCTTCCGGTCCTAAGGAAGCTTCACACCATATAAAAATTCTCAGTGCCATGTAGTTCTGGAGATATGGGCATTTAAAAAGAAAAAAATTTTTTAGCTCCTGCAGTTCCCGTGGGGGACAGGAAAACAATTTTCGGCATAAATTAGGTACTTATGACCCAATAAGCCCTCATATCAAATTTGGTTCAAATCGACTTTTTGGTTTGGAAAATAAAAATTTTGGTATAATTTGGGCTCCCACAGTGAGCCCAAATATGAATCCAGGTACTTGGCTTTACCAAACTTCACTCTCAGCCCCTAAGAATGCTGTACATCAAATATCAAAACATTTTGACTGGTGGATCTGAAAAAAAAATTTTTTTTAAAGAATATTCCTCATATTGAACTAAGTTATAATTTGGGCTCCCACAGGGAGACCAAATATGAGCCGAAGGACTTGACTTGAACAAACTTGAATCTCACCTCCCTAAGCATACTGTATACCAAATATCAAAAGATTCTGACCGGTGGATGCGAAGAAGAAGATTTTAAAAGAATATACCTCGTATTGCACTAAGTTACAATTTGGGTTCCCAAAGGGAGTCCAAATATGAACTCAGGGACTTGGCTTGAACAAACATCAATCTCACCCCCCTAAGGATGATGCATAGCAAATATCAAAAGATTCTGATTTGTGGATCCGAAGAAGAAGATTTTTAAAATATATCCCTCATATTGCACTAATTTGAACATTTGGGTTCCCATAGGGAACCCAAATATGGACCGAGGAATTTGATTTCTACAAATATGTGAATCAATGTTCCAAAGATGTTATATGTAAAATATGAAAGCTTTTAGAGCAGTGGTTTGGAAGAAAACAATTCTTTATTTTTTTCCCATTGCCTACTGTGTTAAAAAATACTGACTCAGCACTTTTTCAGAGTCCCGAAAAAGTACCCTATGATAAAACCGATAGCAATTTTTTTTTACCAATCCTTTCTGTTGGTCCCAAGAAAGCTTCACACCAAATAAAAATTCTCACTGCCGTGCAGTTTTTGAGATAAAGGCGTTTTAATTTTTTTCTATTTTTAGCTCCTGTGGTTCCCACGGGGCTACAGGAAAAAAAATTTCTGCATAAATTAGGTACTTATGACCCAATAAGCCCTCACATAAAATTTGGTTCAAATTGGCCTCTCGGTTTAAAAAATAGAAATTTGGGGTGGGGCCAAAATTTTTGCTCCTCCCATAACATCGCCAAGTATAGACCTACAAACTTCTCTTGAACAAACTTGAGTCTACACCTCAAAAGGAAGCTGCATACCAAATATCAAGTCTCTGCTATTGCTGGTTCTTGAGAAGAAGATTTTTTAAGAATTGGAGCATTTTTGCCCCACCCCTCTGCTCAATATGAGCCGAAACCTAATTTGCCCAAAAATCAAAATGCCGCTATATAACCCCTACTCACATGAAATTTCATTAACATGCGGCCAGTGGTTTGGAAGAAAAAGACCCAAACACCACCTTCACGCCGGACGACGGACGACGGACGAAAAGTGATCAGAAAAGCTCACCCTGACTTTCAGTCAGGTGAGCTAATAAGACTTTTGGTAATCGAGAATAAGTTAATTTCTGTTCCATCAAATTCCACACACAAAAATGGGACTTGATAATTATCTATAATTAGCTAATCTAACACATGGCTCCTTGATGCAGACCTGATGTGGAATGCAGATTTGAGATTTAATGTTGATAGTATTATTCTCTCACCTATATTAAATGAATTCAGTGATGTTTGTTTATTTTTTCTTGAAATGACACAAAAAATGCCAACAACATCTACTGAGTATGAAGATAATTTGCCAGACATAATCTGGTTTGGATTATCTCTGCTGGTGCCAGTTGTTTCAATTCTCCCCTGAGTTTGATAGCATCAACAGCAACTTGGTTAGAGCTGTGACAATGAGGTGTTGACCTGATATGACAAATCAGAAGGTATGTAGTCACTATTCCTTTACAAGATTCACTTACACCTAAGTGGAGAAAGAACAGCTTACTGGAAATTTGCATCAGACTCCATATTCATTAACCCTTTACCTAACATGAAAAGCAGACGACACTTGCAAAAATAATTCTTGAATAACTAATCTTTTTCATTTTTTGTCTCAAAAACATAGGTTATGACCCCTCGTTGGAACGAGCTCGATGAGCTCGTTCCAACGAGGGGTCATAACCTATGTTTTTGAGACAAAAAATGAAAAAACTAATGAAAATTAATTGGCGATTTTTGAGAACAGCGCTGGCCGCTTTTGGCCGTTACGTTAGGTAAAGGGTTAATAAAAATTAGTAAATGTCTCAACCATGCAAGCAAGAGTATTAGCCAGAGTGTATTGTATAATTAATTGTCAAAACACACACAATACCAACTAAAGGAAACCACTCCTGACCTAATTAGCACAAGTTCTTGTTCTTAATGGGAGATTAATAACTTGTTATATTAAATTGGGGGGATGAAATGATTGGGGGGCTTCTATCCAAGTACATTTTTTAGTCTGGGAAGCTTCTGTCCAACCACAATTTTCTGACTGGGAGAATATATCCACCAACAATTCATCTGGGGGCTCATGTCTGCATGGTCGGTTTTGGACTGAGAGGTTTATCCAGGGGGTGGGTGGGTGGGGGGACTTCTGTGATAGTTATGATTTCACTGAATGGACTGACTACCAATCCCATTTAGGGGTGGTGGGGTATGGCGATAGACTAAGTCCAAAGCAGGCTCTGGGCTCAAAGCTGCTGAAATATAGATGTGAAAGAGCCTATTCCTACTACCCAGTCACTACTCCAAGTCGCCTCAGAAACTCCTGCACCACGCGTTATAATTTATAGATTTTCTTACATGGTTTAACCCTTTACCCAGCATAACAGCCAAAGCCTGCCCATAATATATGCAAAAGTGAGACCATCTCATTAATTTTCATTTTTTTCTTCCAAACCACAGCTTATCAACCCTTATTGGAACAAGCTCGATGGGTCACAAGCTACGGTTTGGAAGAAATGAAAAGGATAATGTTTAATGATTATGAAATGATTATGAAATAAGACAAGAATTGTGATAATTGAGAATATGTTGATTTCTGTTCCCTGTATGCTATTTTTTTCAATAAGACTAATTTGAGGTGTAGACTGTACTAGAGAATTAAGACCTGGGTTGATGTGGCCCTAACAGTTAATGTATGTCAGCTAAAGTTATAAAGTTAATGAAAGTGTCAATGACACTGTAGCTCAACTTGTCAAGACAAAGACATGTACATGTATAGTATGTGACACAGCAATGACAAACATCTAGGTAATGACCTGATAACAAAGGTACATATAAAGTATTGTAACGGTCTGTACATAAATACTGACCGTTGCCTGTAACAAATGTATAGGTAAAGTATTGTAAAGGTGGGTGACAGTCAGATGCTAAACTAGAAAAAAATCTTTGAGTCCCAGAGTGGGTCTGACTGAACCCCAAAATATTTGTTCTCATAGCACAGTGATAACAAAGGCACCCCAAAACACACTCATTCCTGTCCCAAGGTGAAAACAAAGGTACCCAAGAAGTTTCGTGAAGATTAGTTCACAAATATGAGCTGTGTAGAAGTTGTGACAAAAAACTGATTGGACCTAATTTCGGTACAAAATGGCCACTGGCAGCCATCTTGAATTTTGGACCGCACCCAGAAACACTCGTTCTCGTCCCAAGGTGATAACAAAGGTACCCAAGAAGTTTTGTGAAGATCGGTTCATAAATACAGCCTCTAGCCCGAGCCGTATTGACATGTGCACTTACAGTGTATAAGTTGCACTGAATAAATCAAAGTTCATCTAATTTGCATAATTTCTGCATGAGAAAAAAACCCGTACTACATGTGATGTATTCCATGTTACTAAACATTCATACAAAAATTTATTCAAATCAGAACTTTCATACAGAAGTTCTGTACAAAAGACTGATTGCACTAATTTTGGTACAAAATGGCTGCTGGTGGCCATCTTGAATTTCGGACCACACCCAAAAACACTCGTTCTCATTCCACGGTGATAACAAAGGTACCCAAGACGTTTCGTGAAGATCGGTTCATAAATACAGACTCTAGCCCGAGCCATATTGACATGCGTACTTACTGTGTGTAAGTAGCACTGAAAAAATCAAAGTTGATCTAATTTGCATAATTTCTGCACGAGAAAAAAACCCGTATTATATGTGATGTATCCCATGGTACTAAACATTCACACAAAAAATTATTAAAATCAGCGCTTTCATATGGAAGTTCTGTGCAAAAATCTGATTGCACCAAATTTTGTACAAAATGGCTGCCATCGGCCATCTTGAATTTCGGACCGGACCCCAAAACACTCGTTCTCGTCCCACGGTGATAACAAAGGTACCCAAGGAGTTTCGTAAAGATCGGTTCATAAATACGGCCTCTAGCCCAAGCCGTATTGGCATTTGCACTTACAGTGTTGAAAGTAACACCAAAAAACATCAAAGTTAGTCTAATTTGCATAATTTATGCACGAGAAAAAAACCTGTATTATATGTGATGTATCCCATGGTACTAAACATTCATACAAAAAATTATTCAAATCAGAGTTTTCATATGGAAGTTCTGTACAAAAAAACAGATTTCTGCATCGTCGGTACAAAATGGCGGATGGCAGCCATCTTGACTTTCGGACCACACCCAAAAACACTCGTTCTCGTCCCACGATCATAACAAAGGTACCCAAGAAGTTTCGTAAAGATCGGTTCATAAATACGGCCTCTAGCCCGAGCCGTATCCAATTGTTGACGGACAGATGGACGACGGGCCATGGCATAAGCTCAAATTTGGCTTCGCCAAAGTTGAGCTAAAAAACATTCCAAAACAAGTTATCCTACCAAGTTACAATGAAATTCCTTCATAAATATAACTTGTAGACTTTTCTAAAGGAATCTAGGTCACATGATGGTTCGGAGGTCATGGTTGACCAATCATGACCAAAATAGGAGAGTCTCTTCTAGATATCATACGACGTTATCCTACCAAATTACAATGAAATCCCTTCATAAAAACCTGTAAGCAGTGTTACATGAATCTAGCTCACGCGACCAGGCATGACCAAAATAGGTCAGTCTCATCTAGACATCACAACAAGTAATCCTTCCAAGTTACAATGAAATTGCTTCATAAATATGAAGTGCTGACTGTGCTAAACAAATCTAGGTCAAAATAAGACGTTCTCATCTAGACATCATACTGAGTCATCCTACAAATTAGCAATGAAATCCCTTTATAAATGCAAGCTGTAGACTGTGCTAAAGGAATCTAGGTAACGTGCCACTGCAGCCATCGCAGTTGACTGAAACTGACCAAAATAAGATGTTCTCATCTAGACATCATACTGAGTCATCCTACAAATTTGCAATGAAATCCCTTTATAAATGCAAGCTGTAGACTGTGCTCAAGGTTTTTGGGCTTCAAGTCCGTGTAGCCATCACAGTTGACTGATCGCAACCAAAAGGGGATGTTCTCATCTAGACATTATACAGAGTCATTCTATCCAAGTTACAGTGAAATCCCTTCATCAATACGACCTGTAAACTGTGCTAAAGGTTTTCGGGTTTCAGGCTCTCGCAGCCATCACAGTTGACCGATCACAACCACCAAAAGAGGACGTTCTCATCTGGACATTATACAGAGTCATCCTACCAAGTTACAATAAAATCCCTTCATAAACACGACCTGTAGACTGTGCTAAAGGTTTTTGGGTTTTGCACTCTTGCAGCCATCATGGTTCACCAATCACGACCAAAAGGGGACGATCTCATCTACACATGACCTCGAACCTGAATATGAAAGTTTGTGATGATCAGACAACACCTACAGGGTGTAGCCTGTGCTAAAGAAAATGTGAACAGGCTCACAGATTTCCACACGCGTGATGGCAATAGCTTATCTTGACCTTGTCAAGTTAAGCTACTTAATAATCCAGGGGCTCAATTTGAACAAATATGAATCTGACTCCCCTATAGATGTTGTATACCAAATATGAAAGGATTCTGATTTTTAAAGATATTTCCTCATACTGCACTAAGTTAAAATTCGAGCTCCCATAGGGAGCCCAAATATAAACCCAAGAATCTGATTTGAACAAACTTGAATCTGACCCCTCTAGAGATGTTGTATACAAAATAAGAAAACATTCTGATTGCAGGGTCTAAAGAAGAAATTTTTTTTTTTTTAAATTCCTCATATTGCACAAAGTTGATATTCCAGCTCCCACAGGGAGCCCAAATATTTACCCAGGTAACCAATTTGAACAAACCTGAAACTGATCCACCTCGAGATGTATACCAAATACGAAAGGATTCCGACTGGAGGATCTGAAGGTCATTTTAAAAAAAATTTCCTCATATTGCACTAAGTTGAACTTTGGGCTCCAACAGAGACCCCAAATATTAACCCATAAACCCGATTTGAACAAACTTTAATCTGATCCCTATAGAGATGATGTATACTAAATACGAAAGGATTCTGACTGGTGGATCTGAAGAAGATTTTTAAAGACATTTCCTCATATTGCACCAATTTAAACATTGGGCTTCAATAGAGAGCACAAATATTAACCCATGAACCCGATTTGAACAAACTTGAACTGACCCTCCTATATATGTTTTATACCAAATACGAAAACATTCTGACTGGTGGATCTGAAGAAGATTTTTAAAGACATTTCCTCATATTGCACTAAGTTAAAATTCAGGCTCCCATAGGTTGCCCAAATATAAACCCAGGGACTCGATTTGAACAAACATGAATCTGACCCCCTAGAGATGTTGTATACCAAATATGAAAGGATTCTGACTGGTAGTTCTGAAGAAGAAAATTTTTAAAGAAATTTCCTCATATTGCACTAAGTTAAAATTTGAGCTCCCCCAGGACTCAATTTGAACAAACATGAATCTGACACCCCTTAGAGATGTTGTATACGAAATATGAAAGGATTCTGACTGCTAGATCTGAAGAAGAAGATTTTTTTAAAGAAATTTTCTCATATTACACTAAGTTAAAATTCGAGCCCCTGTAGGAAGCCCAAATATTAACTGAGAGCCTTGATTCGAACAAACTTGAATCTGATTCTCATAACAATGATGTTTACCAAATATTAAAAAATTCTGCTCAGTGGTTCTGAAGAAGATTTAAACAAGAGGCCCCAGGGGGCCTTAGGCACTCACCGAATGTTCCATACTGTTAAGACACAAATTTTATCAAAAGCTATTCTTAAGGTTCTACAGAGTAAATCTATACTCTCTGTGGAGCTAAAACATCAACAGGGCTGAATGGGACAATGCTGCTGATCTTTAAATATCAGAAGATTCTGCATGATGGTTCTGAAGAAGATTTTTAAAGAATTTTCCTTGAATTGCACAAAGTAAACATTCACGCCCCCATAGTGAGGCCCAATATTGATCGAGGGACTCAATATGAACAAATTTGAATCAGAACCTTACTAAGATGCTACATATCAAATATCAAAAGATTTTGCCCACTGGTTCGGGAGAAGAAGATTTTTAAAGAATTTTTTCTTAAATTGCACTGAGTGAAAATTCACGACCCATAGGGAGCCCCAATATTGATCAAGGGACTCGATTTAAACAAACGTGAATCAGACCCATATTAGCATCCTGCATACCAAATATCAAAAGATTCTGCCCACTGATTCTGGAGAAGATTTTTAAAGAATTTTTCTTGAACTGTACTAAGTAAAGATTCATGCCCCCATAGTGAGCCCCAATATTGATCAAAAGACTCAATTTGAACAAACGTGAATCCAACCCATACCAAGATGCTGCATACCAAATATCTAAATATTCTGCCCACTGGTTCTGGTGAAGAAGATTGTTAATGATTTTTTCTTAAATTGCACTAAGTAAAAATTCACACCCCCATAGTGATCCCCAATACTGAACGATGGATTCAATTTGAACAAACTTGAATCAGACCCATACCAAGATGCTGTATACCAAATATCAAAAGATTCTGCCCATCGGTTCCGGAAAAGAAGATTTGTAAAGAAATTTTCTTAAATTGTACTAAGTAAAAATTCACACCCCTTTAGTGAGCCCCAATATTGATCGAAGGACTCAATTTGAACAAACTTGAATCAGACCCATACCAAGATGCTGTATACCAAATATCAAAAGATTCTGCCCACTGGTTCTGGAGAAGAAGATTTTTCCTTAAATTGCACTGAGGAAAAATTCATGCCCCTATAGGGAGCCCCAATATTGATCAAGGGACTCGATTTGAACAAACTTGAATCAGACTCATACCAAGATGCTGCATACCAAATATTAAAAGATTCTGCCCATTAGTTCTGGAGAAGAAGATTTTTAAAGAATTTTTCTTAAATTGCACTAAGTAAAAATTCACGCCCCCATAGTGAGCCCCAATATTGGTTGAGGGACTCGATTTGAAACAAACTTGAATCAGACCCATACCAAGATGCTGCATACAAAGTATCAAAAGATTCTGCCCACTGGTTCTGGAGAAGAAAATTTTTTAAAAATTTTTCTATAATTCATACAGTGCTATCAGAGTTATGCCCCATACAGAGCCCCCAAGGGACATGGCCATCTCATTTGAACAAACTTGAATTGCCATATAGTAATGAACATCCACATGAAGTTTCGTGAAAATCGGACCAGTAGTTTCAGAGGAGATTTGGTCTCCTATATTGAGCCTAAATACGAACCGAGGGGCTTAAATTGAACACAGTTGTATCTGCCCCCCCTCTCCCCCCCCCCCCCCCCCCCTGGATGCTATATGCAAAATATGAGAAGATTGTGATCACTGATTCTGGAGAAGAAATTTTGCTAATATACTGACTCAGCATTTTTTCGATCCCCTCTACAAAGCACCCAAACACAACTGATGGCAATTTTCTTTCAATCGATTTTACTGGGCCTAAGGATGCTTCATACCAAATAACAGTTCTCTGTTCCGTGTGGTTTGAGAAATATGGGCGTTTGAAAATATTTTCTATTTTTAGCTCATGGGGTTCCGACGGGAAACATGGGAACTTTTTTTTTAGCATGAATCAAGTACTTATGACTCAGTAATACCACATACCGAATTTCGTTCAAATCAGACCATCGCTTCAGAAAGTTAAAAAATTTATAGTAATTTATATATTTTTTATACTTACCAATGACCCAGACATAGCTGGTGCTAACTCTTAAAATATAGGGCCAAACACAAATTTTGCCCCCCAATCCCCAAAATTTGCATCTAAAACTAAAGAAAACATGTCCTGAAAGGCCCGCCACACTTCGCCCCTACTGCGCATGCGCAGTGTCAAGGACGTTCCGAAATTGGCGCCATTTATCATTCTAATAACCAGTGCCTGGTAAGCGCTATGTACTCAGCGGGGAGGCAAGAGTTCCCAACTCCTGGGAGGGCCATCCCCGTCTGGGTCATTGGTAAGTATAAAAAATATATAAATTACTATAAATTTTTTAACATTTTTATACTGTACCAATGACCCAGACATAGCTGAATAGTAAAAAGGCTGGAGGGCCAAGGACATAGAGCAAAATGGAATACGCTCAATAAAATAAAATAGAGTCATCCCCTGTAGGGAAAAGAAGTAATAGGCCTTACATGTATCTTTCTTATTTATGATAAATTAGAAAGATACAACACCTTCCAAAAGTTAAAAAATTTATAGTAATTTATATATTTTTTATACTTACCAATGACCCAGACTTAGCTGGTGCTAACTCCACAAAAACCAGGGCCAAACACAAATTTTGCCCCCCAATCCCCAAAATTTGCATCCAAAACAAAAAGAAATCATGTCCTAAAGGACCTCCATAGTACGACTCTACTGCGCATGCGCAGTGACGCAGTCGTCCCGAAATTGGTGCCAAATATCATTCTTACTGGCAGTGCCTGGTCAGCGCTATGTACTCAGCGGGGAGGCAAGAGTTCCCAACTCAGGGAGGGCCATCCCCGTCTGGGTCATTGGTAAGTATAAAAAATATATAAATTACTATAAATTTTTTAACATTTTTATACTGTACCAATGACCCAGACTTAGCTGAATAGTAAACAGGCTGGAGGGCCTAGGACATAGAGGAAAATCCAATAAGCTCAATTATAAAATAAAGAGGTAACCCCTTAAGGAGAAAAGGAGTATTAGGCTTTACATGTATCTTTCTTATTTAATATTTAAATTAGAAAGATACACTACCCTTAATAATTGAGCACAATAACATTCATGTTCTCTATTAACATCCAGTATAACCCTTATACTAATTATTTTTAAAGCAAGCCAATAAATAAAGTAGTCCAGAGAATTGAGACTCTTTATAATCATTTAAAAGTGTCCGAGTATTGTATATTAAAGCCCGTTTGACACTTGACATATACAAATGCTTCACACCGAGCTACACTTTAAAAATAAGACATGAATGAAATTAAACATTAATATTACACTTTAAAACCATCCCGGAAGCGACTCAGAAATACTGTCTTGGAGGAGGCATTCCCTTGCTTTTCACTATAAAGCAGGTGACCTAAGGGAACTCCCGCCCCCCCCCCCCCCCTTCCCCTTGCCCTGGGTCAAATAGCCCAGAGCGAAGAGGGCAGTCGGACGGAGTCACTGCCGGAACAGAAAGCCTGCATAACTATAGTTGCAACTGTTTAGTGGACGACATTCTGAGCAACAGATAACGGACCTAAACAATGCAGGTCTCCAGAAATGGACTCAATATTTCTGAGATAAAAATTAGTAAATGTGGATGGCTGAGACCAATAAGCAGCCTTCATTAAATCTGTAATAGCAACACTATTAGCATAAGCCCAGGAAGTAGAAAGAGCTCTTACTTCATGAGCAGAAATCTTAAGCACAGACTGCTGAGAAGAAGATAAATCTTCATACGCAGTACGGATAGTTAACTGAATCCATCTAGCAATAGAATGGACTGAAATGTCCTTTCTATTAGGCATCAAAGACAGAAAGAAACGTTTCCGTCCCTTTCTGATGAACTGAGATCTCTGTTTATAGATACGTAGTGCTCTAACAGGACAGAGTAAAGGCCTACGCCCGTCTGAAGACGGAAGAGCCTTAATAACAATAGGTTCCGGATATTTATTAGGAGCCTGATTCTTAGCTAAAAAACCGACATTAGTAGTGAAGGTGATAGTGTTCCCAACACTACGATAATGAGAATCATCCACCGATAGTGCATGAAGCTCACTGACTCTTCTGGCAGAAGAGAAAGCTAAGAGAAAAGCTGTCTTATAAGATAAGAATTTGAAATCTACTGTCCCAAGGGGTTCAAATGGCTTTTCCTTCAATTTAAGGAGAACCCAAGCTAAATTCCACTTAGGAATTAATCTAAGAGTTCTGGGTCTATTTATCGAAAAGTTTCTAACCAATTTCGATAAAGAGACATTAGATCCAATTTGTAAACTATCATGATGTGCATAGGTATCAGATAACATAGATCTATAACCCTTTATAGTAACAGGTTGCAGTTTGATTTCGTCAAACAAGTATACTAGAAAGTTAGCAATGTCTGGTATAGAGGGATCAAATATATCAACAGAATGATCCCTACACCAACGACGGAAAACCTTCCACTTAGCCGCATAGTTTAGCGAAGAGGAGGTCCTCCTACAGTTAGAAATCGCGTCCACTGCTCGTCCTGTAAAGTGCTTGCCATGCAAGAAGGACCGCACAACGGAAAAACGTGAAGGTTGAGACCTTGCGGGTTGTGATGTAGTTGGCGCGATTTCCCCTGCCAAAGAAGATCCTCTCGTGGAGGGAGCTTCCGCGGTAGGTCCCACAACAGACACCTGAGTAGATTTATCCACGGTCTCTGTGGCGACAGAGATGCTACCAACAGAATCTTGCATTGAGATTGTTTTATCTTTAGCAATACTTGTTGAATTAACGGCGCTGGAGGATACGCATATCCTATCATTCCGTCCCCAGGGATCGATAGAGCGTCTACTGCAAATGCTCTTGGATCCGGACACGGGGACACATACGTTTGCAACTGATTGTTGAGATGTGTCGCAAATAAGTCTATCATTGGCCGTTCCCATTGGTAGCAAATCTGATTGAATACTTGTTTGTTGAGAGTCCACTCCGACGGCAACAAGCGACCCTTTCGTGAAAGGGAGTCTGCTAGCACATTCAGACGACCCGGTATGTGACGGACCGAAAGAAGAACGTGATGTTCCAACGCAAACAGAAGGATTCTTTCCGTTAGATTGAACAACGGAACTGAATGAGTGCCTCCCTGATTCCGTATATACGCCACTACTGTCGTATTGTCGGATAGGATTTGGACATGAGCATCGTGAATAATGTCCATCCAGTGACGTAACGCAAGCCAAATTGACATCATTTCCTTGATGTTTATGTGCTTGCACAGGAATTGCGGATCCCAAAGACCCTGGCATCTCGAATCCGTTGGGATTAATGATGCACCCCAACCTGTTTGACTGGCATCCGTCATAATGGTAAAACTCGGATCCGGCAACTGCAGCGGAACTCCTTGAGTTAACCACTGAATGTTTGCCCAAGTCTGAATCTCTTGTTTCACTTGATCTGACAAGAGAACGTCTACATCGAGCGAATGAATTTTCACACTCCAATTCTGAGTCAGGAAAATTTGAAGAGGCCGTGTGCGTAGCCGTCCCATCGGAATGAGATCCGCGGCGGCTCCGCACAGACCTATCAGTCTCATAAATTCTCTCGCCGTGACTTTGTCTGTATTCAGACAATAGCGAGCGTAACAACTGACTAATCTCGCTCTGGTTAACGGCAGACGAACGAGATTGTTGTGCGTCTCGAAGCTCATTCCCAGATGAGTGAATGACTTGGACGGCACCAGATCCGACTTCTCCTCGTTTACTATGAAACCGAGACGTCGGAGCTATAGAAGAAGATTCTGAACATCGTTCTGAAGCGTTAACTCGTTGCCGTACCTCTGAAGAATGTCGTCCAGGTAGGCCGACGTTACCGCAGACGAATGAGCTCGGAAGTAGATCATTACCGAGTTCATTACCCGTGTGAAAGCCCAGGGTGCTAGATTCAATCCGAAGCACATGGCCCGGAACTGATACACCACTCCTAGGACTGCGAAGCGTAGATACTTTCGGAATGTCGGATGTACCATGACGTGAAAGTACGCATCTTTGAGATCTATGCTCATTGCATAATCGTTCACCCGAATACTCGCTCTGACCGATCGAATCGTCTCCATATAAAACTTCGGAGCGACGATCAGCTTGTTTATCCAGCTCAAATCTATGACTGGACGGAACGAGCCGTCTGGTTTCGGAACCAGAAACAGATGGCTGTAGAATCCCAGCGATTCCTGGTTTTCTACGACCTCTACCGCGTTCTTCATTAAAAGAGACTGCACCTCTGATAGCAGAGCGTCTCTTTTCTGAGGGTTTGACGGAAGATGAGTCCACTTTGGACTTCGAGTTAATGGAGGCTTTCGTTTGAAGGATATCTTTAGACCTTCCGAAGTCACTCCTCTCACCCACGGGTCGTCCGTAATCGACGCCCACTCTTGAGAAAAACTCGACAACCTTCCGCCAAACGGAACGCGATAGAGGTTTAAGCCATCACCTCCTGGATCTGCGAGGCCTGCGGTAGGAGAAACCACGTCTTCCACGACCCGCACCTCGCCTCGTCGACCTCGGGCGTCCGACCGATTGTCCCGGCCTGAAGGACGTCCCGAACGAGAGTCACTATCCTGACGGTCTCTCGAATAAGAGCTAGAGGACGCACCGGAACCTCTATAGGAACCTCTCTTGGGCGGATAAGACCCAGAAGTGCCCGCCTTATTCGTGTCTGCTGTATCCGACCTTTTAGGAGCGGATCTAAACAACAGAGAATCACTAGCTTTCTTTTTAATATTATCATAAATAGCGGAAAGCTTGCCGTCAAAGAGAAGATCTCCTGAGACCGAAGCAACTCTAAGAGAGTTCTTCACCTTAGAATCCACTAGTGTGGATGTAGACAGGGCTGCGTCACGTCTAACCAACTCCAGATTTGCCACTGAAAGGGCGGAGTTACACGTGGAATAAGCTACTGCCCTTGAAAGAAGTCTTAAGGAGGATTGTATATCCTGAAACTCTTCCCCTTGAAGACGCAGTGATAACGCCTTAGTAAGGTGATCTGCGTAAGATAAGGCATCTAAATTGGCTCTGTTAGACGCAATAGCTGTTTCCAACACTGCGGTTGGAATAGAAGCTGACGACGGTAATGATAGCTCTAAGTCTTCCGCCTCGTCGTCCATACGCAGAGGAACTCTCGGTATACCCTGACCTGCCGTGTCGAATTTATTCCTTGCATTAATGAAAGGCAGGTTGAGAGTATTTGCGGACAAGAAGCCTGCTTTCCCCGTCCTGGAAGCAAGTTTAAAAATAGCGTCGTTCAATAATTCAAATGTTCTTGCAACATTATTGGACTGCGACGGAAACTCGGGAGCGATGTCCCTGAACCGCTCGAAAAAATCAGAGTCCAATGACGCTATAATTCTCCTGTCCGGAAGCGCAGCAGTCTGGCCCGACGGAACAACTTGAGGAAGAAAGTGCCGGATGAAGTCCACGGCAGCTTTGTGTTGTTCCGAAAGGGATAGCTCCAATTCATCCGTATCCCTTTCACCATCCGGTCGGACCTCCCGATGTTCCCGGTCGTCCGCCCCCGATGCTTCGGCGGAGCGTACCGACCCAGCGCTGTCGGATAATTCTCGATCCGACACCGTTTCTGTCGGCTGCTGGGATGCTGCGATAAGCTGTGCTATCTGCACTAGAATGTCCGACGTCGAGACCTGCGGAGGAGCGGTCTTTCGCTGCTTCGCCGAGGGCAGCTCCGCATCAGATGGCTCCCGCATACTTTTCCTATGCGAACGTCCGGAGTCCATCGGTCTCGAATCCCTGGCTGCCGGATGGTGTGACCTGGTCGCCGAAGAATCCTTCATCGGCGAAGCTGGCAAAATATCGGGAGGTCACGCAGCCAAGGTGCGGTCGTGTGCGCCGACGAGAAGAGGAAGCCTTAACAGTCTCTGCGGACTGCATATACAACGGAGCGTCCCGAGCGACGGACGTATGCTCCGCTAAAGACACATTTTGTACCACAACATCTGGTCCCAGATGTTGTTGTACGAGAGAGGGGCCTCTCTCGCTCGCGGCCCGGCTGGACCTGGACGAGCTAGGAACCGGACTAAAAGGCTTCCTCCGTTCTCGTTCACTATCCGCCGTCACTGGGTGTGCATCAATTATTTTTATAGTGCTCGCATCACCCAAAATTTCCTCTTGGACCGCATCGGACGAACCCGGCTGCCGAACCATTCGGTGAATGGACGCTACACCGGGCGAGCTAGCGGACGACATTTGTCTAATCTCCATGAGCACTTTTGCCGCTAGCTCTGTATTTATTTGTGACGACGGACGCACACTTGAAGAAGCTAACATGGAAACATCACCCTGTTCTGGTTCCTCTGAAATAGAAACTGAGAGAGTAGAGTGACCTTGTGGAGAAAGAGCCGGCATCGCTCTTTCTCCAGAAACAACATATCGTGACACACGTTTCCAATGTTTCTCATCCCAATGTTCACATACAGGACAGGGATTAATGCGAGAACACTGACTACAATTAATGCAATAATCATGAAAGTCAGAGGAAGATTTCTTCCTATTACAATTTGAACAAGTTCCCTTCATTGTGAAAGAACAACAATAAGTCCTAGTTACTCGCAAAAACCCCTGACACAAAGATACATAATAACATGATCCATTAATAAATGAAAAAACAATTGCAAAACAAAATAATTTTGAAAAAATATTTTTTCAGAGAAGCCCAAGTTGCTGAAAAGTAACGTTGAGCCCCGATGGATCCGATGGCAAAGTGTGGTCAAAAATTTTAAAATTATATAAAATAATTAATGAGACACTTTCGGATAATATAAATGTATCTTATAATGAGATAAACTACCACAAAGGCAAACAGCCCCCCTCAAAAAAGGCTGTTGCCAATGAAAACAAACAGTGTAAACACAGTAGAAAACATGACTCCAGGCACTGAAAAAACTGGCCCGGAATCAGTCATCAATTACACTCTATCTGATGCAAAACAGAGACTCCCAGGGGAGAATCTGCAGAACATCAGATGGAAGATGCAGAACACAAACGTTATACACCCATGGGTGAAAACGTAACTATGGGGAAAATAACAGAAAACATTCTGTAACCAAGCAACTCTCCCAGGGAATTTTTAGAAATGAAACTTCTCAAAAATATGCCAAAAGCATGGGAGAATTGCAAGGGGGGACTTTAGAAGGTTAGGGGAGAGGAAACACTGAATAAGCAGTGCACAATTAGCAAGAATGACAACAAGAGGCGTTTGCCTCGAAAATAGGCAACTTAACATAATTTCAACAAAAAATTTTAAGTACAGCCCTGATTATTTTTTGCCACTTCTTTTTTCCTCTCCTCCTTCTATCCTCCTTAGAATCACATTTTCTCCAAGAATTACGTGTCTGGCATCCTTTAAACTGAGATTTACAAGCACAAAGATCAGTGAGATGTTGACTGATGAAGGGCCAAACAGAGAATATTTGGCGCCAATTTCGGGACGACTGCGTCACTGCGCATGCGCAGTAGAGTCGTACTATGGAGGTCCTTTAGGACATGATTTCTTTTTGTTTTGGATGCAAATTTTGGGGATTGGGGGGCAAAATTTGTGTTTGGCCCTGGTTTTTGTGGAGTTAGCACCAGCTAAGTCTGGGTCATTGGTACAGTATAAAAATATTGAGCTTCATACATCCATGTACTCTATTAATATCCAATAATCCTTATACTAATAATTTTTAAAGTAAGCCAATAATAAGGTAAGTCTAGAGAATAGAGACTCTTATACTCCTAAAAGTGTGTGAGAATTGCATAATCATGTCCGTTGACATATGCAATATTCAAAAGCTATACTTTAAAAACTAAGACTTGAATGAATTTTATAAACTTAAACTTCTCACTAAACAACCATCCCAATAACAGCTCAGAATTACTAACTCCGGAGGAGGTATCCCCTTGTTTTCATAGTAAAAACAGGTGACCCAAGGGAACACCCTCCCCCCCCCCCCCCTTTTTCTTGCCCTGGGTCAAATAGCCCAGAGGGAAGAGGGCAGCCGAACGGAGACACTGCCGAAACAGACAGCCTACCTAGCTATAGTAGCAACTGTTAAGTGAATGACATTCTGAGCAGTAGATAATAGACCTAACAATAGAGGCCTCCAGAAATGGACTCGATATTTCTGAGATAAAATTCATGAATGTGGATGGCTGAGCGCAATGAGCAGCCTTCAAAAATCTATAATAGCAACACTATTAATGTAAGCCCAAGAAGTAGAAGAACTCTTACTTCATGAGCCGAAATCTTAAGCACAACTGCTAAGCCAATGATATACCGTAACCAGTACGCTAGTTAATAGAATCCATTAACAATAAAATGGAGCGTAACGTCCTTCTACTAGACATCAAAGACAGAAGAAGCTTACGCCCTTGTAATAAACAGATATCTGTTTATAAATACAAAAACTGTACCCGGAAAGAGTAAAGGCCTATGCCCATACGAAGACGGAAGGACCTTAAAATAATAGGTTCCGGATAATAGGAGCCTAACTCTTATGCAACAATCCAACCTAAATAATAACGGAAGTATTGATTCCGAAACTATGAAAGTGAAAATCATCCATCGATAGTGCATGAAACTCACTGACTCTACAGTAAAAGAGAAACCAACAGAATTACTGTCTAAAAGGTCAGAATTTGAAAACTACTGTTTCCAGAGGCTCAAATGATAACTTAGCTAAATAAGAACCGAAGTTAAAATCCGTATAGGAATTTAATCTAAAGATTCTAAGTCTATTTATCAAAAAGTTACTAACTGACTTAGATAAAGAGACAAAAGACTCAATTGTAAACTATCGTAGAGTGCATAGGTATGAGGTAACATAAACCTATAACCTAAATAACAACAGGCTGCAGTAGATCTTGTGAAACAAGTATACTAAAAAATAGCAATGAGTAGTATGGAGGGATCAACAATATGAACATAATGATCCCTACACCACGACGGAAGAGCCTCCACTTTAGTCGCATAGAATAGCGAAGAAGAGGATTTCCTATAGTAAGAAATCGCGTCCAAAGCTCGTCCAGTACAGTGCTTACAATGTAATACGGACCACACAACGGAATACATGAAGGTTGCGACCTTGCTGGTTGTGATAAAGATGACACGATTTACCCAGTGAAAAAAGATCCTCACATAGAGGAAGATTTCACGTTAAGATCCACAGTAGACAAGAGAGTAAATTACTCATGATCTCTGTGAAGATAGAGATGCTATCAACAGAAATGTATTGTGGTTGTTTATCTTAGCAATACCTGCTAAAACAACAGCGCCGGAGGATACGCGTATCCTATCATTCTGTCCTATAGATCAATAGAGCGTTAACAGTATTAGCTCAGAGATCTGGACAAGCCAACACATACGTCTGCAATTGATTAGCAAGCTGTGTCATAAATAAAACATCATTGGGCGCTCCCATAGATAGCAAATCTGATTGAATACTTGTTTGTTGAGAGTCCATTCTGACAGCAACAAGCGACCCGTAAGAGAACGGGAGTGTGATAAAACAATCAGACGACCCAGAATATGACGGACCAAAACTGAACTTGGTGTACTATAACCAACAGACGGATTCTTTCCATTAAATTGAATAACGGAAACGAAAGAGTGCCTCCCTGGTTCCGGAGATACGCCACTACTGTCGAATTAAAGGACAGGAATTTGGGCATGCGTTTCTGAATAATGTTCATGCAATGACATAAAGCAAGCCTAAAAAAACATTATTCCGCGGAAGTTAAACTGATAGCTAAAAGACTGCGGAACCCAAAGACCCTGGCACTTCGAATCCGTAGGGATCAGTATATATCCCAATCTGTTTGACTGGCAACCGTCATAACAGCCACACTCGGGTCCGGCAACTGCGGCGGCACTCTCTGAGTCAACCACCGAATGTTTGCCCCAGTCTGAATCTCTTGTAACACTAGATAGACAAGAGAATGTATAAATCGAGCAATTCATGGATTGCCGGAAAGTTGCCGTCGAAGAGAAGCTCCTCCGAGAACGAAGCGACTCTGAGAGAGTTCTTAACCTACTATCCACGCGTGGATGTAGCTAGGGCTGCGTCACGTCTAACCAACTCCAATCAGCCACTGAAGGGCGGAGTTATACGTGAACAAACTACTGCCCTCAAAAGAAATTACATTGAGAATAATATCCCGTAAATCTTTTCTTGAAGACGTAATGATAACGCCTCAGTAAGGCGGATTACGTATAATAAAGCGTCTAAGTTAAGTCTACAATACATAATGTCGTTCCCAACATTGAAATTGGAAACGACATAAACGGCGAAAAAGAATATATGCAGTCTTTAATCACACCGTCTAGACGCATATGAACTCTCGGTATGCCCTGCTCTGCCAAAATAAACTATTTGTAAAAAAGATAAAATGGCAGAAATGAGCCACGCGGACAAGAAACTAAACTATCATGCTTAGTAGCAGGCTTGTATATATATATATATAAATATATAGCGTCGAAAAATAAAACATGTTGTAATGACAATATTGGACTGCGTCGGTAAGTCAGGGACAAAGTCCCTGTACCGATCGAAAAATCCGAGTCCAATGACGCTATAAGTCTCTTATCCAAGATCGCAGCAATGAAGTCCGAAAAATAATCACTGGAAGAAATGCCCGAAGATATGAAAGGCATCTTCCGATACTACTAAAGGGAAAACTCGAAATCTTTCGAATCCCTTTCGCCATCCTGTCGGACCCTATAAAGCGTTCGGTCGTCCGTAGCTTGATGCAACCGCGGACCGCACCGACCCAGCGCCGTCGGATAATTCCTGATTCGACCGAGAAACTGTCAATTGCTGGGATGCTGCGAAACAACTGTGCTAACTCGGATAGCACGTCCGTCACTGAGGCCTGAGGAGAAGCGGTCTTACGATGCATTGCCGCAGGAAGCTCCGAGATCGTTACCCCGTGCATACTTCCAATATGCGAGCGAACGGAGTGTATAGGCCTCGTGTCCCTTGGCTACCGGATGGCGCGACCTATTCGCTGTGGAATCACTGAATGCCGAAACTGATCGGATACTCGAGGTCACGTAGCCAATGTGCGGTCGTGTGCCCTGCTGTGAGGATGAGGAAGCATTAAAGACAGTCTCTCGGACTGTCAATATAACGGAGCGTCCCGAGCAACGGACATATGCTCCGAATGTAAAATATCTGAACCACAACATGCGGTCCGCTATGTTGTTGGCTTCCTCCGATCTGTCCTCAATCTGCCGTCACTGGGTGAGTACTAAAGTAATTAAAGTGCTCGCATCACCCAAATCTCCTTCCTAGACCGCAACGGACGAACCCGGCAGCCGAACCATTCGATGAATGTACGCTACACCGGGTGAGCTAGCGAATGTCACTCCGTAAGCGATAGACATATTCCATGAGCACTTATTGCCGCTAACTCTTCATTAACTATGACGACAGAGGCACACTTTTGAAAGACATCTCCATAACTCTTCGAACAAGAAACCAGAAATGCTTGGATAGCAAGCATAAAATAATAATATATATAGCGTCGTTCAATAATTCGAAAGTTTGTGTGACATTATTGGACTATGTCGGAACTGAGGGACGATGTCCCTGAACCGAACCAAAAATTTCTAAGTCCACCGACGCTATCAGTTTCTTATCCGGCATCGCAGCATATGTAGTTCCGAAAGGGAAAGCTTGAAATCCTCCGAATCCCTTTCGGTATCCCGTCGGACCGGATGAAACTTTCGGACGTCCGTACCCGCTTCCGCGGAGCGTCCCGACCCAGCATCGTCGGATAAAATATATGCGACAGATTCAGTTGATGCTGGGATGCTGCGATAAACTGTGCTATTAAGGAAAGCACGTCCGTTCCCAAGGCCTGTGCAGTAGCGGACTTACGATGCATTGCCGCTGGAAGCTCCGTGTACGTTGACTCCCGCACACTTCCTATGCGAACGTCCGGAGTCTGCAGGCCTCGAGTCCCCGGCTACCGACCCAGCGCTGTCGGATAATTCTCGATCCGACACCGTTTCTGTCGGCTGCTGGGATGCTGCGATAAGCTGTGCTATGTGCACAAGAATGTCCGGCGTCGAGACCTGCGGAGGCGCAGTCTATCGCTGCTTCGCCGAGGGCAGCTCCGCATCAGATGGCTCCCGCATACTTTTCCTATGCGAACGTCCGGAGTCCATCGGTCTCGAATCCCTGGCTGCCGGATGGTGTGACCTGGTCGCCGAAGAATCCTTGATCGGCGAAGCTGGTAATATATCGGCGGTCACGCAGCCAAGGTGCGGTCGTGTGCGCTGACGAGAAGAGGAAGCCTTAGCAGTCTCAGCGGACTGCCTATACAACAGAGCGTCCCGAGCGACGGACGTATGCTCCGCTAGCGACACATTTGTACCACAACATCTGGGGCCAGATGTTGTTTAACGAGAGAGGGGCCTCTCTCGCTTGCCGTCCGGATGGACCGGAACGAGCTATGAACCGGACTAAAAGGCTTCCTCCGTTCTCCCTCCGATCCGCCGTCACTGGGTGTGCATTAAGTTAATTTTATAGTGCTCGCATCACCCCAAAATTCCTTCTAGACCGCAACGGACGAACCCGGCTGCCGAACCATTCGGTGAATGGACGCTACACCGGGCGAGCTAGCGGACGTCAAAGGCCGTCGAACCTACTAGGGTCCCCTTAGGCAATTGGCGTATTACATGAGCACTTTTCCGCTAGCCCTTCATTAATTGTGACGACGGAGGCACACTGTTGGAAGACATCACAGATACATCACCCTAATCTTGATCGTCTGAAATAGAAATTGATAAAGTAGAGTGACCCTGCGGGGAAAGGACCGGAGTGTCCAAATCCCCAACAACATACCGTGACATACGCTTCCCATATTGTCATCGAAATCATACGATACTGAACAGGAGTTAATGCGAGTACACTGACCACATATAGAATGATAATAAGGTCAGAGGAAGACTTCCTCTTAAAACAATTGATCAATATCCTTTCAATGTGAAAAGAAAACAAGTCCTGGTACTCGCACTAACCCCTGGCAATCAAAATACATAATAATAATATGATCCATTAATATAGAAAAAATAATTGAAATCAAAATATTTTGAAAAAATATTTTTTCAGAACAGCCCAAGTTTCTGAAAAGTAACGTTGAGCCCCAATGGATCCCAAGCCTAAGTGTGGACAAAAATTTTAAAAATATTTTAAACAATTTATTCAACACTTACGAACAATAATAATGTATCTAGTTATGAGGGCTGTTGTAAATGTAAACAATGAGTGTAAAAACACTGAAATAAGACTCCAGACACCCAGGCCCGAAATCAGTTACCAAAAATACACCATCTGATGCAAAACAGAGACTTCCAGGGAAGAAACTGCAGAACATCAGATGGTAGATGCAGAACACAACGCCTAACCACCCGTAGGTGAAGACGTAAACATGGGGAAAGAACAGAATTCATTCTGTTATTCAGCTAAAACTCCCAAGAAATTTTAGTAATAATAATTACAGAAACTATGCCAAAAGCATGGGAGAATAGCAAGGGGGAACTTAAAGGACAGGGAGAGAGGAAAACACTTGAAAAAACAGTGTAACTAAATAATCAGAATGACAACAAAATGGCTGCTGCCTTGAAAATAGGTAACTTAACATAATTTCATTAAAAAATTTTAAGTTACAGCCCTGATAATATTCTGTCACACATTCTTTTCCTCTCCTCCTTTTCTATCCTCCTTAGAATCACCATTTCACTAATATTTATGTGTCTGGCATCATTTAAACTGAGATTTAAAAGCACAAAGATCAGTCAGATGTTAACTGATGAAGGGCCAAACTTAGAATGATAAATGGCGCCAATTTCGGAACGTCCTTGACACTGCGCATGCGCAGTAGGGGCGAAGTGTGGAGGGCCTTTCAGGACATGTTTTCTTTAGTTTTAGATGCAAATTTTGGGGATTGGGGGGCAAAATTTGTGTTTGGCCCTATATTTTAAGAGTTAGCACCAGCTATGTCTGGGTCATTGGTACAGTATAAAAATATAGAAATTTTGGGCGGGCCAAAAATATTGCCCCTCCCATTATGAAAGCAAATATTGCTCCACAAACTTCGTTTGAAGAAACTTGATACTACACCTCAGAAGGAAGCTCCATACCAAATATCAAGCCATTGTACCCACTGGTTCATGAGAAGAGTTTTCTAGAATTTTGGACCATTTTCTCACACCCCCCTCCCTATGGAGTGTAGCAGCTTCATTGAACACACTTGAATGGCCATATGATAAAGACCATTCATATCAAATTTGGCCCAGGGGTTTAGGAGAAGTCGATGTAACGTTTACAATCGACGGATGGACAGCAGACAGAAAGTGATCACTTGAGCTCCCCCTGACTTTCAGTCAGGTGAGCTAAAAAAATGGCACTGTATGCTTCATGTCTGATAATACACTTTGTAAGTTTGGTCAGAATACAATTATTTTTAGTTGATCTAAATTGAATTTTAAAAGTGGGTTCTTCCAGCTAGATTGTGAGCATGTCAGTCTTTTTCAAGTTGATTGATTTAATAGCAGCAGACTCTTGCAAGGTGCATGAGAGGATTATCAGTAGATGATTTGTCATTATCTGGGAAGAGTATTAATTAACATATTGTTTTTTTTTTCTCTTTAGTTTATATAAAAGATTCTTTCAGCCAGACTTATCCCACTTAGTATGAAGGTGTTGTAGGGTAATTACTGCCATGCAGGGATGGTGTGGGGCAGTTCAGCCCCATTTGACCATTTTGAATTGAGATTTTATACCACCCCTGGCCATGGACTGAGGGGGGTGGGGGTGGGGAGGGGGGAGCAGGAGAACCAGGAAATGCAGTGTCAAACATCCCTCCACAATTGTGTGGGTTTTTTTTAAAGCCGGGAGTCATTGGTTTGGACGTTATGTATTTGTGGATGAGAGGATTTTCTATCTGGAATACAAGATACCCCTCTTCAAGCAGAATCTTGTTTTTTCAGGCAAGTCTACATACCTCACCCATTCATACAAATATCCAATTTTACCCATCGCAAATGCCACAAGTCACCAAACAACAAATGACAATTTAGTTCACCTGATTACCTAACATCTCGAACACACTAACTGTCAAAGAACCTGACATTCTATTCCAGACCGTACTGCAAACGGTACAACCTGACAAATGTCGTTCTGAATCATTCAATTATGCCCTATAAGCAATCCAATAAAATACCTAGTCACCTGCTTCACTGACATGTACCATTATCCCACATTGCAATAAATCCAAAGAGTGCCTTTAAAAAAAACCTGAGGCCCATTAAAGAATTCCATATGCCCTTGGATGTCTTCCCAATCCTGTCATTATAGCTGCCAAAGAAAGCAATACATCTAAATGATGCCAGTGCACAATGCTTCTCCAATCCTTCAGAGGGAAATACTGCATCAGCTCCCCCACCCCCTGGAAAGTGTCACCCAACAAATAACACTTTATTCGCTCCCCCTTACATGATGAGAGTTAAACTTTTACCTTATGCACTGCACGCTCAATAATGAAAGTGTATGGTAACTATATTCTCATTGAAAAAATTGTCTGTTACCCTAATTTATGTTTTTCTCTGACTCAGTAGGTCAACATCCACCCACCCAGGGTTTTCAATTCAAATCACCCACGTATAATAGTCATATATCTATAGAGAACACATGCCACCCAATCAAGATGAAGCATCAATGTGTTTGTGTGTACACCATATATGCGAAACCCTCATAACTGATTGGGCTGAAAGCTAATCCTACCCTATGTTCATTTCATCTCCAAATAAACAGATGTATGTCCACTCTAAAAACCTTGTCAGAAGATGCTGCTTTGAGCTGATGTACTCATCAGCCACAAATGTGGTAAGTTGTAGCCAATCAATGATTATGATCTTCATTCATAAAAAATCAATTCATAGATGCTGAATGATTGTCAAAACAGTTGATGTTAAAAACTATTCCCAATCCCTTCATTATCATAACAAGTTGAGAAAAAGAGAAATATTGCAAGATCAGTTGGTTATTATCACCATGTGGATTTCCAAGATAGTGTGTTGAAGTCGCGACCTTACCATTGGGTCATATATCAACTCTAACGGAGTCCTCAATATATGGCCAGAGATCTCGACTTCAACACAACAATTGAGAATCCAACATGGTGGTAACAACCTAATGTATTCAGCCAGCTGTTACCAGACTTCCTGAGATACATTGTGCCACAACATGCCCCACAAACAAGAGCTGACATTTTAACAGAAGCCATATTCCAATGTCTCCACCCTCCCACTCACAATTAAAAAAAACACTTTCGCTACACCTGTGGTCAGAATTTTAATGAGCTACCTCCAGTGTCATAAGAAACACCTGCAAGTATTATAACAAATGTTTAATAGTTAACATTTTAAAAAATATGATTCAATACTTTTTCTAAACAGAATTTTTCACTTTATCTTCCAATCTGTAACTGAAAACCCTTTACTGAAGTTCATCAAATTTGTGACTGATGGGTCATAAGCCAACATTTTGAAGCAAAAAATGATAGTAAAATATGAATATTTATTTCTGTATGTTGTATATAATCATCAGGTACAGGGTTATGCCAACTAACTCAGCTAAGCTGTCAATAAAATGGCTTGAACGACTCAAAGCACCCTGTGCCAGCCCTAAAGGGCATATATCACGATCATTCAATTTGTCAGTCACACAATAATTATAACAGTCTCTAGCTAATAACTCATCAATCATCCCATACATCGCCATACTCATTTTTCTTCTTTCCAGTACCTGAAAAAAGAAGAAAAGTAACCTTAAATTTGGTGGAATGAATGTACAGTGTTCAACAGTGCAATATATTAGAGCTGGGTGAGTTTTGTTTAGTTTTTCAGTTCGGTTTTGGTTTTTATGGCAAACTAGAAAACTGCACTGCAAGACCCAGCAAAAACTGGCCAAACATTTTCACAGTGTTTGTGCATACACTGATCAAACTATCTTATTAAGAGGGAACTGGA
The DNA here is from genome assembly GCA_031216915.1 of Pictodentalium vernedei. Classification (NCBI taxonomy): domain Eukaryota; kingdom Metazoa; phylum Mollusca; class Scaphopoda; order Dentaliida; family Dentaliidae; genus Pictodentalium; species Pictodentalium vernedei. The sequence goes on along the minus strand of CM062297.1, from coordinate 666,579,255 downwards.
CTAGTAGCCCCAATGAACTCTTGTCATTTAGTCTGTCTGGCAAAGGGATGGGTATGGTGTATTCTCACTGTCCCATCTTTTCCTATATTGACTCATCCTGACGAGTCAATAAGAGCGAAGATTTGACAGTGAGAACACAAGATAGATTAGATGAACTTAATTCATTTGTTACCTTAATTTATGTTTTTCTCTGACTGGGTAGGTTTGGCAAATGATCACCTAGAACCCTCAAGAATGATCGAAGGGAAGTAAGACTGAATCTTATGAAGATATACTTACAGATAGGGCTTATTGTGGTGAGTGGTGTCGAGTAAACTATTGTTTTTTTCTCCAAGTGAAGGAGTATTTACTACATGTTCTTAACCCTTTGAACTCTAGTGGTATCTTCCATGCCAGTTCAATGGAATCAATTAGAAGAGTCCATATTTATTGTTTGGGGTAGACCAATCAATATTTTCAACGTGTAGCTCTGGGCTGCACATCGAAAATATTGATTGGTCCACTCCACACATTTACTGAACAGACATCCTATTTAATGACGTTATGACATATCATGTTCCTGGCTTGAAAACTGGCAGCGAGGGTTCAAAGAGTTAACATGTAGAAAAGCTGAACCAAACCTTGAGATTTTTTCCTGAAACCAAACCAAAACTGAAACTGAATCTGAACAAGAGGCCCCAAGGGGCCTGAGGGCGCTCACCTGACATGGTAGCCTAAATATCAACCCTGAGAATTGATTTCAACAAGTTGCATCTGCTCCTCCTAAGAAAAGCTTACACCAAATATCCAAAGATTCTGACCAATGGATCTAAAAAAAAAAAGATTTTTTGAGAATATTCCTCATATTGAACTAAATTATAATTCAGGCTCCCACAGGGAGCCCATATATGAACTCAGGGACTTGGCTTTAACAAACTTGAATCTCACCCCCCTAAGGATGCTGCACACCAAACATCAAAACATTCCGACTGCTGGATCTGAAGAAGATGATTTTTTAAAGAAAATTCCTCATTTTGAACTAAGTTACAATTCAAACTCCCACAGTAAGTCCAAATATGGACCTAGGGACATGGCTTGAACAAACTTGAATCTCACCCCCTAAGGATGCTGCATACCAAATATTAAAACATTCTGAAGAAGATTTTTAAAGAAAATTCCTCATTTTGAACTAAGTTATAATTCGGGCTACCACAGTGAGCCCAAATATGAATTCAGGGAGCCGATTTGAACAAACAATGTTGCATACCAAATATCAAAAGATTCTGCCTGCTGGATCTGGAGAAGACGATTTTTTAAGAAATTTGCCTGAAATGCACTAAGTTCAAATTTGGGCTCCTATACTGAGCCCAAATATAAACCCTGGGGGCCGATTTGAACAAACTAGAATCAGCTACGCCCCACAATGTTGCTTACCAAATATGAAAAGATTCTGCCTGCTCGATCTGGAGAAGAAGATTTTTTAAGAAATTTGCCTGAAATGCACTAAGTTCGAATCTGAGCTTCTATAGTGAGCCCAAATATGAATCTAGGGAGCCGATTTGAACAAACTTGAATCAGATCCACCCCACAATGTTGCATACCAAATATGAAAAGATTCTGCCTGCTGTATCTGGAGAAGAAGATTTTTTAAGAAATTTGCCTGAAATGCACTAAGTTCGAATTCAGGCTTCTATACTGAGCACAAATATGAATCCAGGGGGCTGATTTGAACAAACTTGAATCAGATCCACCCCACAATGTTGCATACCAAATATGAAAAGATTCTGCCTGCTGGAGCTGGAGAAGAAGATTTTTGAAGAAATTTGCCTGAAATGCACTAAGTTCGAATTCGAGCTTCTATAGTAATCCCAAATATGAATCTAGGGAGCCGATTTGAACAAACGTGAATCAGATCCACCCCACAATGTTGCATACCAAATATGAAAAGATTCTGCCTGCTGGATCTGGAGGAGATGATTTTTGAAGAAATTTGCCTGAAATGCACTAAGTTCGAATTCGAGCTTCTATAGTGAGCCCAAATATAAATCTAGGGAGCTGATTTTAACAAATTTGAATCAGATCCACCCCACAATGTTGCATACCAAATATCAAAAGATTCTGCCTGCTGGATCTGGAGAAGACGATTTTTGAAGAAATTTGCCTGAAATGCACTAAGTTCGAATTCAAGCTTCTATAGTGAGCTCAAATATAAATCTAGGGAGCCAATTTGAACAAATTTGAATCAGATCCATCCCACAATGTTGCATACCAAATATGAAAAGATTTAGCCTGCTGGATCTGGAGAAGAAGATTTTTGAAGAAATTTGCCTGAAATGCACTAAGTTCGAATTCGGGCTTCTATAGTGAGCCCAAATATGAATCTAGGGAGCCGAGTTGAACAAACTTGAATCAGATCAACCCCACAATGTTGCATACCAAATATGAAAAGATTCTACCTGCTGGATCTGGAGAAGAAGATTTTTTAAGAAATTTGCCTGAAATGCACTAAGTTCGAATTCGGGCTTCTATAGTGAGCCCAAATATGAATCCAGGGGGCTGATTTGAACAAACTTGAATCAGATCCACCCCACAATGTTGCATACCAAATATGAAAAGATTCTGCCTGCTGGATCTGGAGAAGAAAATTTTTGAAGAAATTTGCCTGAAATGCACTAAGTTCGAATTCGAGCTTCTATAGTAATCCCAAACATGAATCTAGGGAGCCGATTTGAACAAACTTGAATCAGATCCACCCCACAATGTTGCATACCAAATATGAAAAGATTCTGCCAGCTGGATCTGGAGAAGATGATTTTTGAAGAAATTTGCCTGAAATGCACTAAGTTCGAATTCGAGCTTCTATAGTGAGCCCAAATATGAATCTAGGGAGCCGATTTTAACAAATTTGAATCAGATCCGCCCCACAATGTTGTATACCAAATATCAAAAGATTCTGCCTGCTGGATCTGGAGAAGAAGATTTTTGAAGAAATTTGCCTGAAATGCACTTGCCTGAAATGCACTAAGTTCGAATTCGAGCTTCTATAGTGAGCCCAAATATAAATCTAGGGAGCCGATTTGAACAAATTTGAATCAGATCCACCCCACAATGTTGCATACCAAATATGAAAAGATTCAGCCTGCTGGATCTGGAGAAGAAGATTTTTGAAGAAATTTGCCTGAAATGCACTAAGTTCAAATTCAGGCTTCTATAGTGAGCCCAAATATGAATCTAGGGAGCCGATTTGAACAAACTTGAATCAGATCAACCCCACAATGTTGCATACTAAATATGAAAAGATTCTACCGGCTGGATCTGGAGAAGAAGATTTTTTAAGAAATTTGCCTGAAATGCACTAAGTTCGAAATCGGACTCCTATACTGAGCCCAAATATGAACCCAGGGGGCCGATTTGAAAAAACTTGAATCAGATCCACCCCACAATGTTGCATACCAAATATCAAAAGATTCTGCCTGATGGATCTGGAGAAGAAGATTTTTTAATGTTTTTCCCATTGCCTACAGTGTTAAAAAGTGTTGACTGAGCACTTTTTCAAAGTCCTGAAAAAAGTACCTTGTGATCAAACCGATACGGATTTTTTTTAACCATTCTATTCTACTGGATAAAAGTAAGCTTTATACAAAATAAGAATTCTCTGTACCGTGTAGTTTTGGAGATATGGCAGTTTTAAGGTTTTTCCTATTTTTAGCTCCCGAGGTTCCCACGGGGCAATGAGAAAAAAATTTTTTGCATCAATCAACTACTTATGACCCATTATCATCTCATATCAAATTTGGTTCAAATCGACCTCACGGTGCAGAAAATAGAAATTTTAGGCGTGGCCAAAATTTTTGCCCCTCCCATAACGAAGGCAAATAATGCCCGACAAACTTCTCTTGAACAAACTTGATTCTAAACCTCAAAAGGACTCTGTATACCACATATCAAGTCTCTGCTACTGGTGGGATCAATAGAAGATTTTCAAAAAATTTGCCCATTTTTTCCCCACACTTCTGCTCAATATGAGCCGAAACCTAATTTGGATAAAAATCAAAATGCCCCTATATAACCACTACTTACATGAAATTTAATTAAAATGTGGCCAGTGGTTTAGGAGAAAGAGGTTCAAACACCACCTTCACGACGGACGACAGACAATGGACGACAGACAAAGAGTGATAAGAAAAGCTCACCCTGACTTTCAGTCAGTTGAGCTAAAAACCAAAACCTTTCAGCTTTACAATTTCTTCAACAGAGAGAGATATTTCTTTATCAGGAATTCTGCACACAAACTGAATAGGAGACAACACTTGCAATCGATTGATTTTAAGTGTGATCTTGATATGACCTTAACCTTGAAGTTACGAACCTGTCAATGGTGTGTGACACATCCTCCCATTTTTCTTTATAATTGTGTGAAGTTTGATGGCTGTGGCCCCAATAGTTTCTGTCTTATGCTCAAGACACAGGACTTTGAACATATGATGGTCAAGTATGACTTTGAAGATGCAGGACCAACTCTTATACAGGAGACAACATCTGACATTTGTATAAAGTTCCATTATTACAAACCGAGTCATTTCTGAGTTATGGATGAGACACGAATATTGACCAGTTTTAAGTGTGACCTTGATCTTGAAGTTACATATCCAGCTATGGCATGTGGCACATCCTCCCACTGTCCTTTACAACTATGTATAGTTGATGGTTGTAGCCCAATAGTTTCCAAGTTATGCCTCAGACATGATTTGTGACCTTGAACAGGTGAAGGTCAAGTATGAGCTTGACTCTGAAGATGGAGGAGCAACTATTATACATGACACACTTTCTGACAAGCCTTAACATTTGTTTGAAGTTTGATAACTGCAGTTTAATTAATTTTGGAGTTATGGCTGAGACATGAATATTGGTCAGTTTTAAGCATGACCTTGAAATGTGACAATGAATTTGAAGTCAGAGACATGGCTATGGCATGTGACACATCCTCACATTGTCCTTTATATTCATGTGAAGTGTGATGGTTGTTGTCCCAGTAGTTTCTGAGTTATGTCCGAGACACGATTTGTGACCTTGAATATATAGAGGTCAGGTATGCCCTTGAAGATTGGAAAGCAACTATTATACTATTATATGTGACACACCTTCTTACTTTCTTACCGTCCTTAACATTTGTATGAAGTTTGATAATTATAGTTTGATCCGTTTCTGAGTTCTGGCTGGGGCATGTGTATTGACTGATTTTAAACATGTTCTTGACCTTGAAGGTATGAACCTGCCAATCCTTCCATTGTCATTTATAATTGCAAGAATTTTGATGACTGTAACTCCAACAGTTTTTGAGTTATTGGCTCGCACACACAAACACCCCCACCATTTCACAAACACCCTCACATTTTTGGCACCAAACCATTTACAATGCTGACAACAGAATCCTCTGACCTAATAACTGAAGTTCCATCAAAGAATAAATATCATTTTCCTGCCTGTAATTTTCTGTAGACAACTACTGAGCTCTGTCAAATTAGATCAATAGAATTAAATTCTCAATTTACCACCACTTTGGTAACAAACAAAATAAAAACTAGAAAGAAAGTGTACAAAGGACATTGATCCTTAAGGGCGTGGAAAATGTTAAACATTTTATGCAACTAGACAGTCTACATCCTGTGGCTTTGCTGTAGTTTGTAGACATATCTTGGCTTCCTGTACAACAAGTTTTGCTGGGTGGGGGTGGGGTGGGATTTGTCTCATTCCCTCAATCATTTTCCAACTTACTTCCAATGGTACTGTATTTTGGTCTATTTATTTATTTATCAGGACTCAACAATAGTTCTGACTGCAAGGGGTGACCTCGTGTCGGATTGTTTTACCAGTGGAGGAAACCAGTGTACCCAGAGATAACCACATAGGAGCAGCAAGCAACTGTCAGTCTCCCCAAGGTACTAGCTCTGAATTGGTTGAAGGAAAGTACACCAGTGACATGAAGTATGCCTTAGTAAACAGAGCCACCATGCCTTGCCCAAGAACACAATGAAGTTACCTCTGGTCAGGATCAAACCATGTACCCTTTAGTTTGAAGTCCAATGCTATGCACACATTCAACTACCTAGGATTCTATACATTAACCCTTTACCCAACGTAACGGCCAAAACCGGCCAGCGCTATTCGCAAAAATCGCCAATTAATTTTCATTATTTTTTTCATTTTTGTCTCAAAAACATAGACATAATCTGGTTTGGATTATCTCTACTGGTGCCAGTTGTTTCAATTCTCCCCTGAGTTTGATAGCATCAGCAGCAACTTGGTTAGAGCTGTGACAATGAGGTGTTGACCTGATATGACAAATCAGAAGGTATGTAGTCACTATTCCTTTACAAGATTCACTTACACCTAAGTGGAGAAAGAACAGCTTACTGGAAATTTGCATCAGACTCCATATTCATTAACCCTTTACCTAACATGAAAAGCAGACGACACTTGCAAAAATAATTCTTGAATAACTAATCTTTTTCATTTTGTGTCTCAAAAACATAGGTTATGACCCCTCGTTGGAACGAGCTCGTCGAGCTCGTTCCAATGAGGGGTCATAACCTATATTTTTGAGACACAAAATGAAAAAGATTAGTTATTCAAGAATTATTTTTGCAAGTGCCGTCTGCTTTTCATGTTAGGTAAAGGATTAAACTAGGACTGAAAGGTGATGAAGACAGTAACTGATTTGAATTTATATCTTTTCAACATGCACTTTTGTTTCTTATTCTGTTTCAATGCTTTATTTGTCATTTTACCATATATTATTTCTTTAAAATACCAAATGCTCCTAACTATTGTGACTTGATTTATTTTTTGTATAAAAGGGGATAAAAAAAATTGTTATTACAATCCTTTTCTGGCAACCAATCCAAACAAAACTCATTTCTTTTCTGGCATCAGCAATTGATACATTTTCTTGTTCTATAAATTCCATTCTGCACATCACAAACAGAAAACCACATTTACCACTAAGAACCGAATGTGAACAAGCAACATTCATCTGATTGGTTCAAGTCTTGTAGTAATACTTCATAACTAGTTCACTTTTTCAATACAGCTGTCCAATCAGCGTCAAGTATGCAAACAAACTCCCCCTTTTATAGAGCAAATAGTTATATTTACTAAAATAAGACCAACTATTTTTGTGGTTTGCAGGCCTCCAAGAGATGAATCTGATTTACATTAAGGAGATGGCAGGTAAACAGCCAATCTCCTTGTAATTTTTGTACCACAGCATCAGTACATATTTTTTACTATTTATATCATTATATTATTATTTGTAATTCCCACGTGCTATCCAATTTATTGTACACTATTATGCTACATTTACTGCAAAATAAAATATTGAATAGAAAAACTGAATTGAATCAGCATTGAGTATGCAAATAAACTCGGCATGACCTCAAGTAAGAAGCGAAGTGTTAGACACACAATGACTAAAGTGGAAGGAAGTGCTGATTACCAGAAAAAGCAGGAAGCAGGGTTGAGAGAAAGAAAAAAATAAAAAGGGGACATACAAAATGGACCCAGAAACATCAGAATTCCATTTAAAACCATAAAATTTTCATCTCTAGACACATCATTAGGTACAAATCTTGCCCACATCTTTAAAATAAACTACTGATTTACAGGCATGATCAGAAATTGACTCCCCTCCTTTAGTACAGTATCAGTTAAAATAAGTTGTAGGTTAATCCCAAGAAAATTTTTGATCCAATATTTCTCGTTAAAAAAATCCAACACTGGAGAAAATCTTTTCAAAGAGCTTTTCAAGATATGATGTCAAGGTTGGGGTAATCAACATTGGTAAAACAAAGCAAAAGTTCTCTTAATGAGTCTGTTCCCATAAGGCCTAAAATATAGGTTTCAAAAGAAAGAAAAAGTTTTAAAAATAAAAAAATTTGAATGGTGGTATTGGAGAACATTACTGGGCAGATTTTTGATTCATCAGGTAAAGGGTTAATACAAAAAACTTACATGGGGCATAAAGCAATTAAATTGGCTTTCAACCCTTGATGGCCGGGAGATTTCTGCACACTTGTGCTACAATTTGACAGCCTACAGCATGAAGCTTTGCCGTTGTTTCTGCCTTTTTAGAAGTCAAGACTTACCAAGAAACAACTACCAAGGTATTTAGAATATAACTTGAAGGCAGGGTTTCCACTATACCGGCACAGTGGCCATCAACTGGTCGCATTCTCCCACCAGGGAACCTTCCAGACATTAATCAACATGTTAAAATTCACCCTGACCTGCCCATTCCCTGAGAGATAATTGATTCATAGATTGTAAAAGTGCCATTTCTAGACTACTTTTGATGATTTCCGTACACAAATTTCATAGAAAGGTAACTGAACTCTGATGACGTAATTACTCCATTAGTCCTGCATAACTCAATCAACCCCCAATGAAAAGCTAGACAAACTGTAAACGATAACCTCATTGAATATTAAATGCATCACGTGACAAAATGGTATGATTTGTTGTTCAGTATGTGCACTATGTAATGTGAGTTGTAAAACTTCATTCAGTAGGAAATATCATTATGTGATGTTTCTGACCAATCTTATTACTCCCAACATTTATCCAAAACAAGCATGTGTTGAAAACGCATGAACTTCTGTACACGTACTCTCGTCAGCGTTAATTAAAATGACACAACAATTTACAGGTATACTGTTCACACCACATTTGTGTGTTTTAATCAGTGTAATGGAATCTTGAATCTATTTTCTTGAAAATTACAGAACTGCGAAAAAAAGAGCTTCTTGTTTCCAATTCAGAAGTGCAAAAAAGCATGAGTGCGACAGTGTTCCTCAAATTGGCAGCACTGAAATTTATTGTATAAATGAAAGATTTTTCACCTGACTTTCTCCTCATTGGTCCTTACTCTTACGCAATTACTGGCTCTCGGAATGTGAAAACCTACGCAAATATCACTGTGAAAAACCTCAAAATATCCCTCGGATGCAACAAAATGGAGGTTTTGGGACCCCCAAATTAAAAATTTTCATACCACAGGCCGAACCATGGTCGGCTCATGGTAGCAACAACTCTTGGCTGCCACATTATATAGCCTCATTTATTTTCCCCTGATAGAAGCACTGTGCACATTGAAGGTTTGCCCAGAGTCAGCATATTGGCTACCTATTCAATTGCAGTAAAAAGTTACCTGTCTAAACTAGGCCTCTAAGGATGAATACCACCCGAACCTTCCCCTCGTCAAACTGTCTCCGAGATATTGTACCCAAACCTCCCCCCAAATATTTTACCCAAACCGTCCCGAGTGGCCAACCCAAACCGTCCGCCAGATTTTTTTTTCATTTTTCAATTTTGTTGCCCTTATATCTTTTCGTTATTTTTTTTTTTTATAAATTTACGTAGATGTAATAAATTAAAAAAAACTTACCTGCGAATCCATTGCAATTGAAATTAAAAACCCATGAAATATAAGTAAATCCAAAATAAATGCCATGACAAAAACCTGAATTTCCACACTGAAAACACGCCTGTTCACATAGATGGAATGAAAAATCCATGAAATGAAAGTCAATCCAAAATAAATGCCATGAAAAAGTGAAAGACACGTCTGTTCACTTTAGTGAACGAAATGAAACTGACGATTCAAACATGAACAGAACTGTTAAAATAAGTTAGTCAGTTGGCTTTTGGCACTTCTCACGCAACTTCTCATAGGAAACAAGTATTACTATTTTGTTTTGACAGCTACATGTTTCAAAGAATGTTCTGATGGCGACGAATCATTTTGATCATTATGATTACCATTTTGTTACAAGAGCTGCATATCCTATTTCAAAGAATGTTGTGAAGATGTAGATAGAACATGAAATTTAATATATTTTTCTAGTGTATTTCAACAATGCTAATGTAAAATGGTACACATCATTTATCATAATGTAACAGAAAAAACTCGGCAAGCGCTAATAACAAAAAAAATCAGATTTTATTAATATTTATATTTTTCACCTCAAAAACATAGCTTATGCCTGCTCATGGGAATGGGCTCTCCAATGAGCAGTTATAAGGCTAAAAAAAAAATAATGTTTTGATTCTCAGGCCCTCCCTCGTTGGATTTGAACCTCCTCATTAGACATTTTTATTATGTCATGTTTTTTAAAGAATTTGTGAAAACTTGGAATGATCATTTTTTCACATTTCTTGACATATAATTATTTAGCTGTGTTTGCAGTAAATTGTTATGTCTTGTTGCAGTTTATGGGAGAGTGCCCAGAGGCACTCTCCCATAAACTGTAATGAGGCAAATTCTGATATACTGGATCATGATTTAATTATTTATTTATTTGCTGGTGTTTAAGGTCATATATTTCTGCACAATGCCTAATAATGGCCGCAACACTGATATAAACTCAAGTTTAACCAATCATTTAGAGCCATGTTTCCCATTTTAAAGGACTCCTACCCCAAGCATTGGTTACTGGGGCCTATTCTAATGGATCATGATGCTTGACAGATCTATACCATTAAAAAGAACAATAAAATACAAATCCTTTTAGCTGTTGTTATGGCAGTTAGTTATAAAAGGTATACTATAATTACATTAAAATACAACCTTTTCTCTTTTTCAAGTGGAAAGACAGCAAAAAGATTTACTGAGTATACTCAACCCTTTACACGAAAAAAAAAAATTAAAAAAAAAAAAAATAAAAATAAAATCCTCCCTCCCTCACTGATTTGAAAAAAAAATTGCCTGAGAATCAATTCATTTTTTTTATTTGGCCTAAGCTATGCTTTTTATGAGAAAAATGAGTAAAATATAATAAAATCTTATTGACGATTTCTTTGTAACTAACGCTTGCCAAGTTTTTTCCATTTTGTTAGGATAACGGTCAATTATATATTTCTAGTCTTGATTACAACTTTGATGTTAAACAGAACATGATTCAATATCTGTTTCTCTTGTGTTTATAACACTGATTCAGTATGTATTTCTGTTGTCTATAACACCTATGTAAAACGGTATGTGATATTACTGAAAAAATAAAGACAAATGACTATAAAACTTAGCGACACTTTGTTGTTATTTTGTAGAGGACGGTTTGGGTAAAATATCGGGGGACTGTTGGGGTAAAATATTGGCTTTGGGGAAAACATCAGGGGGCGGTTTGGTTAGACTATAGGGGGACAGTTTGGGTGAAATATCGGGGGACGGTTCTGCCAGGGGACGGTTTGGGTCAGATATCAAATTTAACTTCGTTGAGTGGGGGGTCGTTTGGATAAAATGTCGGGGGATGGTTTGGGCAAAAAATCCAGGGGACGGTTTGGGTGGCTTCGCTAAGGATAAGTTTTAAATACAGCTCTGATAGAGGATCACAGCCACTGAGACAGTTAACTCTTTACCTAAATTTATCTGACTTCATACACAAGGATCACCATTAACTGGTGGAGTGCTAAATTATTTTTGATCCTTAGAATTTTTTTGTGCATCTTTGCCTTGTAACAATTTATGGGAGAGTGCCAGTGGGCACTCTCCCATAAATTGTAACAAGGCAAATCCCAACAGATAAAATAATATCATTTCAAAGACAATATGAAACACATCCACAGAATATGAAGCCTTTAAATTGCAGTACCAGCACTTCAGAATGAAGCCCAAATATGGGCTTCTAGCACTCAACCAGTTAACAATTTGTTATTTCAACTTTTGTTAAAAAAACATAGGTTATGTACTCTTAACGAAACAACTTGAAGGAGTGAAAAACTGAATATTTTAGTTATTTCGGAACAATATTGTACACGTTTTATTCAAGCTAGTCATATAGGTGAAGAGTTAAGGATGTTTATTACACACCTATTATTTTTCCTCTAGTTCCATATTTACTAAACCATATGGAACACATGTTCAATACAGATTTCTGTTGGACAATTTTCCCTCCTGACGTCATGGATCCATCAAAAGAACCAATCTCTGCACATTTTCATAACTGGGCAACCAAAATTTTGCATTTTGACCAAGATAAATTTCGGAAGCTGCAGTGAAATCAAATGTCAACTGGAAAATGTTTTTGTTCAATTCCACTAAAATTAACAAAATTGAACTTATTCTAAAAGTGGGGAGTGAGTTTATAACACTCAAGTTTGGACCTTGAAGCGAATATTTCTCTCATATTTGGACACAATGTTAATTTATATTTTCTGTTTACATCGCGATCTATCGTGCATGTTTGCCAATCACACCTGAGTTTGGTTTTGTGTTTATTTCAAGCAGAAGTCAGAACTGTCAAATTCTACAAATAAGACCAAATTTTTAAATTAATGGATTCTATGACATTGGGGTGTGTAATAAACACAGAATGCCATGATACATGAATGCCTTCGTCAATATGGTACTCATAGTATCGCTGAAGGATAGAACTCAAGGCAATGCCTCTCGTTCTATCCTTCTGCACTGGCACTCATGCCATATTGACGAACACTTTCACACATCACAATGTTTTGGGTATGTATGATCTGGAAAAAATATTTTATATTCCAATGACTTTTGCATGAACAATGAGAACATTAATCCTCTGCACACTGATTGTCTAAATACCAAAAATTTCAAGAATCAAATTTTCCCATACCACACTTTGGACTTCAACCAATTCAATGTTGTTTGAGAGACCTCAATGAGCTCTGTGAGGCAAAACTGAATTAGTTAAATTTGTAGTTGCATTATGGGGAATATATGCAGTTTGAAATATTGATACCTCGGTGTACAGAGGGTTAATAAAGCTATTTGTTCAGATATTTAATTTTGGGCAATGAAAACTGAAACAAAAAGACAGGGTTTGCACAGCAAATTTACTTTTGAAATTCCAGGCCTTTTCCAGGACATTCAAGAACCTGAATGACAAATTTACAGGACTTACATTTGTATCTGTAAAGCTCAATACATGTAGTATGCATCCTTTTTAATACTTGTCTTTTTTATAATTTAAAAAGTAGGTAATGAGGGTTGGCAAAGTCTTGTGTCTAAATACCTATCCCTTTGGGTGAGATTATCGCATCCCATCCCACATCACTAGAAGATAATAATAGCCTTGGTAATACTTTTACAATTTTCGAATATTAAGGTAATTTATATTTTTGGCCAGTTATTGGATTTGTTTTGACAAAAGAAAGGGGATGTTTTGAAAAAGGCCTTTGACAAAGTGTTTTGACAAATGAGTGGGGACATTAAGATGGGAACGGTTTTGCCAACCACACAAGGGGCTATTTTGACTAGCACCCAAAGTATTCTGGTCTGAAAGAATTCTAATGTTGTGTGAAGGAAAACAAAGCAGAAACATAGTCACTAAGACTCAGCTTGAATTGCTGTTACATTGTCAGCAGACAAAGCATTGAACATACTGTTAGTGTCAAAAAAGTTAAAAAATTTATAGTAATTTATATATTTTTTATACTTACCAATGACCCAGACATAGCTGGTGCTAACTCTTAAAATATAGGGCCAAACACAAATTTTGCCCCCCAATCCCCAAAATTTGCATCTAAAACTAAAGAAAACATGTCCTGAAAGGCCCTCCACACTTCGCCCCTACTGCGCATGCGCAGTGTCAAGGACGTTCCGAAATTGGCGCCATTTATCATTCTAATAACCAGTGCCTGGTAAGCGCTATGTACTCAGCGGGGAGGCAAGAGTTCCCAACTCCTGGGAGGGCCATCCCCGTCTGGGTCATTGGTAAGTATAAAAAATATATAAATTACTATAAATTTTTTAACATTTTTATACTGTACCAATGACCCAGACATAGCTGAATAGTAAAAAGGCTGGAGGGCCAAGGACATAGAGCAAAATGGAATACGCTCAATAAAATAAAATAGAGTCATCCCCTGTAGGGAAAAGAAGTAATAGGCCTTACATGTATCTTTCTTATTTATGATAAATTAGAAAGATACAACACCTTCCAAAATTGAGCTTCATACATCCATGTACTCTATTAATATCCAATATAATCCTTATACTAATAATTTTTAAAGTAAGCCAATAATAAAGTAAGTCTAGAGAATAGAGACTCTTATACTCCTAAAAGTGTCTGAGAATTGCATAATCATGTCCGTTGACATATGCAATATTCAAAAGCTATACTTTAAAAACTAAGACTTGAATGAATTTTATAAACTTAAACTTCTCACTAAACAACCATCCCAATAACAGCTCAGAATTACTAACTCCGGAGGAGGTATCCCCTTGTTTTCATAGTAAAACAGGTGACCCAAGGGAACACCCTCCCCCCCCCCCCCCCTTTTTCTTGCCCTGGGTCAAATAGCCCAGAGCGAAGAGGGCAGCCGAACGGAGACACTGCCGAAACAGACAGCCTACCTAGCTATAGTAGCAACTGTTAAGTGAATGACATTCTGAGCAGTAGATAATAGACCTAACAAAAGAGGCCTCAAGAAATTGACTCGATATTTCTAAGATAAAATTCATGAATGTGGATGGCTGAGCGCAATGAGCGGCCTTCAAAAATCTATAATAGCGACACTATTAATGTAAGCCCAAGAAGTAGAAGAACTCTTACTTCATGAGCCGAAATCTTAAGCACAACTGCTAAGTCAATGATATACCATAAGCAGTACCGATAGTTAATAGAATCCATTAACAATAAAATGGAGCGTAACGTCCTTCTACTAGACATCAAAGACAGAAGAAGCTTACGCCCTTGTAATAAACAGATATCTGTTTATAAATACATAAACTGTACCCGGAAAGAGTAAAGGCCTATGCCCATACGAAGACGGAAGGACCTTAAAATAATAGGTTCCGGATAATAGGAGCCTAACTCTTATGCAACAATCCAACCTAAATAGTAACGGAAGTATTGATTCCGAAACTATGAAAGTGAAAATCATCCATCGATAGTGCATGAAACTCACTGACTCTACAGTAAAAGAGAAACCAACAGAATTACTGTCTAAAAGGTCAGAATTTGAAAACTACTGTTTCCAGAGGCTCAAATGATTACTTAGCTAAATAAGAACCGAAGTTAAAATCCGTATAGGAATTTAATCTAAAGATTCTAAGTTTATTTATCAAAAAGTTACTAACTGACTTAGATAAAGAGAAAAAAGACTCAATTGTAAACTATCATAGAGTGCATAGGTATGAGGTAACATAAACCTATAACCTAAATAATAACAGGCTGCAGTAGATCTTGTGAAACAAGTATACTAAAAAATAGCAATGAGTAGTATGGAGGGATCAACAATATGAACATAATGATCCCTACACCACGACGGAAGAGCCTCCACTTTAGTCGCATAGAATAGCGAAGAAGAGGATCTCCTATAGTAAGAAATCGCGTCCAAAGCTCGTCCAGTACAGTGCTTACAATGTAATACGGACCACACAACGGAATACATGAAGGTTGCGACCTTGCTGGTTGTGATAAAGATGACACGATTTACCCAGTGAAAAAAGATCCTTACATAGAGGAAGATTTCACGTTAAGACCCACAGTAGACAAGAGAGTAAATTACTCATGATCTCTGTGAAGATAGAGATGCTATCAACAGAAATGTATTGTGGTTGTTTATCTTAGCAATACCTGCTAAAACAACAGTGCCGGAGGATACGCGTATCCTATCATTCCGTCCTATAGATCAATAGAGCGTTAACACTATTAGCTCAGAGATCTGGACAAGCCAACACATACGTCTGCAATTGATTAGCAAGCTGTGTCATAATAAATCATCATTGGGCGCTCCCATAGATAGCAAATCTGATTGAATACTTGTTTGTTGAGAGTCCATTCCGACAGCAACAAGCGACCCGTAAGAGAACGGGAGTCCGATAAAACAATCAGACGACCCGGAATATGACGGACCAAAACTGAACTTGGTGTACTATAACCAACAGACGGATTCTTTCCATTAAATTGAATAACGGAAACGAAAGAGTGCCTCCCTGGTTCCGGAGATACGCCACTACTGTCGAATTAAAGGACAGGAATTTGGGCATGCGTTTCTGAATAATGTTCATGCAATGACATAAAGCAAGCCTAAAAAACATTATTCCGCGGAAGTTAAACTGATAGCTAAAAGACTGCGGAACTCAAAGACCCTGGCACTTTGAATCCGTAGGGATCAGTATATATCCCAATCTGTTTGACTGGCAACCGTCATAACAGCCACACTCGGGTCCGGCAACTGCGGCGGCACTCTCTGAGTCAACCACCGAATGTTTGCCCCAGTCTGAATCTCTTATAACACTAGATAGACAAGAGAACGTATAAATCGAGCAATTCATGGATTGCCGGAAAGTTGCCGTCGAAGAGAAGCTCCTCCGAGAACGAAGTGACTCTGAGAGAGTTCTTAACCTTACTATCCACGCGTGTGGATGTAGCTAGGGCTGCGTCACGTCTAACCAACTCCAATCAGCCACTGAAGGGCGGAGTTATACGTGAACAAACTACTGCCCTCAAAAGAAAATTCATTGAGAATAATATCCCGTAAATCTTTTCTTGAAGACGTAATGATAACGCCTCAGTAAGGCGGATTACGTATAATAAAGCGTCTAAGTTAAGTCTACTATACATAATGTCGTTTCCAATAATGAAATTGGAAAAGACATAAACGGCGAAAAAGAATATATGCAGTCTTTAATCACACCGTCTAGACGCATATGAACTCTCGGTATGCCCTGCTCTGCCAAAATAAACTATTTGTAAAAATGATAAAATGGCAGAAATGAGCAACGCGGACAAGAAACTAAACTATCATGCTTAGTAGCAGGCTTGTATATATAAATATATATAGCGTCGAAAAATAAAACACATGTTGTAATGACAATATTGGACTGCGTCGGTAAGTCAGGGACAATGTCCCTGTACCGATCGAAAAATCCGAGTCCAATGACGCTATAAGTCTCTTATCCAAGATCGCAGCAATGAAGTCCGAAATAATAATCACTGGAAGAAATGCCAGAAGATATGAAAGGCATCTTCCGATACTACTAAAGGGAAAACTCGAAATCTTTCGAATCCCTTTCGCCATCCTGTCGGACCCTATAAAGCGTTCGGTCGTCCGTAGCTGATGCAACCGCGGACCGCACCGACCCAGCGCCGTCGGATAATTCCTGATTCGACCGAGAAACTGTCAATTGCTGGGATGCTGCGAAACAACTGTGCTAACTCGGATAGCACGTACGTCACTGAGGCCTGAGGAGAAGCGGTCTTACGATGCATTGCCGCTGGAAGCTCCGTGATCGTTACCCCGTGCATACTTCCAATATGCGAGCGAACGGAGTGTATAGGCCTCGTGTCCCTTGGCTACCGGATGGCGCGACCTATTCGCCGTGGAATCACTGAATGCCGAAACTGATCGGATACTCGAGGTCACGTAGCCAATGTGCGGTCGTGTGCCCTGCTGTGAGGATGAGGAAGCATTAAAGACAGTCTCTCGGACTGTCAATATAACGGAGCGTCCCGAGCAACGGACATATGCTCCGAATGTAAAATATCTGAACCACAACATGCGGTCCCCTATGTTGTTGGGCGAGAGAGGAACCTCTCTCGCTCACAGCCCAGACGGACCTGGACAAGCCAGGAACCGGACTAACAGGCTTCCTCCGATCTGTCCTCAATCTGCCGTCACTGGGTGAGTACTAAAGTAATTAAAGTGCTCGCATCACCCAAATCTCCTTCCTAGACCGCAATGGACGAACCCGGCAGCCGAACCATTCGATGAATGTACGCTACACCGGGTGAGCTAGCGAATGTCACTCCGTAAGCGATAGACATATTCCATGAGCACTTATTGCCGCTAACTCTTCATTAACTATGACGACAGAGGCACACTTTTTGAAAGACATCTCCATAACTCTTCGAACAAGAAACCAGAAATGCTTGGATAGCAAGCATAAAATAATAATATATATAGCGTCGTTCAATAATTCGAAAGTTTGTGTGACATTATTGGACTATGTCGGAACTGAGGGACGATGTCCCTGAACCGAACCAAAAATTTCTAAGTCCACCGACGCTATCAGTTTCTTATCCGGCATCGCAGCATATGTTGTTCCGAAAGGGAAAGCTTGAAATCCTCCGAATCCCTTTCGGTATCCCGTCGGACCGGATGAAACTTTCGGACGTCCGTACCCGCTTCCGTGGAGCATCCCGACCCAGCATCGTCGGATAAAATATATGCGACAGATTCAGTTGATGCTGGGATGCTGCGATAAACTGTGCTATTAAAGAAAGCACGTCCGTTCCCGAGGCCTGTGCAGTAGCAGACTTACGATGCATTGCCGCCGGAAGCTCCGTGTACGTTGACTCCCGCACACTTCCTATGCGAACGTCCGGAGTCTGCAGGCCTCGAGTCCCCGGCTACCGACCCAGCGCTGTCGGATAATTCTCGATCCGACACCGTATCTGTCGGCTGCTGGGATGCTGCGATAAGCTGTGCTATGTGCACAAGAATGTCCGGCGTCGAGACCTGCGGAGGCGCAGTCTATCGCTGCTTCGCCGAGGGCAGCTCCGCATCAGATGGCTCCCGCATACTTTTCCTATGCGAACGTCCGGAGTCCATCGGTCTCGAATCCCTGGCTGCCGGATGGTGTGACCTGGTCGCCGAAGAATCCTTGATCGGCGAAGCTGGTAATATATCGGCGGTCACGCAGCCAAGGTGCGGTCGTGTGCGCTGACGAGAAGAGGAAGCCTTAGCAGTCTCAGCGGACTGCCTATACAACGGAGCGTCCCGAGCGACGGACGTATGCTCCGCTAGCGACACATTTTGTACCACAACATCTGGGGCCAGATGTTGTTGAACGAGAGAGGGGCCTCTCTCGCTTGCCGTCCGGATGGACCGGAACGAGCTATGAACCGGACTAAAAGGCTTCCTCCGTTCTCCCTCCGATCCGCCGTCACTGGGTGTGCATTAAGTTAATTTATAGTGCTCGCATCACCCCAAAATTCCTTCTAGACCGCAACGGACGAACCCGGCTGCCGAACCATTCGGTGAATGGACGCTACACCGGGCGAGCTAGCGGACGTCAAAGGCCGTCGAACCTACTAGGGTCCTCTTAGGCAATTGGCGTATTACATGAGCACTTTTCCGCTAGCCCTTCATTAATTGTGACGACGGAGGCACACTGTTGGAAGACATCACAGATACATCACCCTCATCTTGATCGTCTGAAATAGAAATTGATAAAGTAGAGTGACCCTGCGGGGAAAGGACCGGAGTGTCCAAATCCCCAACAACATACCGTGACATACGCTTCCCATATTGTCATCGAAATCATACGATACAGAACAGGAGTTAATGCGAGTACACTGACCACATATAGAATGATAATAAAGTCAGAGGAAGACTTCCTCTTAAAACAATTGATCAATATCCTTTCAATGTGAAAAGAAAACAAGTCCTGGTACTCGCACTAACCCCTGGCAATCAAAATACATAATAATAATATGATCCATTAATATAGAAAAAATAATTGAAATCAAAATATTTTGAAAAAATATTTTTTCAGAACAGCCCAAGTTTCTGAAAAGTAACGTTGAGCCCCAATGGATCCCAAGCCTAAGTGTGGACAAAAATTTTAAAAATATTTTAAACAATTTATTCAACACTTACGAACAATAATAATGTATCTAGTTATGATTAAAATAACATAAAGATATTATTTTTTAGAAATCCCCCCCTCACACAGAGGGCTGTTGTAAATGTAAACAATGAGTGTAAAAACACTAAAATAAGACTCTAGGCACCCAGGCCCGAAATCAGTTACCAAAAATACACTATCTGATGCAAAACAGAGACTTCCAGGGAAGAAACTGCAGAACATCAGATGGTAGATGCAGAACACAACGCCTAACCACCCGTAGGTGAAGACGTAAACATGGGGAAAGAACAGAATTCATTCTGTTATTCAGCTAAAACTCCCAAGAAATTTTAGTAATAATAATTACAGAAACTATGCCAAAAGCATGGGAGAATAGCAAGGGGGAACTTAAAGGACAGGAGAGAGGAAAACACTTGAAAAAACAGTGTAACTAAATAATCAGAATGACAACAAAATGGCTGCTGCCTTGAAAATAGGTAACTTAACATAATTTCATTAAAAAATTTTAAGTTACAGCCCTGATAATATTCTGTCACACATTCTTTTCCTCTCCTCCTTCTGTATCCTCCTTAGAATCACCATTTCACTAATATTTATGTGTCTGGCATCATTTAAACTGAGATTTAAAAGCACAAAGATCAGTCAGATGTTAACTGATGAAGGGCCAAACTTAGAATGATAAATGGCGCCAATTTCGGAACGTCCTTGACACTGCGCATGCGCAGTAGGGGCGAAGTGTGGAGGGCCTTTCAGGACATGTTTTCTTTAGTTTTAGATGCAAATTTTGGGGATTGGGGGGCAAAATTTGTGTTTGGCCCTATATTTTAAGAGTTAGCACCAGCTATATCTGGGTCATTGGTACAGTATAAAAATATTATTATGTCAATGTATGTTGACCATTTTTTATACCTGTGAGAAGTTTCTTGCCACACTTGAAACATACAAGTGCACATTCTTGTACATGTATTTCCAATTCAAATGACTTGACACGATTCACTCAATGCTGATGGCCATCTTTCAAGTTGCATTTTCATCACTGAAAACTCTCTTTTCTCTAGCTTATTTTTCTTGAAAGACACACTTTAATGCTTTACCCAATCCAGACGATATCAAAATGTATTATTGTGCTTTTTAAATTTTTTCAACAAAATTTGACAAAACTATATTATGTGACCCCTCACTGAATGAGCTCAACGAGCTCATTCCAATGAGGGGTCCCATAATATGGTTTTGTTGAAATTTTTTGAAAAATATATCTTGTTTCAATTGCTCAATTTGTGAATTACGTGGGCGGATGCGGCCGATTCTTTAGGTCAAGGGTTAATGCATGACATTTTGTATATTATATTCATGTAAAACACAAAGAATTGGAAACATAAGTGCACTATCACCAAGAAAATCCACCAGTATCAAATGAAACACCAGAAATAACCAAGCACACAAAGACTTTTAACTAGTGCTTGACAATAACCCAAAAGAGTTTGACAGAACTTTCAAGGACCGTGCAAGGAGAAGGTCTGTTTTTCCATGTCTTTCCATGCCCACAATTTAACAAGAGATTTGTTACAGTCGATCCAATGTCAAGAAAGCTCCCTAAAGCTGCATTGTTATTGTATATTTCACTCCAAATAATGCATATATTTAATTTTTATTGGGATATATAGTGATTATCACAAAGTTAATATTACTGCAAAGGTTTTCAATGACTTGGTTAAACCCACAGAAACAAAATTCACCTTAACACAAACTCTTACAAACTAAAATTGAGAAGTCTGTGAGAAACATGAACATTTTGACAGAAAAATAAAATAAATTCAGTTAAATCTTCACATACAGTAGGCTTAATACCTAAAGATGTCATTGAAATAAAAAAATACAAAGTAATGGGAAGTTAAGGCCTTAAAGTTAAGTCTGGGCCATTGGTATACAGTACAAAAATATGAAAAGATTTAAAGTAATTTATATTTTTGTTATACTTACCAATGGCCCAGACTTAGCTGGTGCTAACTCAAAATTATCTAGGGTCAAACACAAATTTTGCCCCCCCAATCCCACAAAATTGCATGCAAAACTGAAAATTAGAAGTCCTATCTGGCCCTCCATACATTTACTCTCCGCACATGCGCAGACGTCAGGAAGTCACCAAAACTGGCGCCAACATCATTCTTTGTAAAAAAGATTATAATGTAATAATTCAGCAGGGAGGTATGAGTGCCCAGTACTGACCACTCATGGAAGGGCCGTTCCCGTCTGGGCCATTGGTAAGTATAAAAAATATATAAATTACTTTAAATCTTTTCATATTTTTGTACTGTATACCAATGGCCCAGACTTAGCTGAAGCGTAAAAAGGTGGAGGGCCTAGAACTTCCGAAATAGTTGATCAACATAGATCAAATCCTTCAATCCATGATGAAAGAAATTAGAATAATTAGAATTACATGTATGTCTCTTATACCATAATAGAGGAGACATATCCTAATATGGATCCCAATTATGCAATCCTAAATCTGAGCATGCAATCATGCTAATTAGGATGTAAAGAGTTCACAATTTTTAAGGCTAGTCTGGACTAAGTCCTAAAAATTAGGATGGCATATTTGAGAATGAGAGAAAATTGCCCATAAACCTACGCCATACAATAACACTACAGCTGAATACCGAATATAGTACGGATAAAACAGCTTCCTTAATAGTTACATACCCAATAAGCCAGAGAAGTGGAGAAAATGCCCCCCACCCCCCACCCTTTTTTTTTAACATATCTTCAAAAGAAAGAGGAGAGAGATCTGGAATCAATAAGCGGTACCAGGAAACAATATAAACAAGAGTGCATGTATCGCTGAAGCAATACAATGTCCCCTACCAGACTTATGAGCATTAATAACTAGAACTATCACTGAAGGTGATTAATACCCCCGCTTTGGGTTTTTAGAGGAATGCACTTCTGATCATGTAGGCGAAGGCCATAAGGAAATGTATACATAAAGATCATTTTTTGTTGTTGAAATTTGTATTCGCATGTGGCCTTCCACAGAACAGCACTGAATACTTAAAGAGCCCAAACATATATGGTTTACATTTGGAAAAACACATTTACAATGTGCAACATGTATTCAAAATCGGTTCATTAATGTAGGAGGAGTTGCACACACAAAAATTCCATTTGAAAACCCATAATAAATCCAAGTTAAAGGGAGATAACCTGGTTAAAATTGTCGCAGATCAAAAATTTGGGAATATGCGTATGTTCACTTAGTTGTGATAATGTTTGAAAGGTTTCGTCAAAATTGATTGATAAATGTAGGAGGAGTTGCACGCACAAGAATTTCATGTAGAAACCCATAATAAATCTAAGTTAAAGGGAGATAACCTAGTTAAAATTGCCACAGCTCAAAAATTTTCGCATGTTCACTTAGTAGTGATGATGTCTGTAAACTTTCGTCCAAATTGATTGATAAATGTAGGAGGAGTTGCGCACACAAGAATTTCATGCTGAAACCCATATTAAATCAAAGTTCAAGAGAGATAACCTGGTTAAAATTGTCGCAGATCAAAAAGTTTGGAATATGCACATGTTCACTTAGTAGAGATGATGCTTGAAAGGTTTCATCAAAATCGGTTCATTAATGTAGGAGGAGTTGCGCACACAAGAATTTGTTCGAATGGAAAGACATAATAAATCTAAGTCAAAGGGAGATAACCTGGTTAAAATTGTCACAGATCAAAAATCTTGGAATATGCGCATGTTCACTTAGTAGTGATGATGTCTGAAAAGTTTTGTCCAAATTGATTGATAAATGTAGGAGGAGTTGCACGCACAAGAATTTCATGTAGAAACCCATAATAAATCTAAGTTAAAGGGAGATAACCTAGTTAAAATTGCCACAGCTCAAAAATTTTGGAATATGCGCATGTTCACTTAGTAGTGATGATGTCTGTAAACTTTCGTCCAAATTGATTGATAAATGTAGGAGGAGTTGCGCACACAAGAATTTCATGCAGAAACCCATATTAAATCAAAGTTCAAGAGAGATAACCTGGTTAAAATTGTCGCAGATCAAAAAGTTTGGAATATGCACATGTTCACTTAGTAGAGATGATGTTTGAAAGGTTTCATCAAAATCGGTTCATTAATTTAGGAGGAGTTGCGCACACAAGAATTTGTTCGAACGGAAAGACATAATAAATCTAAGTCAAAGGGAGATAACCTGGTTAAAATTGTCGCAGATCAAAAATCTTGGAATATGCGCATGTTCACTTAGCAGTGATGATGTCTGAAAAGTTTTGTCCAAATTGATTGATAAATGTAGGAGGAGTTGCACGCACAAGAAATTCATGTAGAAACCCATAATAAATCTAAGTTAAAGGGAGATAACCTAGTTAAAATTGCCACAGCTCAAAAATTTTGGAATATGCGCATGTACACTTAGTAGTGATGATGTCTGTAAACTTTCGTCCAAATTGATTGATAAATGTAGGAGGAGTTGCGCACACAAGAATTTCATGCAGAAACCCATATTAAATCAAAGTTCAAGAGAGATAACCTGGTTAAAATTGTCGCAGATCAAAAAGTTTGGAATATGCACATGTTCACTTAGTAGAGATGATGTTTGAAAGGTTTCATCAAAATCGGTTCATTAATGTAGGAGGAGTTGCGCACACAAGAATTTGTTCGAACGGAAAGACATAATAAATCTAAGTCAATGGGAGATAACCTGGTTAAAATTGTCGCAGATCAAAAGTTAAAAAATTTATAGTAATTTATATATTTTTTATACTTACCAATGACCCAGACTTAGCTGGTGCTAACTCTAACAAAACCAGGGCCAAACACAAATTTTGCCCCCCAATCCCCAAAATTTGCATCCAAAACAAAAAGAAATCATGTCCTAAAGGACCTCCATACCACGCCCCCACTGCGCATGCGCAGTGACACGGACGTCCCGAAATTGGCGCCAATTATCATTCTTACTGGCAGTGCCTGGTCAGCGCTATGTACTCAGCGGGGAGGCAAGAGTTCCCAACTCCAGGGAGGGCCATCCCCGTCTGGGTCATTGGTAAGTATAAAAAATATATAAATTACTATAAATTTTTTAACATTTTTATACTGTACCAATGACCCAGACTTAGCTGAATAGTAAACAGGCTGGAGGGCCTAGGACATAGAGGAAAATCCAATAAGCTCAACTATATAGTAAAGAGGTAACCCCTTAAGGAAAAAAGGAGTATTAGGCTTTACATGTATCTTTCTTATTTAATATTAAATTAGAAAGATACACTACCCTTAATAATTGAGCACAATAACATTCATGTTCTCTATTAACATCCAGTATATCCCTTATACTAATTATTTTTAAAGTAAGCCAATAAATAAAGTAGTCCAGAGAATTGAGACTCTTTATAGTCATTTAAAAGTGTCCGAGTATTGTATATTAAAGCCCGTTTGACACTTGACATATACAAATGCTTCACACCGAGCTACACTTTAAAAATAAGACATGAATGAATTTTAACATTAATATTACACTTTAAAACCATCCCGGAAGCGACTCAGAAATACTGACTTGGAGGAGGCATTCCCTTGCTTTTCACTATAAAGCAGGTGACCTAAGGGAACACCCCCCCCCCCCCTTCCCCTTGCCCTGGGTCAAATAGCCCAGAGCGAAGAGGGCAGCCGGACAGTCACTGCCGGAACAGAAAGCCTGCATAACTATAGTTGCAACTGTTTAGTGGACAACATTCTGAGCAACAGATAACGGACCTAAACAATGCAGGTCTCCAGAAATGGACTCAATATTTCCGAGATAAAAATTCGTGAATGTGGATGGCTGAGACCAATAAGCAGCCTTCATTAAATCTGTAATAGCAACACTATTAGCATAAGCCCAAGAAGTAGCAAGAGCTCTTACTTCATGAGCGGAAATCTTAAGCACAGACTGCTGAGAAGAAGATAAACTCTCATAAGCAGTACGGATAGTTAATTGAATCCATCTAGCAATAGAATGGACCGAAATGTCCTTTCTATTAGGCATCAAAGACAGAAAGAAACGTTTCCGTCCCTTTCTGATAAACTGAGATCTCTGTTTATAGATACGTAACGCTCTAACAAGACAGAGTAAAGGCCTACGCCCGTCTGAAGACGGAAGAGCCTTAATAACAATAGGTTCCAGATATTTATTAGGAGCCTGATTCTTAGCTAAAAAACCCACATTAGTAGTGAAGGTGATAGTGTTCCCGACACTACGATAGTGAGAATCATCCACCGACAGTGCATGAAGCTCACTGACTCTTCTAGCAGAAGAGAAAGCTAAGAGAAAAGCTGTCTTATAAGATAAGAATTTGAAATCTACTGTCCCAAGAGGTTCAAATGGCTTTTCCTTTAATTTAAGAAGAACCCAAGCTAAATTCCATTTAGGAATTAATCTAAGAGTTCTGGGTCTATTTATCGAAAAGTTTCTAACCAACTTAGATAAAGAGACATTAGATCCAATTTGTAAACTATCATGATGTGCATAGGTATCAGATAACATAGACCTATAACCCTTAATAGTAACAGGCTGCAGTTTGATTTCGTTAAACAAGTATACTAGAAAGTTTGCAATGTCTGGTATAGAGGGATCGAATATATCTACAGAATGATCCCTACACCAACGACGAAAAACCTTCCACTTAGCCGCATAGTTTAGCGAAGAGGAGGTCCTCCTAAGTTAGAAATCGCGTCCACTGCTCGTCCTGTAAAGTGCTTGCCATGCAAGAAGGACCGCACAACGGAAAAACGTGAAGGTTGAGACCTTGCGGGTTGTGATGGAGTTGGCGCGATTTCCCCTGTGAAAGAAGATCCTCCCGTCGAGGAAGCTTTCACGGTAGGTCCCACAACAGACACCTGAGTAGATTTATCCACGGTCTCTGTGGAGACAGAGATGCTACCAACAGAATCTTGCATTGAGATTGATTTATCTTTAGCAATACTTGTTGAATTAACGGCGCTGGAGGATACGCATATCCTATCATTCCGTCCCAAGGGATCGACAGAGCGTCTACTGCAAATGCTCTTGGATCCGGACACGGAGACACATACGTCTGCAACTGATTGTTGAGATGTGTCGCAAATAAGTCTATCATTGGCCGTTCCCATTGGTAGCAAATCTGATTGAATACTTGTTTGTTGAGAGTCCATTCCGACGGCAACAAGCGACCCTTTCGTGAAAGGGAGTCTGCTAGCACATTCAGACGACCCGGTATGTGACGGACCGAAAGAAGAACGTGATGTTCTAGCGCAAACAGAAGGATTCTTTCCGTTAGATTGAACAACGGAACTGAATGAGTGCCTCCCTGATTCCGTATATACGCCACTACTGTCGTATTGTCGGATAAGATTTGGACATGAGCATTGTGAATAATGTCCATCCAGTGACGTAACGCAAGCCAAATTGACATCATTTCCTTGATGTTTATGTGCTTGCACAGGAATTGCGGATCCCAAAGACCCTGGCATCTCGAATCCGTTGGGATTAATGATGCACCCCAACCTGTTTGACTGGCATCCGTCATAATGGTAAAACTCGGATCCGGCAACTGCAGCGGAACTCCCTGAGTTAACCACTGAATGTTTGCCCAAGTCTGAATCTCTTGTTTCACTTGATCTGACAAGAGAACATCTACGTCGAGCGAATGAATTTTCACACTCCAATTCTGAGTCAAGAAAATTTGGAGAGGACGTGTGCGTAACCGCCCCATCGGAATGAGATCCGCAGTGGCTCCGCACAGACCTATCAGTCTCATAAATTCTCTCGCTGTGACTTTGTCTGCGTGCAGACAATAGCGAGCGTAACAACTGTCTAATTTCGCTCTGGTTAACGGCAGACGAACGAGATTGTTGTGCGTCTCGAAGCTCATTTCCAGATGAGTGAATGACTTGGACGGCACCAGATCCGACTTCTCCTCGTTTACTATAAAACCGAGACGTCGGAGCAATAGAAGTAGATTCTGAACATCGTTCTGAAGCGTTAACTCGTTGCCGTACCTCTGAAGAATGTCGTCCAGGTAGGCCGACGTTACCGCAGACGAATGGGCTCGGAAATAGATCATTACCGAGTTCATTACCCGAGTGAAAGCCCAGGGTGCTAGATTCAATCCGAAGCACATCGCCCGGAATTGATACACCACTCCTAGGACTGCGAAGCGTAGATACTTTCGGAATGTCGGATGTACCATGACGTGAAAGTACGCATCTTTGAGATCTATGCTTGTTGCATAATCGTTCACCCGAATACTCGCTCTGACCGACCGAATCGTCTCCATATAAAATTTCGGAGCGACGATCAGCTTGTTTATCCAGCTCAAATCTATGACTGGACGGAACGAGCCGTCTGGTTTCGGAACCAGAAACAGATGGCTGTAGAATCCCGGAGTTTCCTGGTTTTCTACGACCTCTACCGCGTTCTTCATTAAAAGAGACTGCACCTCTGATAACAGAGCGTCTCTTTTCTGCAGATTTGACGGAAGTTGAGTCCACTTTGGACTTCGAGTCAATGGAGGCTTTCGTTTGAAGGATATCTTTAGACCTTCCGAAGTCACACCTCTCACCCAAGGGTCGTCCGTAATCGACGCCCATTCTTGTGAAAAGCTCGACAACCTTCCGCCAACCGGTACGCGATAGAGGTTTAAGCCATCACCTCCTGGACCTGCGAGGCCTGCGGTAGGAGAAACCACGTCCTCCACGACCCGCACCTCGCCCCGTCGACCTCGGGGCGTCCGACCGATTGTCCCGGCCCGAAGGACGTCCCAAACGAGAGTCGCTACCCTGACGGTCTCTCGAATAAGACCAAGAGGACGCACCGGAACCTCTATAGGAACCTCTCTTGGGCGCATTAGACCCAGAAGTGCCTGTCTTATTTTTGTCTGCTGTATCCGGCTTCTTAGAAGCAGATTTGAACAACAGAGAATCCGAAGCTTTCTTTGTAATTTTATCATAAATAGTAGAAAGCTTGCCGTCAAAGAGAAGTTCTCCGGAGACTGAAGCGACTCTAAGAGAGTTCTTCACCTTAGAATCCACAAGTGTGGATGTAGCTAGGGCTGCGTCACGTCTAACCAACTCCAGATTTGCCACTGAAAGGGCGGAGTTACACGTGGAATAAGCTACTGCCCTTGAAAGAAGTCTTAAAGAGGATTGTATATCCTAAAACTCTTTCCCTTGAAGGCGCAGTGATAACGCCTTAGTAAGGTGATCTGCGTAAGATAAGGCATCTAAATTGGCTCTGTTAGACGCAATAGCTGTTTCCAACACCACGGTTGGAATAGAAGCCGACGATGGTAATGATAGCTTTAAGTCTTCCGCCTCATCGTCCATACGCAGAGGTACTCTCGGGATACCCTGTCCTGCCGTATCGAATTTATTCCTTGCATTAATGAAAGGCAGGTTGAGAGTATTAGCGGACAAGAAACCTGCTTTCCCCGTCTTGGAAGCAAGTTTAAATATAGCGTCGTTCAATAATTCAAATGTTCTTGCAACATTATTGGACTGCGACGGAAACTCGGGAGCGATGTCCCTGAACCGCTCAAAAAATTCAGAGTTCAATGACGCTATAATCCTCTTGTCCGGAACCGCAGCAGTCTGGCCCGACGGAACAACTTGAGGGAGAAAGTGCCGGATGAAGTCCACGGCAGCTTTATGTTGTTCCGAAAGGGATAGCTCCAAATCATCCGTATCCCTTTCACCATCCGGTCGGACCTCATGATGTTCCCGGTCGTCCGCCCCCGATGCTTCGGCGGAGCGTACCGACCCAGCGCCGTCGGATAATTCTCGATCCGACACCGTTTCTGTCGGCTGCTGGGATGCTGCGATAAGCTGTGCTATCTGCACAAGAATGTCCGGCGTCGAGACCTGCGGAGGCGCAGTCTTTCGCTGCTTCGCCGAGGGCAGCTCCGCATCAGATGGCTCCCGCATACTTTTTCTATGCGAACGTCCGGAGTCCATCGGTCTCGAATCCCTGGCTGCCAGATGGTGTGACCTGGTCGTCGAAGAATCCTTGATCGGCGAAGCTGGTAAAATATCGGCGGTCACGCAGCCAAGGTGCGGTCATGTGCGCTGACGAGAAGAAGAAGCCTTAGCAGTCTCCACGGACTGCCTATACAACGGAGCGTCCCAGATGTTGTTGTACGAGAGAGGGGCCTCTCTCGCTCGCGGCCCGGCTGGACCTGGACGAGCTAGGAACCGGACTCGAAGGCTTCCTCCGATCTCTCCTACTATCCGCCGTCACTGGGTGTGCACCTTGTATGTTTATAGTGCTCGCATCACCCAAAATTTCCTCCTGGACCGCATCGGATGAACCCGGCTGCCGAACCATTCGGTGAATGGACGCTACACCGGGCGAGCTAGCGGACGACATTTGTCTAATCTCCATGAGCACTTTTGCCGCTAGCTCTGAATTCATTTGTGACGACGGACGCACACTTGTAGAAGATAACATGGAAACATCACCCTGTTCTTGTTCCTCTGAAATAGAAACTGAGAGAGTAGAGTGACCTTGCGGAGAAAGAGCCGGCATAGCCCTTTCTCCAGAAACAACATACCGTGACACACGTTTCCAATGTTTATCATCCCAATATTGACATATAGGACAGGGATTAGTGCGAGAACACTGACTACAATTAATACAATGATCATGAAAGTCAGAGGAAGATTTCTTCCCATTACAATTTGAACAATATCCTTTCATTGTGAAAAGTCAACAACAAGTCCTAGTTACTCGCACAAACCCCTGACACAAAGATACATAATAACATGATCCATTAATAAATGAAAAAACAATTGCAAATCAAAATAATTTTGAAAAAATATTTTTTCAGCGAAGCCCAAGTTGCTGAAAAGTAACGTTGAGCCCCGATGGATCCGATGGCAAAGTGTGGTCAAAAATTTTAAATTTATATTAAATAATTAATGAGGCACTTACAGATAATATAAATGTATCTTATAGTGAGATAAACTACACCAAAGGCAAACAGCCCCCCTCAAAAAAGGCTGTTGCCAATGTAAACAAACAGTGTAAAACACCAGAAAACATGACTCCAGGCACTGCAAAAACTGGCCCGGAATCAGTCATCAAAATTACACTCTATCTGATGCAAAACAGAGACTCCCAGGGGAGAATCTGCAGAACATCAGATGGAAGATGCAGAACACAACGTTTATACACCTATGGGTGAAAACGTAACTATGGGGAAAATAACAGAAAACATTCTGTATCCAAGCAACTCTCCCAGGGAAATTTTAGAAATGAACTATCTCAAAAATATGCCAAAAGCATGGGAGAATTGCAAGGGGGGACTTTAGAAGGCTAGGGGAGAGGAAACACTGAATAAGCAGTGCAACATTTAGCAAGAATGACAACAAGATGCCCATGCCTCGAAAATAGGCAACTTAACATAATTTCATCAAAAAATTTTAAGTACAGCCCTGATTATTTTTTTGTCACTTCTTTTTCCTCTCCTCCTTCTATCCTCCTTAGAATCACCATTTCTCCAAAAATTTCGTGTCTGGCATCCTTTAAACTGAGATTTACAAGCACAAAGATCAGTGAGATGTTGACTGATGAAGGGCCAAACAGAGAATGATAATTGGCGCCAATTTCGGGACGTCCGTGTCACTGCGCATGCGCAGTGGGGGCGTAGTATGGAGGTCCTTTAGGACATGATTTCTTTTTGGTTTGGATGCAAATTTTGGGGATTGGGGGCAAAATTTGTGTTTGGCCCTGGTTTTGTTAGAGTTAGCACCAGCTAAGTCTGGGTCATTGGAACAGTATAAAAATATCTTGGAATATGCGCATGTTAACTTAGTAGTGATGATGTCTGAAAAGTTTTGTCCAAATTGATTGATAAATGTAGGAGGAGTTGCGCACACAAGAATTTCATGTAGAAACCCATATTAAATCAAAGTTCAAAAGAGATAACCTGGTTAAAATTGTCGCAGATTAAAAAGTTTGGAATATGCACATGTTCACTTAGTAGAGATGATGTTTGAAAGGTTTCATCAAAATCAGTTCATTAATGTAGGAGGAGTTGCGCACACAAGAATTTGTTCGGATGGAAAGACACAATAAATCTAAGTCAAAGGGAGATAACCTGGTTAAAATTGTCGCAGATCAAAAATCTTGGAATATGCACATGTTCACTTAGTAGTGATGATGTCTGAAAAGTTTTGTCCAAATTGATTGATAAATGTAGGAGGAGTTGCGCACACAAGAACTTCATGTAGAAACCCATATTAAATCAAAGTTCAAGAGAGATAACCTGGTTAAAATTGTCGCAGATTAAAAAGTTTGGAATATGCACATGTTCACTTAGTAGAGATGATGTTTGAAAGGTTTCATCAAAATCGGTTCATTAATGTAGGAGGAGTTGCGCACACAAGAATTTGTTCGGATGGAAAGACACAATAAATCAAAGTCAAAGGGAGATAACCTGGTTAAAATTGTCGCAGATCAAAAATCTTGGAATATGCGCATGTTCACTTAGTAGTGATGATGTCTGAAAAGTTTTGTCCAAATTGATTGATAAATGTAGGAGGAGTTGCGCACACAAGAATTTCATGTCCGGAAAGACGTACGGACATACGTACGGACGGACGGATGGACGTACGGACGTACAGGGCGATTCCTATGTAGCCCCCACTTCTTTGAAGCGGGGGTATAATTATACAAATGTTATAACCTAGATGTGATCAGCATGAATTCCGTTGAAGCATTTCCAAAAAAAAGTCCAGAAAACTGATATTTTGGCGCTTTTCCATATTTCCAAGGGCCATAGCTCACACAAGAATAATGCAATCAGAATGAAACTCAAACTTGATCTGTAAGTCATCGTTCTATAGGAGGTTACCAAGAATGAAATCATTCGGTTGAAGCATTTCCAAAAAAAGTCCGGAAAACTAAAGTATGACTGACAGACTGACTGACGGATGGAGAGAGTGCAAATGAAACTTGATCTGTAAGTCATCGTTCTATAGTAGGTTACCAAAAATGAAATCATTCCGTTGAAGCGTTTCCAAAAAAAGTCCGGAAAACTAAAGTATGACTGACAGACTGACTGACAGACTGACGGATGGATGGATGGACAGAGTGTAAATTAAACTTGATCTGTAAGTCATCGTTCTATAGTAGGCTACCAAAAATGAAATCATTCCGCTGAAGCGTTTCCAAAAAAAGTCTGGAAAACTGATATTTTGGCGCTTTTCCATATTTCCAAGGGCCATAACTCACACAAGAATACTGCAATCAGCATGAAACTCAAACTTGATCTGTAAGTCATCGTTCTATAGTAGTTTACCAAAAATGAAATCATTCCGTTGAAGCGTTTCCAAAAAAACTCTGGAAAACTAAAGTGTGACTGACAGACTGACAGACTGACGGATGGACAGAGTGCAAACCTAGAGTCCCCTCCGGCGATGCCAGTAGGGGACTAATAAATATCGATCAGGCACTCAGGAATTAATTCATGAATAATAAATGGTGTTTAATGCCACTTCACAAGCCAAGGCTATAGCAACGATTTTGCTAAATAATATTGTCTGCTACAAAATATACTCTGCAGACAGCGTATACTGGTACGACGAAATCAGTGATATAAAATATAACATACTCATATTAAAATGAGATACATTAAACAATCTCTGCAGAGAAATCACTCTTCAAATATCATCCACAGGCGGCCTCTGTACAATAAAATCCAGTAAGAACACTCTCCAACGTGTACTAGATGATATCTACAACTATAAACACGTGAGAATATGCGATTTGAGAACCGACAAAATAGAGACCAGGATCTAGAAATGGAGGTAGGTATGATTAACTGGCTCCAACATGGATCACCCCCGAAATATATAAAAATTTCAAGGTCTACCAAAGCGATAGCCTAATAAAATATTGCGTGAGAGCATTAAAATCCAGCATGTAATCTTCTAAAAACCACTAACTGGTTATGCAGTAACCTATGAACTCAAACAGCAGCAATTATGATGATTTAATAAGCGCTTGTATATCAGAAATCGGAAAATAAACACCGGAAACTAATGCAACAAAAACTGCGTATATGCCTATGAGGGCGCCATTCAACATGACCCCAAAAGCATAGTATGTATGTATAAATATATATATACAAGAAGAGTGTGAGTGTGGGGGAGGGGGATTCAACGACATGTCGAAACCTCCTCACCCACATTACTTAATCATTGCTGGTCCAGACAGCAAAAATATAGGAACCCTAAAGGCTCCCTCACGTCTAACAGACTCCCTTATGCCACTATGGGCAGAGAATGACGTGAAGAACAAAACTTCCCCTGAAGAAGATGGTCCTCACGTGGAGGTAGCTTCTGGCGAATGCTCAATAACAGGCACTTAGAAAACTGATAGAAGGATATTGTGATGACAGATTTGTTATTAGTAGGAATCACACTGAGATTATTAAATCTTAACGTAATCTACTGAATCAAATGAATAGAAGGATACACTTATCCTACCATTCATTCCCTTGAATACAGCTGAACGTCAACTGTATGCGCTCAAAAGTCTATCACTGGGGACACAAATGAAGGAAACTATTGTTCCTATGTGTCACAAACTTAACTATCCTGGAGCGATCCCACATGCATGTTCGCTAATAATATAATCCAATGATGTAGTGTAAACAATAAGACATCATTCTTGATGAATATGTGATCTCCAAGAACTGAGGGTCCCAGGAACCCTGCATATAGAGTCTGTCTGACTCAGGGTTGTAACCCAATTATGAACTCAAACCACTGAAAATCTGCCCTAACTTGACCTTATGTTCACTAGATCCATTAAAACAATACAGGTCCTGAGCGAAAAAATGTCTTCACTGTTAATGTGTCTGATAGAAGACAAAAGTGAGCCTAACAACTGGCTAATTCGGTTAATGAAAAAACAAAAGAGCCAGCTTGTTGAAAATGAATTGTAGGATACGTGTCCTGTCATTCATCCCATGAGACATTATCTAGTTCATTCTTCAAGTGATCTTAAGAACTAGAATTGCCGGACAGTCGAACATTCGAATGCACACTTTTTCGACTGAATGATTATCCTAAATAACCTTTAGAGCCATGATAAACACGTTATCCAGTTCAGTTAATTATCGGTCGGATTGAGCTCAATAAGAGCCTCGAGCCACTGGCTCAGGGGTGTCTGATCAATAAACTCAAACAGACCTAAACCCCCTATCCAAGTGGCTGTATAGTCAATCCCTAAAGTAATATATAGGAGGGATACCTATTCCTTCGCTATGAGTCCTAATAGACAATCTGCATCTAGGACAACCTCTCTACTCTTTCTGCTGGTGTTGGTCGATTAGACCCCAACTTAAAGAGCCGAGAATTGATGCTTTCTTCTTGCTTAATCCTACATTAATGAAAACTTACCGTAAAAGACTTAGTGTCTGGAACACTAAAGCGACCTGTAGCGAGTTTTCCATCTAGTCAAATATTAACGATGACGACGCAAGGCTTCGTCACATCAGAATAGCTCCCACTTAACATCTGTTAAGACAGAGATATATGTGATAAATAGGCCTGGAAAGAATTTTAAAAAGGTACAAACGTCCACAAAATTCCTTTCCATATAGACATTGCGTCACAGTACTTAAGAGTGAAGTACATAAGACTGTGAGTCTAAATTCGCTCTGAATAAGAAATTATCTTCTCAACTGTGTCCGATCGAACAGCGAAATGATGAAGGTAAGGTTACAACTAAGACCTTAGCACACTCATTCAACGCAGAGAAACTCTCAACACATCTTCCCCGGTCGTTTTTTAAATGTATGTGACATAAAAAAGGTTAAAAATACAGAAGATGATGATAAGAAACCGTATTACTTCTTCCCACAGGAAGTTAAATAAGGCGTCGTCTACATAATCAAAGACCTGTGACACCCATGTGGACTTAACCGGAAAAGAGATCTTATTATCCTGCTCTTTGTCTGGATGAAGTCAGCGTCTAACAACGCTAGCATTTTCTCACAATTACTCGCAGCATTGAGATTCACTGGAACAAGTTCAAGGAAATGATAATGGATAGTATCCATATCATCCATGAGTTGTTCCGAAAGGGAAGGATATCCTCCTCCTTATTCCTTTCATCATTTGTCTAAATCAGTTTTAGAATCACGGTCACCGGCATCTGAACAGGCAGATGACTGGACCGATCAAGCACCACCCAACAGCTCAAGTTTTGAGATTGATGCCGAGTGCTTCTGCATTAGCAGGAATACTGCGATAAGCTGTGCAATCTGCGACAGCAAGTCCGTTACGGAGGCCTGAGGAGCAGCGGTCATGTATTGCTTATCTGCCAGCTGCTCCTGGGACAGTGTGTCCGAGATGGCTCTTAACTGTGGATGACCCGATGAATGAGGCCACTTTTCTCTGGCTACTAGATGGTGTGACTTCCTCGACAAAGAGTGGACCTACTGACGATGCAGACTAGATATCCGAAGTCACATAGCCAAGGTGCGGTCGAGAGTGCTTAGTAGACGCTGAAGAAGCCGAATTAAACAGAGCATTCCGGACAAAAGGCATGTACGTAAGCTCCGAATGACGCAAGTTCCTACCAACAGCATCTGGCCCCAGAAGAGAACTTGCCGGCTTCCTCCTTTCCATCATCACAGGGTGAGCATGATTGGATTTTATAGTGCTCGCTACACCCTTGTTCTCTCCTCAACCGCTACGGACATATCCAGCGTCATGACACTCATATTCTGAGTGAAAGAAGCACCGGTTGAGCTAGCTGGAGACAAGGTCGTAAACCCTATATTCCAAGGTCTAGGCCCTTGTCTTATATGATTGAGCACTTTTGCCGCTAGCTCCGATTTACTATGTAAATGAGACACACCCAGTGTCACAGTCCTCATATTCAAGAGTAACCGCTTCACCGGCGACAGGGAACTGAAACCACTCATCGCAGTTTATAAGGTCTAGGCCCTTGTTTTATATGATCGAGCACTTTTGCCGCTTGCTCTGATTTACTATGTAAATGCGACACACCTGGTGTCACAGTCCTCATATTCAAGATTAACCGCTTCACCGGCGACAGAGACCTAAAACCACTCATCGCGGTTTATAGCCCTGTGCAATATAAAGAGCACTTTAGCCTTATGTAGAGGAAGCCGTAAGACTAGCTGACCCCGGCTGCCCATTAGACGGGACGTCCCGGACAAGAGGCATGGACGTAAACTCTGACTGACGAAAGTTTCTACCAACAACATCTGGCCCCAGATGATGCTGTAAGAGAGAGAGAGACCTCTCTCTTGCTCGCGATCCTGGCTGACCTGTACGAGCGTACCTCAGAACTTGCCGGCTTCCTCCTTCCATCATCGCTGGGTGAGCATAATTGTATATTATAGTGCTCGCTCCACCCTTGTTCTCTCCTCAACTGCTACAGACTTATCTGGAGTCATGACACTCATATTCTGAGTGAAAGAAGCACCGGTTGAGCTAGCTGGCAACAAGGACGAAAATCACATGATCCGTGATCTGGGGCCTGTTACAACCGATAATGTTACAACGCCGCATAATGTTATACCAACGCATAATGCTACAAAAAATGTAGTAAACAACCGATAATGTTATAAACTCTGCATAATGTTATAACTTTTTTCAACCCGTTATGTTATAAAAATCGACGCATAATGTTATAACTTTTTTCAACCCGTTATGTTACAACAAATTAATCGATAATGTTATAACTTCTGTATACTAATTCCAGTTACAGCTATTGTAGATGGACTTTACCAATTACCATTTATTGCCGCATAAAGGTATGTAATATATATTTATACTAAAGGTCTCTGCTCTTGTTAAGGCGAGGAGACACTCCTCCCCCCCCCCCCCCCCAACTCCCGGGGATTTATCATAGAATGACCTAGTCATGTTACATAGACGCGGATTATCCTGGTAACTCAATTGTGTGACCTCATTACCATGATCATGCAGTGCCCAACATGAAGGCAGGGGTGGTGGGGGAGGGGTGCTATTTTATCTGGTTGGTACGTTTACCAACATGTGTAGTCTCTGCTTCCAGAAATGTAGTGTACCATAGTCCCCTGACGCCTTTGGGGATGGGCAAATGCCTCTGTTTCTGCTTGTTTTGGGCATCTAAAACTCATTTGTTGCATATTTCTTAGTCATAAGAACATCTTATTGTTCATTAATTTGACATTTTAACAACTAACAGTGAACAAAAATAAGATGGAGTTAAAAGAGGTCAAAAAGTTGGATGGAGCGAGGTACATTTGGCGGATGTAGCGGGTTGGTAGTATCGCGAATCATGAATAAGAAGCGAGACTGGGTACGAAGAGGAATGGGGTTTAGGAGGATTGAAAGGGGTGGGCAGGGATTAGGCTGAGAAAGAGAGGAGGCCATGGATTAGTACATCAGGGTGATTGTGCTGAGAAGGCTATCTGAGAATGCTATAGTGCTAGACGGTATGATAGTATAGATGCTGGAGATTTTGGAAGAAGTGGAAGTGATGAATTTGGGATTACAGTTTCTGGAAAAGGCGGAATCACTAGAACAGGCAGTATAGGGAGAAGGAGGAGGTTGTGGAGGAGGAGTTGTGTTGATGTTGGTGTTGTGGCGGTGTTGGTGATGGTGTTGAGTAGTTATGTATATTGAAAATGAGCCATTTTGTAAGACCCCGGGGCAGGACCCCGGAAGTGACATCACGTCACGTGACTGGGCGGTCATGTTGGGTTGTCATTATAGTGCACGTGGGTGGCCATGTTGTGACGTTATTTCGTCCCGATCGGCCCAGTAATTTCCGATATCGTCACTGCGCATGCACGAAGACAGACCCTAACCCATGGCCGATGGTGGAAAATGACTACCCAATTGACCCTACATAAAATCCCAAGTTTTGTCCCGATCGGTCTAGCCGTTTTCGAGTCTATACAGAAGACAAACAGACAGACAAGATTACTCAAATATATATAACTAGCAGGGTTACCCGGCGTTGCATGGGAAAATGTAGGGGTCATATGAAAGTACCCCAAAAAAAAACAAAAATAGGGGGCGCGTATTTTTTCCCCAGATGTTGTTGTAAGAGAGAGGGGCCTCTCTCTTGCTCGCGGTCGTGGAAGACCTTGACGAGCATGCCTCAGAACTTGTCTGCTTCCTCCTTTCCGTCGTCGCAGGTTGAGCAATGTTTCGATATTATAGTGCTCGCAACACCCTTTCCTTTCCTCGACCGCTATTGACTTTTCCGGTGTCATGACACCCATATTCTGAGTAAAAGAAGCCCTGGTTGAGCTAGCTGGCGACAAGGACGTAAATCCCATGATCAGTGAACGAGGCCCTTGACAATTTCATTGAGCACTTTTGCCGCTAGCTCTAATTGTATATTGCGACGACGGAAGCACACTATCTGACGGCGTCACAAAACCTCACCATGTTCTTGTTCCTCTGTAAATAGAAACTAAAAAAACGCGACATCGACACCGTAGCTGCAACGGGTGGTACAATCTGCTAGTCCAAAAAATATTCTCAGGGGCAATTTACAGGTGATGATGAAAAAAAAACAAGAAAAATATTTGGAACAACATTTGCATCGGACATGGGCTAGACGTGAATGAGATACACTTGCATATCAAATATGAAGTCATTCCACCAGGTAGTTTGAAAGCTATTCTTTTAGAAACTCGTTAGTCACAAAATTCTAAGTTCATCAAGGGCCATAACTCCAAGAAAAATATTTGGAACAACACATGCATTGAACAGTGGCTAGACATCAATAAGATACACTTACATGCCATATATAAAGTCATTCCATCAAGTATTTCAAAAGTTATTGAGTTTTGAAACTCGTTGGTCACAGACAGACCGACTGACCGACATTGCCACTTATAGAGCTGCTAGTCGCAGCTAAAAGCTAAAGTGATATTTTAGCGAGAGGACCAACAGTGTCCCCTCACCACGGGAGGACCGCTCAAGTCCACTCGCCTAACAACAAACCATGACACCCGTCACCAACGTTGTCCAAATCTGACACATGGTACAAGAATTTGAGGTAGAACATCAACTACAAGCAAGACAACGACCATGTAAATAGAGGATAGGCTTCCTCATATTTGCCCTGCTATTTAATAAATATTATTACTTGAAATAGGTCGATTGTACCACCACCAAATCCATAATATAAGATAACATTAAAATATATAATCGATGCAATAAATGCACCCAAAAGAAAAAATTTTTCAAAAAAAATGCCTAACAGATGTGGGATTAGGAACTAAAATGGTTAACCTGTCTGGCACCAATGACCTCACAACCCAAGAGAAGTCTCTTTTAGATCACGGTTTAACTTTTATACCAGCACCTAAGCCTAAAACTGGTAACCAAACAAATTTACCATCATATAACTGTAATTTTCTTAGGCAAATGAAATTAGCAGACCGCTTTAGAAACATCAGCGGTCATAAACTTCCTTTTACAGAATCATCTGGTTGGTCACCTCCAGATA
Source organism: Pictodentalium vernedei (assembly GCA_031216915.1). Lineage (NCBI taxonomy): Eukaryota > Metazoa > Mollusca > Scaphopoda > Dentaliida > Dentaliidae > Pictodentalium > Pictodentalium vernedei. Next base: position 666,539,134 of record CM062297.1, on the reverse strand, counting down.
GTGAAGTAGATTCAGAAATTATTGAGGCTAGCAAACAAATCATCCAAAAGGTGTTCACCATGAACATTCTCTCCGTTAAAGACAATTTAACAGCTGGTGAACAGAGAGCCCTCACAAAACTTCGAAAAAATAAGAAATTAGTAATTAAACCAGCCGACAAAGGTGGGTCGGTAGTTGTTCTATCTCGGGATAATTATATAAAGGAAGCCATGAGACAACTCAGCAATACTAAACATTATAAGAAAATAGATTCACTTATTTGGCCTAGTAATATCGAAAAATTCAATAAGATCTTAAAATTTCTCCTCGACGAAGGTCACTTTACCAAAAAACAATTGAAATATTTAACAGCTAAGCTCAGTGCTCAAACAAGACAATTTTATATACTACCAAAGTTCCACAAGGACCGTTCTTGATGGACGGATGACTTAACTCCGCCCGGGAGGCCAATTGTATCAGATTGTAATTCAGAATCTATGCGATCTCGGAATTAATTGATTATCATCTGAAACCTATAACAAATAGTCATCCGTGCTATCTAAAAAATACACAGGATTTCCTGTCAAAAATTTTGAAACTGAAAATATAGAAAAATGCAATTCTGGCTACTTTTGATACTGACAGTACGTATACGAACATTGATATTGATAAAAGTGTTAAATCTGTAAAAAATGCATTTGAAAAATATCCGGATGCAAAATGCCCGGATGAACAAATTTTGGATCTTTTAGAGCTGAGCTTAAAAGGTAATGACTTTCAATTCAAAGGAGATATTTTCTACAAATAATAAGTTGTCCTATGGGAAAAAGATTCAGTCCTAATTTTGCAAGCATTTATGTAGCGGAATGGGAGGAAAATGCCTTAAGCAAATGCACAAAGCATCCTCTCGTATATCTCAGGTATTTAGATGACATTTTTATTATTTGGGAACATTCAAAAGAAGATTTTGATGAATTTTTAGAAATTTTGAACAATCATGATCCAAACATTAAATTAAAAGCTACTATCAGTGAAAGTTCTGTTGATTTTCTTGATGTGACCGTGTATAAAGGCAAGCGATTTCAGGCATCCGGTCATTTAGATTATAAAGTATATTTTAAACGAACTGATTCACATCAATTGTTGCACACAAAATCATTTCATCCCCAACATACATTTAAAGGTATCATCAAATCACAGCTCATTTGTTTCCACCGCAATTCAAGTGGTAAGGTAAGTTTCAATGAGGCTTGTTCTACTCTATTTGGCACCCTCAGATCGAGAGGATACTCACTGCGCTTTTTGCGTACCTTGAAATCTCAAACTCTGAAAAAGCTTGAAAGTCCAGCTGAAACTACTGATTTTGAACCACTGAAGATGGAACACAACAGACCATTGCAGAATGGTAGTGGTGTGGTATTTAATTGCAACAAGCCTCGTTGTAGACTGCATACTTTTATACCTGATCAGAAAGAGGAATTTTCCTCGGAACAAGTGAAAAATCATTATCAGATCCGTAACCCCCCCATTGTGATTCACAAAACATTATCTACATTATCACATGTAAGCGCTGTCAGAAACAGTATGTTGGTCAAAGTCAAAATCCTTTCCGAGAACGTGCTACTAGACACAAACAGGATATAAAACATAATGCTGATGCCCCAGTAGCACAACATTTTAACCTTCCAGGCCATGGTTTGGACGATTTCAAAATCCATCCTATTGAACAACCACCAATTAAAGATACATTAGAAGAAATGGATGAATTTAGAAAAAAACGTGAAGCTTTTTGGATCAATATGCTTCAAACCCTCTGGCCATTTGGTATGTACATATCAGAGGGAGAATGCGAAAGGAGGTCCATCATTCCTTTCACTTTAACATACAACAGAATGAATATCGAAATAGCAAAAATGTTAAAAGATGAATTCAATTTAACCAATGCTAAATTAAATGAACCTTTGAATCTTCGATCTGTCATCGCCTATAAGAAAAGCAAAAGCTTGCATAACATCCTTCCTTGTAAGGACTAGAGCCCATTAATGAATAACATCAATTATTGCCAGTCAGTTTAACCAGTTCCTAAGCTCATCACTTAGTTTAAATCAATTTTATGTAATTTTTTGTCATGTCTGAAACCCATCAGGGTTCAGTAAATGAAAACAATTTTCCGGCGGCATATTAAAAGAAAAAAACGTTTCAGTAGGAAATGTCTGCACCAGTGCGATTTTTTAACCTCAAACACACACCCACATACATTCATCATCTGGTCCAATTCTACACTGGGAACTGAAGAGTTCCCTCAAATACAGAACGACGGTCTCCACCTGAAACTGATGCCATGACAGTATAAATTACCAAAGATATATTTATTTGAAGTTATAACATTATCGGTTAATTTGTTGTAACATAACGGGTTGAAAAAAGTTATAACATTATGCGTCGATTTTTATAACATAACGGGTTGAAAAAAGTTATAACATTATGAGGAGTTTATAACATCAGTTGTTTACTACATTTTTTGTAACATTATGCATTGGTGTAACATTATGCGGAGTTGTAACATTATCGGTTGTAACAGGGCCTCGTCTTATATCATTGAACACTTTGCCACTAGCTCTAATTGTATATTGCAGTCCAACTGCGTCAGTTCTCAGAGGCCTGAGTAACCGCTTCACCGGTCGAGGTAACTGGTGACAGAGAACTAAAACCATACGCCATGGTTTTTAGCCCTGTCTAAATGTGACAACAGACTTTTTGTGCGGTCGTGTGTGCTTATCGGACATAGAGGAAGCCATAAGCTAGCCGACCCAGGCAGCCTATTAGAAGGAGCGTTCCGGACAGGAAGGCATGGACGTAAGCTCCAACTGACGCAAGTTCCTACCAACAACCTCGGACAACAGATGTTGTTGTAAGAGAGAGGGGCCTCTCTCTTGCTCACGGTCGTAGAAGACCTGGACGAGCATACCTCAGAACTTGTCTGCTTCCTCCTTTCCGTCGTCGCAGGGTGAGCATGTTTCAATATTATAGTGCTCGCAACACCCTTTCCTTTCCTCGACCGCTACCGACTTTTCTGGTGTCATGACACCCATATTCTGAGTGAAAGAAGCACTGGTTGAGCTAGCTGGTGACAAGGACGTAAATCCCATGATCAGTGATCTAGGCCCTTGTCTATTTCATTGAGTACTTTTGCCGCTAGCTCTAATTGTATATTGCGACGACGGAAGCACACTATCTGACGGCGTCACAAAACCTCACCATGTTCTTGTTCCTCTGTAAATAGAAACTAAAAAACTAAAGTGACATTTTGGCGTGAGGACCAGCAGTGTCCCCTCGCCATGGGAGGATCGCTCAAGTCCACTCGCCTAACAACAAACCATGACACCCGTCACCAACGTTGTCGAAATCTGACACATGGTACAAGAATTTGAGGTAGAACATCGACTATAAGCAAGACAACGACCATGTAAATAGAGGATAGGCTTCCTCATATTTGCCCTGCTATTTAATAAATATTATTACTTGAAATAGGTCGATTGTACCACCACTAAATCCATAATATAACATTAAAATATATAATCGATGCAATAAATGCACCCAAAAGAAAAAAAATTTCAAAAATTAAAAAAAATTTGGAAATTTTTTTTATTATATAAGTGCCCAAGTTCCCAAAGGGAATGATGGGCCCAAAAGAGCCTAAGTGTGGACAAAATTATAATAAAATCCAAAAAATTAACTGCCACACTACCGGAATATTTTTTGTTACTTAAAACCGTAGTTTCCCTAAAAATAACAGGAAACTACCTGTACAAATAAAGTAATGTCAATGTAAACGACTTCAAAATAAAAACAGGAAACAAGACCCCAGGCAACACGGCACGAAGTCAGTAACAGAAATAAAACTATCCAATGTAAAGCAAGATCTTCAGCAGAAGAAAAAACGATAGATCGGATGTATGATGCATGACCAAAATGCCTAAACACCCCAAGGGTGAGGACGTAACCATGGGGATGTACAGAATAATCTTCTGTATAAATCGTAAAACTCCCAAGAAATTTTATAATAATAATTTCAATAAAACAAGCCAAAAAGCTTGGGAGTTTAACTGGGGGGGATCAAGGGAGGTTAGGGAAGGAATACTTAACAAACAGTGGAAAAATCATTATAAATCGAAATTGAGGAACATAAACTAATTTTTATAAATATTATAAAATTACAGTCCTGAAAGTTTCAAACCACCGTTTCTTCCTTCCTTCATCCAGTTGTGTCCTTGGATCCACCAAATTAACCATTGATTTGTGTCTGGCATCATTGAAACTGAGATTTAAAAGCACAGAAGTCAGTTTGATGTTATCTGACTGAAGGGCCAAACAAAGAATGATGTTGGCGCCAGTTTCGGTGACTTCCTGGCGACTGCGCATGCGTGGAGAGTAAATGTATGGAGGGCCAGATAGGACTTCTAATTTTCGGTTTTGCATGCAAATTTTGGGGATTGGGGGGACAAAATTTGTGTTTGGCCCTAGATAATTTTGGGTTAGCACCAGCTAAGTCTAGGCCATTGGTATACAGTATAAAAATATTGACTAGGTTTGGGATGACAATTTTAGGTGAAATTGGTAAAAAAGTGACCGTATTAGGGTTGGATACTGTTGTAATAACCCACCTACAACATACATATGTTATATAAAAACCCACTGGATTTTGTGAAAATGGCATAAACACAAATTATTACAAAATTGGACATGTACATGTATGCTTACGCCGCCGTATTCATCACATAAGCTCACCACATCATTGAAGTAGATGAGCTAAAAAAAAATTACTTTAAAACAACCACAACTTCTTACAACAGAAAATTAACTAAGTTTTTATGTGAAACAAGAGGCCCCAGGGGGCCTTAGGCACTCACCGAATGTTCCATACTGTTAAGACAAAAATTTTATCAAAAGCTATTCTTAAGGTTCTACAGAGTAAATCTATACTCTCTGTGGAGCTAAAACATCAACAGGACTGAATGGGGCAATGCTGCTGATCAAATATCAAAAGATTCTGCATGATGGTCCTGAAGAAGATTTTTTTAAGAATTTTCCTTGAATTGCACAAAGTAAACATTCATGCCCCCATAGTGAGGCCCAATATTGATCGAGGGACTCAATTTGAACAAACTTGAATCAGAACCTTACTAAGATGCTACATACCAAATATCAAAAGATTTTGCCCACTGGTTCAGGAGAAGAAGATTTTTAAAGAATTTTTTCTTAAATTGCACTAAGTAAAAATTCACACCCCCATAGTGAGCCCCAATATTGATCAAAAGACTCAATTTGAACAAACGTGAATCCAACCCATACCAAGATGGTGCATACCAAATATCTAAAGTTTCTGCCCACTGGTTCTGGTGAAGAAGATTGTTAAAGAATTTTTCTTAAATTGCACTAAGTAAAAATTCACACCCCCATAGTGATCCCCAATATTGAACGGGGGATTCAATTTGAACAAACTTGAATCAGACCCATACCAAGATGCTGTATACCAAATATCATTCTGCCCATCGGGTCCAGAAAAGAAGATTTTTAAAGAAATTTTCTCAAATTGCACTAAGTTAAAATTCACACCCCTTTAGTGAGCTCAATATTGATCGAGGGGCTCAATTTGATCAAATTTGAATCAGACCCATACCAAGATGCTGTATACCAAATATCAAAAGATCCTGCCCATTGGTTCTGGAGAATTTTCCAAATTTTTTTTAATTTTTGAAATTTTTTTTCTTTTGGGTGCATTTATTGCATCGATTATATATTTTTTAATTTTTTTTCTTAAATTGCACTGAGGAAAAATTCATGCCTCTATAGGGAGCCCCAATATTGATCAAGGGACTCAATTTGAACAAACTTGAATCAGACCCATACCAAGATGCTGCAATCCAAATATCAAAAGATTCTGCCCATTGGTTCTGGAGAAGATTTTTAAAGAATTTTTCTTAACTTGCACTAAGTAAAAATTCACGCCCCCATAGTGAACCCCAATATTGGTTGAGGGACTCGATTTGAACAAACTTGAATCAGACCCATACCAAGACGCTGCATACCAAGTATCAAAAGATTCTGCTCACTGGTTCTGGAGAAGAAGATTTTTTAATAATTTTTCTATAATTCATACAGTGCTATCAGAGTTATGCCCCTTACAGAGCCCCCAAGCCACGTGGCCATTTCATTTGAACAAACGTGAATTGCCATATAGTAATGAACATACACATGAAGTTTCGTGAAAATCGGACCAGTGGTTTCTGAGTAGAAGTCGTTTGAAAAATGTTCACGATGACGGCCAACGACGGACGGCAAGTGATAAGTTCAGCTCCCTCCAGTGAGCTAAAATGGAAAACAAATCCAAAAAATAAGGCTTAAGTACTGTAGTCATGGTCCTAAATATCCCCCAGCAGCAAGCTGAAAGCCCTGTCGACACTGGGTTTAAAGAAACAAACTCAAAAACAAATGCTTACAATTCGCAAAAATGGAGCAGACTTTAATTGTTACAAGTACAAGTTCACATATTTATGGCTAAAAAAAGGAAAAAGAGTAAAAAAAAAAAAAACCCAGCACATATACTAGGTAGAAGAGTGAAGAGAAACTACATTTGCAATAAAATACATCTATAAGCAATTTTGACCACCATAATGAACAATAAAGTATACTTTAACACAACTTCTTACAACAGAAAATTGAGCAGGTTTTCACCTGACAAAAAAATTCAAAAGAAAAATTTCTAGAAAATAAGAGTCAAGTGCTGTAGTACTGGTTCTAAACAACCAGCCACTGCAATATAAAAGCCCTGGGGCCACTGAGTTTGAAGAAACCAACTCAAAACACAAACTCTTACAATTCAGATATTGGGGCTGACTGAAACATCAATTGTTACAAGTACAAGTTTGCAGATTTTTTTCTGATAAAAAGTACAAACGGGCAAAATAACACCACATATACTAAGTAGAAGGGTTAACAAAACTACACTCACAATAAAACACAACTATAAGCAATATAGATCATGAAAATGTGCAATAAAGTTTACTTTAACACAACTACTTACAACAGAAAATTGTTTTCACCTAAAAAATTAAATTTACGAAAAATTTCAGGAAAATAAGGCTTAAGTACTATACTCATGGTCCTAAATAACTCACAAATGCATTATAAAAGTCCTGGGGCCACTGGGTTTGAAAAAAACAACGTAAACACAAACTCTTGCAATTCAGATATTGGAGCTGACTGAAATCTGGTTATCATTAGAACCAGCTTGTTGAACTGGTTCTGATGATATCCAGATTTTTATGGTTTTAATGAGAAACTTCCGAGATATTTTAAGCTGTGGTAGACTTATTCTGGATAATTATCAGGCCGTTTTTGGCCGCTGTGTTAGGTAATGGGTTATGAGAAACGACACTCACAATCAAGCAATATAGATCACCATAATGTGCAATAAAGTTTACGTTAACACAACTACTCACACAAGAAAATTTACGAAAGTTTTCACCTTAAAAAGATTGAAGAAACATTTCAGGAAAACAAGGCTTAAGTACTGTAGTACTGGTCCTAAATTACCCACAAATGCAATATAAAAGCCCTGGGGCCTCTGGGTTTGAAGAAACCAACTTAAACACAAATTCTTACAATTCGGATATTGGAGCTGACTGAAACATCAATTGTTACAAGCAGAAATTCATAGCTTTTTGCTGAAAAAAAGGAAAAACAAGCAAAATAAGAGCATGCATACTTAGTATAAGGGTTAAGAGAAACTACACTCACAATAAAACACACCTAGCAAATATAGATCACCATAATATGCAATAAAGTTTACTTCAACACAAGCTCTTACAACAGAAAATTGACTAAGTTTTCACCTAAATAAACAAGAGCTATTGCTGAAGGCAATTTATACCCCCACTGCAGTGCTGGACTGATGAAGCATAAATGAACAAGTAAAAAGTTATGAAAGTTGTGAATATTCTCGGACGGACTCACACACGGATGGATGGATGGATGGACGGACAGACACACAGGTGGACGGATGCATGTAATCCAGTATACACCCCCCCCATTTCTTCGAAAAGTGGGGGTATAAAAATTGAAGAAACATTTCCAGTAAATAAGGGTTCAGTACTGTAGTCATGGTCCAAAATAACCCACAACTGCAATTTGAAAGCCCTAGGACCAGTGAGTTCTAGGAAACTTACTCAAACACAAACTCTTACAAAATTGGACATTGACGTCGATGCCCCCAAGGTCATGACATTACCTCACCTCTACTTCATAGTAGGTGAGTTAAGAATGTCAAATTCCAGAACTTTAAAGATTCCAAGATCTGCACCTGGAGAATAATAAAACAAGTTGTTTCATACCTCCTGTTTTATGTTTAGGAGGCATATATGTAGAAGTTTCTGGAACATCATTTTGTGGAGGTCTGTTTTGGGAAGGGCTATCTTCTGTTTTCCTTCTCCTATCAAACTGATGCAAAGGTGAACTAGGTCTCTTTGAAAATTCATCCCTGTTTCTTTGTCTTAAAGTATCATAGGTTACTAAAGGTTTCTTTGAATTTTCACTTGCATCTTCAAAATCATTATGTTTCTCAACTGAAAATAGAGAACAATTAAATTAAAAAGCAAAGCCACTGATATCAAGATATTTTATTGAATAACGGTCTAGGAAACTAAAATAGAGAGGTTAAAAATGTTAAAATTGGTTCATCAAGCCATCCCACATGCTCTCTTTTCATTACCTATGCAAATTTAGAAAAAAATTAAATTTATTGGTTTGTCAGTTTAATTACCCAAGTTTACCAAATGGTTAAAATACACCACTGCCCATGCTATTCTGTAGATATATTTATTTATTAGTGTTTAGGGTCACATATTTCTGCACAGGGGCTAACTGTGACCCCAACATGGATATAAAGTCAAGTCCAGCCAATTGTTTATACCAATGTTGCCCATTTTAGAGGCCTGCCATACCAGGCATTGGTGACCCAAGTCTTATTTTACCAGTAAAACAGAGGTTGTTTACCACAGTAAACAAGCACTACTTCACTTCCCGGTGTTCTCACCGGGATATTCCATAGATTATGAGGCCCAAAACATAAAACAAGAGGCCCCTCACCGAATGTTCCATACTGTTAAGAAACAAATTTTATCAAAAGCTATTCTTAAGGTTCTACAGAGTAAATCTATACTCTCTGTGGAGCTAAAACATCAACAGGACTGAATGGGACAATGCTGCTGATCAAATATCAAAAGATTCGGCATGATGGTTCTGAAGAAGATTTTTAAAGAATTTTCCTTGAATTGAACAAAGTAAACATTCACGCCCCCATAGTGAGCCCCAATATTGATCAAAAGACTCAATTTGAACAAATGCGAATCCAACCCACACCAAGATGCTGCATACCAAATATCTAAAGATTCTGCCCACTGGTTCTGGTGAAGAAGATTGTTAAAGATTTTTTCTTAAATTGCACTAAGTAAAAATTCACACCCCCATAGTGATCCCCAATATTGAACAGGGGATTCAATTTGAACAAACTTGAATCAGACCCATACCAAGATGCTGTATGCCAAATATCAAAAGATTCTGCCCATCGGTTCCGGAAAAGATTTTTAAAGAAATTTTCTTAAATTGCACTAAGTAAAAATTCACACCCCTTTAGTGAGCCCCTATATTGATCGAGGGACTCAATTTGAACGAACTTGAATCAGACCCATACCAAGATGCTGTAAACCAAATATCAAAAGATCCTGCCCACTGGTTCTGGAAAAGAATATTTTAAAAAAATTTTTCTAAAATTGCACTAAGTAAAAATTCAGGTCCCCATAGTGAGCCCCAAAATTGATCCAGAGACTCCATTTGAACAAACTTGAATCAGACCCATACCAAGATGCTGTATACCAAATACCAAAAGATTCTGCCCACTGGTTCTGGAAAAGAAGATTTTTCCTTAAATTGCACTAAGGAAAAATTCATGCCCCCATAGGGAGCCCTAATAGTGATCAAGGGACTCAATTTGAACAAACTTGAATCAGACCCATACCAAGATTCTGCATACCAAATATCAAAAGATTCTGCCCTTTGGTTCTGGAGAAGATTTTTTAATAATTTTTCTATAATTCATACGGTGCTATCAGACTTATGCCCCATACAGAGCCCACAAGGGACGTGGCCATTTCATTTGAACAAACATGAATTGCCATATAGTAATGAACATCCACATGAAGCTTCTTGAAAATCAGGCCAGTGGTTTCAGAGGAGAAGTCGTTTGAAAAATGTTCACAACGACCGACGACGGACAAGTTGAGCTTCCTTCGGTGAGCTAAAAATTCCTCATATTGATTAAGTTATCATTCGGGCTCTCACAGGGAGCCCAAATATGGACCCAGGGACTTGGCTTTAACAAACTTGAATCTCACCCCCCTAAGGATGCTGCACACCACATATCAAAACATTCCGACTGCTGGATACGAAGAAGAAGATTTTTTAAGAAAATTCCTCATTTCGAACTAAGTTACAATTCAAGCTCCCACAGTGAGCCCAAATATGGACCTAGGGACACGGCTTGAACAAACAATCGGTGCTATCAGAGTTATGCCCCATACAGAGCCCCCAAGGGACATGGCCATTTCATTTGAACAAACATGAATTGCCATATAGTAATGAACATCCACATGAAGCTTCTTGAAAATCAGGCCAGTGGTTTCAGAGGAGAAGTCGTTTGAAAAATGTTCACGACGACCGACGACGGACAAGTTGAGCTTCCTTCGGTGAGCTAAAAATTCCTCATATTGATTAAGTTATAATTCGGGCTCTCACAGGGAGCCCAAATATGGAACCAGGGACTTGGCTTTAACAAACTTGAATCTCACCCCACCAAGAATGCTGCATACCAAATATCAAAACATTCCGACTGCTGCATCTGAAGAAGAAGATTTTTAAAGAAAATTCCTCATTTTGAACTAAGTTATCATTCGGGCTCCAGCAGTGAGCCCAAATATGGACCTAGGGACATGGCTTGAACAAACTTGAATCTCAACCCCCAAAGGATGCTGCATACCAAATATCAAAACATTCCGACTGCTGGATCTGAAGAAGAAGATTTTAAAATTCCTCATTTTGAACTAAGTTATAATTCGGGCTACCACAGTGAGCCCAAATATGAACCCAGGGACTTGGCTTGAACAAACTTGAATCTCACCCCCCAAGCATGCTGCATATCCAATATCAAAAGATTCTGCCTGCTGGATCTTGAGAAGAAGATTTTTAAAGATATTTGCCTGAAATGCACTAAGTTCAAATTGGGCTCCTATACTGAGCCCAAATATGAACCCAGGGGGCCGATTTGAATAAACTTGAATCAGATCCACCCCACAATGATGCATACCAAATATCAAAAGATTCTGCCTGCTAGATCTGGAGAAGAAGATTTTTTAAGAAATTTGCCTGAAATGCACTAAGTTCGAATTCAAAGCTTTTATAGTGAGCCCAAATATGAATCCAGGGGGCTGATTTGAACAAACTTGAATCAGATCCACCCCACAATGTTGCATACCAAATATCGAAAGATTCTGCCTGCTGGATCTGGAGAAGATTTTTAAAGAAATTTGCCTGAAATGCACTAAGTTCAAATTCGGGCTTCTATACTGAGCCCAAATATGAATCCAGGGGGCCAACTTGAACAAACTTGAATCATATCCACCCCACAATGTTGCATACCAAATATCAAAAGATTCTGCCTGCTGGATCTGGAGAAGAAGATTTTTGAAGAAATTTGTAATGCACGAAGTTCGAATTCGGGCTTCTATACTGAGCCCAAATATGAATCCAGTGGGCCGATTTGAACAAACTTGAATCAGATCCACCCCACAATGTTGCATACCAAATATCAAAAGATTCTGCCTGCTGGATCTTGAGAAGAAGATTTTTAAAGAAATTTGTCTGAAATGCACTAAGTTCGAATTCGGGCTTCTATACTGAGCCCAAATATGAATCCAGGGGGCCGACTTGAACAAACTTGAATCAGATCCACCCCACAATGCTGCATACCAAATATCAAAAGATTCTGCCTGCTGGATCTGGAGAAGAAGATTTTTTAAGAAATTTGCCTGAAATGCACTAAGTTCGAAGTTGGGCTTCTATAGTGAACCCAAATATTAATTCAGGGGGCCGATTTGAACGAACTTGAATCAGACCCATACCCAAATATTGAAAGATTCTGCCTGCTGGATCTGGAGAAGAAGATTTTTAAAGAAAATTCCTCATTTTGAACTAAGTTATCATTCGGGCTCCAGCAGTGAGCCCAAATATGGACCTAGGGACATGGCTTGAACAAACTTGAATCTCAACCCCCAAAGGATGCTGCCTACCAAATATCAAAACATTCCTGACTGCTGGATCTGAAGAAGAAGATTTTAAAATTCCTCATTTTGAACTAAGTTATAATTCGGGCTACCACAGTGAGCCCAAATATGAACCCAGGGACTTGGCTTGAACAAACTTGAATCTCACCCCCCAAGCATGCTGCATATCCAATATCAAAAGATTCTGCCTGCTGGATCTTGAGAAGAAGATTTTTAAAGATATTTGCCTGAAATGCACTAAGTTCAAATTGGGCTCCTATACTGAGCCCAAATATGAACCCAGGGGGCCGATTTGAACAAACTTGAATCAGATCCACCCCACAATGATGCATACCAAATATCAAATGATTCTGCCTGCTAGATCTGGAGAAGAAGATTTTTTAAGAAATTTGCCTGAAATGCACTAAGTTCGAATTCAAAGCTTTTATAGTGAGCCCAAATATGAATCCAGGGGGCTGATTTGAACAAACTTGAATTAGATCCACCCCACAATGTTGCATACCAAATATCAAAAGATTTTGCCTGCTGGATCTGGAGAAGATTTTTAAAGAAATTTGCCTGAAATGCACTAAGTTCGAATTCAGGCTCCTATACTGAGCCCAAATATGAATCCAGGGGGCCGATTTGAACAAACTTGAATCATATCCACCCCACAATGTTGCATACCAAATATCAAAAGCTTCTGCCTGCTGGATCTGGAGAAGAAGATTTTTGAAGAAATTTGTAATGCACGAAGTTCGAATTCGGGCTTCTATACTGAGCCCAAATATGAATCCAGTGGGCCGATTTGAACAAACTTGAATCAGATCCACCCCACAATGTTGCATACCAAATATCAAAAGATTCTGCCTGCTGGATCTTGAGAAGAAGATTTTTAAAGAAATTTGTCTGAAATGCACTAAGTTCGAATTCGGGCTTCTATACTGAGCCCAAATATGAATCCAGGGGGCCGACTTGAACAAACTTGAATCAGATCCACTCCACAATGCTGCATACCAAATATCAAAAGATTCTGCCTGCTGGATCTGGAGAAGAAGATTTTTTAAGAAATTTGCCTGAAATGCACTAAGTTCGAAGTTGGGCTTCTATAGTGAACCCAAATATTAATTCAGGGGGCCGATTTGAACAAACTTGAATCAGACCCATACCCAAATATCGAAAGATTCTGCCTGCTGGATCTGGAGAAGAAGATTTTTAAAGAAATTTGCCTGAAATGCACTAAGTTCAAATTCGGGCTTCTATACTGAGCCCAAATATGAATCCAGGGGGCCAACTTGAACAAACTTGAATCAGATCCACCCCACAATGTTGCATACCAAATATCAAAAGATTCTGCCTGCTGGATCTTGAGAAGAAGATTTTTAAAGAAATTTGTCTGAAATGCACTAAGTTCGAATTCGGGCTTCTATACTGAGCCCAAATATGAATCCAGGGGGCCGACTTGAATAAACTTGAATCAGATCCACCCCACAATGCTGCATACCAAATATCAAAAGATTCTGCCTGCTGGATCTGGAGAAGAAGATTTTTTAAGAAATTTGCCTGAAATGCACTAAGTTCGAAGTTGGGCTTCTATAGTGAACCCAAATATGAATTCAGGGAGCCGATTTGAACAAACTTGAATCAGAGCCATACCAAGATGCTGCATACCAAGTATCAAAAGATTCTGCCTGCTGGATCTGGAGAAGAAGATTTTTAAAGAAATTTGCCTGAAATGCACTAAGTTCAAATTCGGACTTCTATACTGAGCCCAAATATGAATCCAGGGGGCGACTTGAACAAACTTGAATCAGATCACCCACGATGTTGCATACCAAATATCGAAAGATTCTGCCTGCTGGATCTGGAGAAGAAGATTTTTAAAGAAATTTGCCTGAAATGCACTAAGTTCAAATTCGGGCTTCTATACTGAGCCCAAATATGAATCCAGGGGGGCCGATTCGAATTCGGACTTCTATACTGAGCCCAAATATGAATCCAGGGGGCCGATTTGAACAAACTTGAATCATATCCACCCCACAATGTTGCATACCAAATATCAAAAGATTCTGCCTGCTGGATCTGGAGAAGAAGATTTTTCAAGAAATTTGCATGAAATGCACTAAGTTCGAATTTGGGCTTCTATAGTGAGCCCAAATATGAATTCAGGGGGGCCGATTTGAACAAACTTGAATCAGACCCATACCAAGATGCTGCATACCAAGTATCAAAGGATTCTGCCCACTGGTTCTGGAGAAGATTTTTTAATAATTTTTCTATAATTCATATGGTGCTATCAGAGTTATGCCCCAAACAGAGCCCCCAAGGTAGGTGGCCATTTCATTTGAACAAACATGAATTGCCATATAGTAATGAACATCCACATGAAGTTTCACCACGTCAAGATAGAGGCATGTTCCTCACACCTCCATAACCAATTTCAGACAGAGACAGTAAGTCAGGTTGTAGGCACTTACTGTCGCCAAGTGTATCCAAGAACAGGTAGAATTGGTTGCAGGAGTTCAATTTAAGGCCACAATGCCCCTACGTTGGTCCGCAACTTACACCCAGGCGGCATTAACGTCGATTGCAATACTTGCAGGCACATGCACTAAATCAGTTTCACTTGGCCCACTGGAGATGCGTGTTATTCACCAACGAGCTTTGGTTTATGCTTTAAATCTCAGATGGACGACAACGTTGCTATCGACGTCCAAGTGAGCAATATTCTGATACGTGAGTTAAGGAAAACAACAGATTCGGGGGAGGGATCTGTTACGGTTTGAATGAGGGGGGAATTTCTCATGGCGTGAAAATGATAAATTTAAAGTAATCTGTATATTTTTAATACTTACCAATGGCTCAGATTTAGCTGGTGCAACCTCAATATTATTAAGGGCCAAACACACATTTTGAACCCCCAATCCCCAAAATTTGCATACAATACTGAAAATTAAAAGTCCTATCTGGCCCTCCATACTTTTAGTACTTGCACATGTGCAGTACCCAGGAAGAGACCGGAATTGGCGCCAACATCATTCTTCCTAGTTGTGCCTACTGAAGTGATAACTAAGCAAGGAGGTATGAGTGCCCTCTCATGGGAGGGCCATCCCCGTCTGGGCCATTGGTTAGTATTAAAAATACACAAATTACTTTAAATTTATCATATTTTTATACTAAAATCAATGGCCCAGACTTAGCAGAATTGTAAAAAGGCGGAGGGCCTTGGACTTAAAGAATTAGTAGACACACATACAGCTCCTTAGCCTGCATTAGAACTCCCAAGGTGAAAAGGAGATTAAAATTTTAAGGAGTTACCTGTATGTCTCGCTTTACCACAATAGAGAAGACATACCACCAAAACAAGAGCAGCGCTAAAGCGTGTGCTCATGCCCCAGAAGGTAGCAAAGTCAGACTTGCATGTAAATAAATAACTTCTGAATGTTTGAAGAGAATTGTTTCATCCAAACAACCCAAAAGACTATGGTACAATTTACCTTAGTCAGAAACAGAGGCCAAAAACAAACAGGGGCCATAAATCTCCCAAACATGAATGGACGAAACGCTAGGTACCAGGGCATCCGTTCCCCCAAGCTACCCTATCACCATACCAAAGAACATTAAAATCCAACAACTGATGCTCGAGTTATAATACAAAATGTTTGTATGGATGGCCGGAAGTACGGCCGGAGACCTTGTCTAGATATCCCCGAAAAAAAATTTTCGGGGGCATAATAAGGAGTAATATCCAAGTAATTCCCTAATACTTAGCATAAATGATTATGCTAAATGGGTGTAACAAGCCCCCAATTTTAAGGCTGTACATGAGATCAGAATAATCTACAGACGATAACATCTTAATTCATAGTTACACACTTATTAAAAGGCAAGAAGAGGTAAAGAGGAAAACACCCCTTCCCACCCCCCTTTTTTGATGGAATAATCTTCAAAACAAAGAGGGGAGCAGTCTGAAATCAGTGAAAAAGTGGTACAGAATAATATATATATTCGTCTAAAAGGCACTCGGCTATTAATTATTATTAATTTATTGGTGCTTAATGCCACATCAGCATCTAAGGCTATGTCATGGCGATCCCGGTTATTTAAATCGCAAGCTTCAAAACGTATGCACATCCAGAATACGTAGGTAGGTCGAAAACCAGTGATATCAATATGTACAACCTTAAACTTGTCCAACAGAATTCCAATGGAAAGTTATCTGATAGAACTTATAGGCTTCTTAGCCAACAAACCGGCGACCATGTGCAGGTGTACAATTAATTCCAACTAGAGCTCTAAAGAGCCTGTAATCGCTCACCTGGAACAACATATAAAAATGTGATTTCCCAAAGGCTTTCCATGGTAACTATGAGCTGCAATTGTGACCATGTTTGCAACATTACATCAACATTACATGAGGATCATTGGTAGAAGGTGTCCCAGTCCTCAATCACGTGAGGTTTCAAAACATTTGAATCCATCAAACAGAATCATAAAATGTCTCTGGTGGCCATATTTTCCAACCAACAGGAACAAAAAGAGGATCGTTTGTGAAGGGCCTCCTATAGACCCTTCCTGCCAAGTTTTGGTTCACGTCGGCTCAGTAATTCCAGAGAGAAGATGAAAATGGGATGTCCCATAGGGTTTTTCTATAGTAACTATAAACTGCAATTGTGGCCATGTTTGCAACACAATCAACATTAAATGAGGAAGTCGCAGTCATCAACCATGCAAAGTTTCAAAACATTTGGTCCTGTGGTTTCAGAGGAGAACATTTTTCAAAATCCACCAATCAGAATCAAAAAATGCTTCTGGGGGCCATGTTTTTCATCCAACAGGAATAAAATGAGTAACAGTTGTAGAGAACCTTTCATAGACCATGCCTGCCAAGTCTGGTTCACATTGGCTCAGTACTTTCAGAGATGATGATGAAAATGTGATTTCCTATAGGGTTTCTATAGTAACTGTAAGCCACAATTGCAGCCATAGTTACAACCCGATGAAGATTAAATGAGGATCATTGGTAGATGGGGTTACAGTCATCAGTCACATTAAGTTTCAAAACATTTGGTCCTTTAGTTTAGTAAAAATCAGTAAAAGAAGGTTAAATATTTGAAAATTACAATTTTTTCTGACACTATTCTCTTTCAATTAGCTTTGGATAGGTAAAAGGTTACAGGAAACACATTTTACTCCAATTTTGTCATATCTTAAATGAAACTTCCATGCTTTCCCAAACACCTGTCATGAATCAGTATTTCTAACTTGAGAGTATTAACATAATTACAGCTGCACTTGTTTACAGTAGTAGTCAAAATAAGTTGTAGGATAATCCTATAAACTATGTATCTGTTCTCTTCCTACATTGATAAGACCAGAAGCTGACATCATTTTCTGGAAAGCTCTCACTGATAGCTTTCCAGAAAATGTCAGATTCTGATCTTGTCAGTGCAGGAGTAGTAGTTTATTTAGTTTTTTGCAGTTATGCTACAACTTATTTTGACTTGTACTGTATACACAATATTTTTGGGTTTTTTTTCCCAGTTCTCAGTGGAGAAAACTAGAACCAACCCTTACCAGATTCTCAAAACACAAGTATTTTGCTGACAGTACCGATTTTCGTGCAGCCATGTTTTTCGATGCCCGGTAACCAAAATGAGGAGCCTTTCTAGAAGACCTCCCATAGACTATCCCTGCCAGGTTTGGTTCACGTCGGCTCAGTAGTTCCAGAGAAGATAAAAAATGTGATTTCCCATAGGGTTTCTATAGTAACTATAAGCTGAAATTACGGACATGTTTACAACCCGAACAACATTAAAAAAGGATCGTTGGTAGAGGAGGTCACAGGCATTATTTATGAGAAGTATCAAAAAATTTGGCCTAGCAGTTTCAGAGGAGAAGATTTTTAAAAATCAACCAACCAGAATCAAAGAATGCCTCTGGCGGCCATATTTTTCAACCCATGGGAACAAAATGAGGATCGTTTGTAGAGGACCTAACATAGACCATTCCTGCCAGGTTTGGTTCATGTCAGTTCAGTAGTTCCAGAGAAGAAAATGAAAATGTGATTTCCCATAGGATTTCTATAGTAACTATAAGCCGCAACTGAAGCCATATTTGCAACCGATCAACATTAAATGAGGATCGTAGGTAGAGGGGGTCCCAGTCATCAACCATGAAAGTTTCAAAACATTTGGCCCTGTGGTTTCTGAGGAGAAGATTTTTCAAAATCCAAAATCAGAATCAAAGAATGCCTCTGGTGGCCATGTTTTCAAACCCATGGGATCAAAATGAGGATCGTTTGTAGAGGACCTCCCGTAGACTATCCCTGCCAGGTTTGGTTCATGTCAGCTCAGTAGTTCCAGAGAAGATGATGAAAATGTGATTTCTCATAAGGTTTCTACAGTAACTATAAGCTGCAATTTCGGTCATGTTTGTGACCCAATCAACATTATATGAGGATCGTTGGTAGAGGGGGTCCCAGTCATCATTTATGTGAAGTTTCAAAACATTTGGCAGGGCAGTTTCAGAGGAGAAGATTTTTGAAAATTCACCAACCAGAATCAAAGAATGTTTTTCATCTGACGGGAACAAAATGAGGATCGTTTGAAGAGGACCTCCTTGCCAAGTTTGGTTCACACCGGCTCAGCGGTTACAGAGGAGAAGATGAAAATATGAAAAGTTTACAGACGACGGACGACAGACGACGACGGATGCCAAGTGATCAGAAAAGCTCACATGGCCTTTTAGGCCAGGTGAGCTAATAATGAACCTCCAAAATGTAACTGTTCAATTATATGAGAGTAGGAATAAGCCTCATGTACCGCTTACAGCTGAAAAGTGGATTCAGAACATGGAATGGGATACAATTTTTAAAAAAATGCCACGGACCATCCCCAAATAATTCATCATTCCCTAGATCCGTTAAAACCAATGACTGTTCGGAGAAAGAATATACCACTCCGAATAATGAAGCCAAAAATAGAGAATGTATGCATAGACGGCCTGTTGGAAACTCCATAACTGATCCAACTAGCAACAAAATTCTCAAAAGCTCAATACTAACGCAGAGCCAGAATTAAGAGAATCTATTCCGTAATACGTCTGCCTAATAATATATACATATTATGCATACAATCAACAGAATCCTGCCTGTACCCTCATCTGAATACAGCCTGTATCAAAGGCGTGATCGAGCGATACAAAAACTAACCAGGAAACTGAAGGAATAAAACAACATTAATGCGATTAACCTGAGGAAAAACAGACAACTCTGAGCGTAACTTCTCAGTGTGGACTAATTTCCACATTTGGAGAATGTCGCCCAGATAACCGACATGCCTGCCACACAGGAACATGAAGGCTAGTAATATCAACAGAATGTATTCATGATAGAATTTGGAATCCAAAAACAGTTACTGTTCAGAAATCATATGCTCATATACAACTTATGAACGATCAACCAATGGAACTAGAGTGGATATGCCCCTGATGTCGCTGTTAGACCACAACCCACCCGCCAATCGAAGAGCAATGAAAGACATGCATATAATTGAATGCATACAAGGCTTACAGGAAGAGCATTACCTCCTGACCTGTAATCGCACCATCAAATAATACACCATATAGACATAATATCCAATCCATCGAGTGGAAATATAATCCACAACAGATTTGATGAAAACTATGTTCTGGCACCCGAACATAAAAACCTAGATGAACTCCTTGTGCCTTGTACTGATCTAAGGAGAGAACAAACTCTCCTCATGCAACGTTACTTTGCCTGAAAGGACAGTGGTTTCAGCCTGGCTGAGGCAGCTAAAGGTCTTCCTATTCGTGAAGACAATTAAATAGCTGATAAAAGCTCACTAAAGGAGACTTACAACGCTAGCCACGACTGATAGGGATAAAACACTGCTCATACTTCTAGCTAGGCTACTAAGATGTCAACAATAAGACTAAAGTCTATGAAACTTAAGAAAACAACACCGAGAAGGAAAAAGCACTCTTTCCTTTAGCGGTTCTATTCCCAAAAGACAGCGATCTCAGCCTAGCTAATGAAGCTTAGAAGACTTCATCTCCTTGAATATCTCGGTGTAATATTTGTGACTTTAGGCAGCTCACTACATGGAGACTTACAACATTAGTCGCTCAAGTTAAGAGAAAAAAGGGCCGCACTTGATTCTTATAAGGCGTCAACAAAAGGACTAAAAGTCCCAGACACCTAAGAATACAACACCGAGAAGGAAACAACATACTCTTTCCTTTCAATGGCCTAATTCCAAAGAGACAGCAGTCTCCTATTAGTTAGCATAGCTAATAAGTGTTCATCCCATGAAGACAGATATCGCGGTGAAACTGCGACCTTGAAAGCTCACTAAAAGCAGGCTTACAACATTAGTCGCTCAAGGCAAGGAATAAGGACTGCTCTAACGACCGAAATTCCAAAGAGACAGTAGTCTCAGCTAGCTAACACAATTTTTTAGTCTTCATCTCCATGAAGACAAATATCTGTGTCACCTGTGGCCTTGGAAAGCTCACTAAACAGAGACTTACAATGTTAGCCGCAATGTATAAGAAAAAGACAGCTGTAAAAATATATAAGACCACTATGACGCTAGACGCTAATGACATATAGACACAGACCGCTCTTAATTCACATAAGCCAAACTAAGGCGACAACAATAGGACTAATTGCCTGTGATGCCTACGAATACTACACCGAGAAGGAAAACGTAAAACGGTCTCGGCGTAGCTAACATAGCCTAGAAGTCATATATCGGTGAAGACAGATATCTGTGTGTTACCCTGCAGCCTTAGACAGCTCACTAAGCAGAGACTTACAACGTTAGCTGATAATGTATAAGAAAAGACCATTCTAACTGTACATAAGGCTACTGTGGTGTCTGACGCCTAGGAATACAACACTGAGAAGGAAAAGACGTACTTATTCCTTCTAACTGCTCTATTCCCAACGAGACAGCTGTATCAATCTACCGATCTTCTATTTGTAAGGAACAGATCATTGCTTTTCTTATACTATTGCTAAGCCAAGGGAGCGTCGTTAATCAGACCAAAAGCCTTCAACACCCTCACCAAAAGATCCAGGAAGGAAAGATCTTCGTCTTTCCTTCGCCTGGTACCTTAAGCTGTTTTTTTGCCTAGCAAATGCAGACTTTTGTTCAGATGGAACAAGATTAGAAGAGCTTATGAATAAAAATTCATAGTCTTAATGTGTAGGTTCCGCGAGGGAGCAGGTTAGTGAACAAGGCTTGCAGAGCAGCGATTATCCATTTCTTCATCATATGCTGCTCACGGGACGGAGATCTGTCCCCAGATCTTTCGATGTATGTCCTGTATAAAAATGCCTCGAACGACTAGCTACAGGATAAACCGACTTCGGTGGTGAAGGCTGGGAACATCTCCGTGGAACAGCATGAACATGCTAAGTCAAATAGTTGGTCTGCAGTCTAACATGCTTCATAGATGAAGCAGAGGAAGAAGCCATAGCTGCAAACGGCCCCGGCTGTAGCGTGGAAGGAGCGTCCGGAACTGCAAGCGTGAACGGACGTTCTAACAAATGGCTACTTATGTGGCTATTTTATGGACATATTAGGTGGCTAACCTAAAACACATGTCCAATATAATAAAACAAGTTTTTTGGGAGAAAATTTGGGGGTCAGCTAACTCTAACCCTACCCTTTACTGGCCTAACCCTACCCACCCATAACCCTAAGCTAACCTTAACCCTAAACTAACACTAACCCTAGCCACATAACTCTAACACCCCTTCACGTGGCTAGCCATGTAACAGACTTTAACCACATAAGTATCCTGCTTTACTAACTCGCAGCCACATAAGTAGTCATTTGTTAGTGCGGGCATCCCAACTCACTAAAGTTTCTCGAAGTGAAAACAGTCGGCCCCGACTGCTGGCGGAACGGAGAGGGATCTTCAGCTCGCGGTCTGGCGCCAGACCTCGCCAAGTGTTCCATTTAGAAACTTGTAGGCTTCTACCCCTTAGCATGCTTTTTCATGGAAGTAGAGGAAGCCGTAACAACAGCCGACCCCGGCTGAAGTGTGGAAGGAGCATTGCTCCGACTCATTGAAGTTTCTCACAATGGACAAATATCGACCCCGCTTGCTAACAGGACGGAGAACGTTCCCCAACTCACGATCTGGCCCCAGATCTCGCCGAGTATCCCATTGAGAAACTTGTAGGCTAATCCCCTTTGCATGCGCTTGAATTAAGAAGAAGCCATAACCATAACCGATGCCAGCTGCATTGGGAGGTACATCCCGATGCATGTTCCGACTCAATATAGTTTCTCGCAATGGACACAGCCGACCCCGACTGCTAATGGGACGGAGAGGGTTCTCCAACTCGCGATCTGACCCCAGATCTCGCCGATCATCCTGTAGAGAAACTTAAAGGCTTCTTCTCCTTATTGCCATCGTCACTGGGTGAGCTTTATATTAAAGTGCTCGCTCTACCCACATTATACTACTTGACTGTAACGGACCTACCCGACATCTCGGCTCCCTAAAAAAGGATCACCACTGCACTGGTCGACCTAGCTGCATGCAGAGAATTAAGCTACTCCGGCTTTAATCCTGTGCATAATATCATGAACACCTTGGCAGCTAGCTCTATTTTACTCATCAGAGTGGGGCTCATCAGAGTGTGACGACAGCAGCACGTAACAGATAGGTGTCAAAGTACCATCACCATGTTCTTGTTCCTCTGAAAAAGAGACTGAAAGACTAGTATTAGCCAGCAGTGAAGGCTCCCATCAGAACTTCACCGCCCACCACACAGGTCGACACCCATTTCCAAAGTTCACATCCCACAGTACAAGTATTGAAGGAGTGCCGAGACTATCGGCAAACAACAAGCCTTTATTCGGAGGCTTCCTGGACTTCCACTAAGTACCAATTATAATAATGGCAACAATAATAATGAAGCCAAAAAAAATAAGCGCGCAGCACTCCCAAAAATAAACATCACAAGGATACATAACATAGACAATAACAAAAATTTTTGAATAAAATTTTTTAAATTTTCGAAAAATTTTGAATGAAGTTTAAGTGCCCCAAGGGAACCTTGTGAGCCCATGGGCATGCCGATAGAGCCTAAGTGTGGACAACCACTAACTAAAAAAAGCTAAACTACTGGAATAAGGTATACTATGTATCCTAATAGAAAAACAGTAATTGTTTTTAAACTAAACATTGAATTAATACGAATTAATATTGAACAGACGTCAAGAGGAAAAACCGGAAACTAACCAACAACAGGCACAACAAAGGCCCAGAGTCAGTAACCAATCAACAACCACCTGATGCAAAGCTAGATGTTCATATGAAGAAAAAACAATGCATCTGGTAGAAGATGCAAGGATACAAAAACGTCCTGAATCGAAACAGAAAGGACGTAAACATAGGGGATAAACAGAATACCCATTCTGTTTACAAGTTAAACTCCCAAGAATTTAATAAAAAATTCTTCAATAAAAAAGCCGAAAGAGCTTGGGAGTATAACAGGTGGGTTCAGGAGAGGGAAGGGAAGTAATACTAACAAAACAACAGAACAGTGCAGTCATATTATAATGACGACGTTCAGAAGCATATCCCAAAATTGGGGAACATGAATAATTTTACATAAAAATTATAAATTACTCGGCGATCCCAGTAATTAATATCACCCGCTTGTAACATATATCGGAGTTGTCATACGTAGATAGGTCAAAAATCGGTGATATAATAAATAACATACACATGTCCAATAGAATCACAATGGATGATCTCTGGAGAGTAAACACACTTCCGAGGTAACCCACAGGCACCCCCATTCAGGTGTACAATAAATTCCAGTAAATAACACTCCAGACATGTTCTATCCGATATCTTTGCTCCTAAAAACGTGCGAATATACGAGAGTGTAAAGACAAGTTGTATTCAATTGGGTACCGAAATTTAATAGAAACCTGGATCTAGAAATGGAACAAGCTATGATTAACAGACTTATCATGGACCGCCCCCGAAATAATTCATTGTTTCTAAGGTCCATAACATACAAAAATGTGTCTGCCTAATAATGCATTTATTATGAGCGTGAGCATTGAAATCCTGCATGTAATCATCTGAATACCAGTTAACTGACTAGACAACCTCCCAGGTACCCAAAGGCTAGCAATTTATTGATAATGAATCATATGCTCGTATATGACATATAGACGAACAACCACAGAAACCAACCAACTAAAAAGTGGAAGTGCCCATGAGGTCGCCATAGAACACGACCCAGCTGCCAATCGAAAAGTCATGAAATGCATGTATATACTTAAATGCAAACGAGGCTTACGGAAAGAAAACTACGTCTTGCCCAGTAATCGCCTCTTAACACATTGGCGGTGGGGAGGGGGGATTCGAAATCATATCGAACCTCCCTCCCCCCTCACCTGCATTACTTGAATCGTTCTTGTGTTAGCCATCAAATAGTATAGGAACCGCAAGGCTTGAAGAGAATAACCTCCTCTAACAAACGGTATCATGTCCGATAGGACAACTAACTCTGCCTAGATGAAGCAGCTAAAGGTCTTCCTGTACGTGAAAACCATTAAAAGCTGATAACTGAGGTCCTAGAAGCTCACTAGGGAGACTTACAACACTTGCCATAGCTTATAAGTCTTCATCTACGTGAAGACAGATATATCGGTGCAAGTTGCGATGCAGAAGGCTCACTTAATGGAGACTTACAGTTACCGTCGCGCAAGGTAGGGAATGAAAGAGCTGCTATATAACCGCCCTGAATTCCCAAAGAGACCGTAGTCCCAAGAGATTCAGTTATGAAAAAATCTCACTCAAGATTTTACCTAGGCTACTATGGTGTAACAATAAGACCAAGTCTATGACACCTAGGAAAAACAAACCGAAAAGCACAGTATCTTTTTTGGTTGTAATCCCCAAGACAGCGGACAGATCCTAACCGAAGAGACCGCTGTAACCTTACAGAAGGCTACTATGGCGTCCACAATGACATAATTGTCATGACGCCAAAACATATCTCAGCCTATCTATGCACTATCCATCTGGATTCAGGACGAGAAACAGGTGATAATAAAAAACTGGAGAATAATTTCGACGTCTAATGCTTTTCTTCAATTGGAAAGCTTAGATCTCCAGAAGGAAGCCTCTCTTGGAAGATTTGTCTAACAAGTATTCTTGTAAGTGGAGCTTGCTCCGGCTGATAGCCGCAGGCCTGCCGAGACTACATTCTCATCCACTAATTTATCCACTTTTGCGAGTTGCTATAATGACGACTTCCAGAGTAAATATAAGAGGGTTATTGTACCCTCGTGAGACATTCTCATGATGCTTTCTTAGAAGCAGAACGGCCTCGCTTACCCCGGTCTGCTGAAGTGTGTTGATGAGACAACTTCAATAGCAGAGCATTAAAGCTTCTTGTAGCCTGCACATATATCAACGCAAGCTTGTCGTCAAATAGTATATTTCTGGTAACAGAAGCGACTCAGAGAGCTTTTCACCTTGTCATCTATAAGTGATGACGACGCAAGGGCAGCATCATGTCTTACCAGCTCCAAATTCACTGTCCATGCGGAGTTGTACGTGGCATGCTTGACTGCCCTGGAAAGAACTCTAGCGAGGAACCACGTCCTCATATTTCTTTCCATTGAGACGTTGCGCCATAGCTCTGGTAAGGTGATCTGCTTAGGGCATTGCGCCCAGATTTGCTCTTTTCAATGAAATAACACATTCCATTATTTCCGAGCATATATTAAATGATGCAGGTAGGGACATATTTTCATCCCCGGCCTGCACATCTAAACACAGACTTATTCAGCTGGAACAATATTCTTAAGAGCTTAGGACTTTTCATAGTCTTAAACTGCCCTTCTGTGAGAGATGGAGATTCACACTCCGTATCCCTCTCACCATCTAAATGTTCCATCCACAAATATGGTCAACTCCATCCGACTAAACGGATGACTGGAACAACGCAGCACCGACTGAGTCTGTTAAACAGTAGTACTAGCCTCAAATGACTAGCTATCAACCCAAACTTGCTAAGTCAGATAGCTAGTCTGTGGTCAACGCGCTTCATTAATGAAGCAAGGGAAGATGCCATAGCTGCCATCGAACCCGGCTGCAGTGTTGAAGAAGCGACCCGAACCGCAAACGTGAACGGGCGTCCCAACTCACTAAAGTTTCTCGTGCCAAAAACAGTCGACCCCGACTGCTGACAGAAAGGAGAAGGTTCTCCAGCTCGCAGTCTGCTCCAGACCTCATTGAGCAATCCATTAGAAACTTTTAGGCATCTATCCCGGCTGAAGTGTGGGAAAAGCATCTCAACTCGTCACATAGTGCGGATGCTCCTCCTCATTGAAGTTTCTAACAACACAAAACAGTCATCCCCGACTGTTAACGGGATGAAAAACTCTTTGCACTCTCGATCTGTCCCCAGATCTTGTAGAGTATCCTGCTTAGAAATTTTTAGGCTTAATCCTCTTTCGTGCACTTCCATGTTAGTAGAAGAAGCCATAACTGCCGCCGGCCCTGGCTGCAGTGGGGAAGGAATGTTTTGATGCGTGTTCTGACTCAATAAGGTTTCTCACAGTCAGCCCCGACTGTTAACGGGACAGAGAGGGTTCTCCAATCAGTGATCTGACCCCAGATCTAGCCGAGCGTCCCATAGAGAAACTTCAGGCTTCTACTACATACACAACTGACTGGACCAAACCCAGAACCGTCTGACAGCTCACACTGGAGTCTGCAGGAGGCTGCTCTTGCATTAGCTGGGATGCTGCTAATAGCTGCACAGCTGCGACAGCAAGTCCCTTCCCGAGGCTTGAGGAGCAGCGGTCTTCTGTATTCACTTGCTGCTCCTGGGACGAAGATCCGAAGATAGATCTCTTCTCCGAGTGTCCCATTGATCGATGCCTCAGACTGCTAGCTACCAGATGGTCTGACTTCAAGGGCGAAGAAAGGCTCCATCTTCGCACAGCTGACTGGTTATCTGAAGTCGGGTAGCTAGTCTGTGGTCATGTGTGCTTAATAACGTAACGGAGGAAGCTGTGACTGAAGGCGAACCCGGCTGTAAACTAGACGGAGCGTCCCGAGCGGTGGGCGGACGTATGCTCCATCTCGTGCAAGTTTCCAACCAGAAAACTTCATTTCGGCTTGTGAAATGTGGCGGAGGAAGCCGTAAGTTTCTCATAACAACATTTGGCCCCAAATGTTGTAAGGTTAGAGAGGGGCCTCTCCCACTCACGGTCTATTAGACCTCGCCAAGTACAAAAAACTTGCTGACTTCCTCCCAATTTCCTCCTTATTTCCGTCGTCGCTGGGTGAGCTTATTTATATATAAGTGCTCGCTCTACCCACATCTACACTTCCTTCGACCTCATCAGACTTACCTGGTGTCAAGGCTCACACAGGCGGAGTAACCGCTTCACCAGTCGAGCTAGCTGCTTGCAAGAGATTAAAACCCTTAACAAAAGGTCCTAACTCTTGCAATCATGAGCACTGCTGCTAGCTCTATATGCTCAACGAAGCGCACACTTGGAAGGGTGTCAGAATATCATCACCATGTTCATGTTCCTCTGAAATAGAAACTGAAAAAATGAATTATAATGCGACGTGAGGCCTGGCCTCAGAACCTCACCGCCAACAACGTACCACGACACCCGTCTCCAACATTAGTCATCCCAGTGAACACGAGAAAGACAAGAGTCCGCAGGAGTGCATCGACTAACGTCAATATCAGTCCTCCAAACTCCACAACAAAATATATAATTAAGATACATGAATAATGGCAAACAAAATTAAATTCAAAATATTTTTTTGAAAAATTTTTGTTGTTGAAAAAACGCCAAAGTTCCCTAAGGGAACATTACGAGCTCAAAGGCATCCCGTTAGAGCCTAAGAGTGGACAAAATCCAAATTTATTGAACTACACTACCAGAATAATAATCCATGTATCCTAAAGTATTTCTACAGTAATAGAATACAAGAGCAACGTTAATGCATGTGCTGATGCCCCCGAAGGTAGCAAAGTCGGACTTGCATGTAAATAATCAGACTGAGCTAAAAGTATAAATGGTCTGTATTAGACTTGGTACAAAGCCACAAGAAAATGGCTTTTATGATTGGATCATGCAAATTGCATTTATAAACTGTTAAGCTAAATTTTGTTGGAATTTGACAATTTGCCTTCAGATCATGTAAATTGCACTCATAAACTGTAAAACTAAATTCTTCTAGATTTTGAAATTAACCCAATTTAAAAATGGGGGCTGTAGCTGTACCAGAGATGCATGGACAAAACGCTAGATATGCAGATATCCATTCCCCTCAAACTGTACGATCACCATACTGATAAGTATTAAAATCTGATAACTCTCAAATTTCCTCAGCTTGGCTTTTTTCTCCTTATGTTGACAAAGGTTCTACAATTTATATTTTGATTGACATAACTTATGGAGCTCTGTCAATCAAAATATAAATTGCTGAACATTTGACAACTCCAAGCATAACTCTTGCAAGAATGGTCGGAGTGAACCTCCAAATCGAACTTGACCTGTATTTTGACATTAGTAATAAGCAAATAAAATTTGAAATCGATTGGTGCAGTGATACAATTTTAAATGGTCTGGAACCAAAAATCACTATAATTCTTGTGTCATCGATATTTATATGGATATATTGATATGTAGAGGTTAAAATGTTATGCAACCTCCCCTGCAAGCACTGGGCCGCAGAAAAATAATGAACTAAAAAAAAATGAAAGTGTCAATGACACTGTAGCTCAACTTGTCAAGACAAAGACATGTACATGTATAGTATGTGACACAGCAATGACAAACATCTAGGTAATGACCTGATAACAAAGGCACATATAAAGTATTGTAACGGTCTGTACATAAATACTGACCGTTGCCTGTAACAAATGTATAGGTAAAGTATTGTAAAGGTGGGTGACAGTCAGATGCTGAACTAGAAAAAATCTTTGAGTCCCAGAGTGGGTCTGACTGAACCCCAAAATATTTGTTCTCATAGCACAGTGATAACAAAGGTACCCCAAAACACACTCGTTCCTGTCCCAAGGTGAAAACAAAAGTACTCAAGAAGTTTTGTGAAGATCAGTTCATAAATACGAGCTGTATAGAACTTGTGACAAAAAACTGATTGGACCTAATTTCGGTACAAAATGGCCACTGGCAGCCATCTTGAATTTTGGACCGTACCCAGAAACACTCATTCTCATCCCAAGGAGATAACAAAGGTACCCAAGAAGTTTTGTGAAGATCGGTTCATAAATACAGCCTCTACCCTGAGCCGTATTGACATGTGTGCTTACATTGTGTAAGTAGCACTGAATAAATCAAAGTTCATCTAATTTGCATAATTTCTGCACGAAAAAAAACCCCTTACAATATGTGATGTATTCCATGTTACTAAACATTCATACAAAAATTTATTAAAATCAGAACTTTCATACAGAAGTTCTATACAAAAGACTGATTGCACTAATTTTGGTACAAAATGGCTGCTGGTGGCCATCTTGAATTTCGGACCACACCCAAAAACACTCGCTCTCATCCCACGGTGATAACAAAGGTACCCAAGAAGTTTCGTAAAGATTGGTTCATAAATATGGCCTCTAGTCTGAGCTGTATAGAAGTTGTGTACAAAAAACTGATTAGACCTAATTTCGGTACAAAATGGCCACTAGCAGCCATCTTGAATTTTAGACCGCACCCAGAAACACTCGTTCTCGTCCCAAGGTGATAACAAAGGTACCCAAGACATTTCGTGAAGATCAGTTCATAAATACAGACTCTAGTCTGAGCCGTATTGACAAGTGTACTTACTGTGTGTAAGTCGCACTGAAAAAATCAAAGTTCATCTAATTTGCATAATTTCTGCACGAGAAAAAAACCCGTATTATATGTGATGCATCCCATGGTACTAAACATTCACACAAAATTATTCAAATCAGGGCTTTCATATGGAAGTTCTGTGCAAAAATCTGATTGCACCTAATTTTGTACAAAATGGCTGCCATTGGCCATCTTGAATTTCGGACCGGACCCCAAAACACTCGTTCTCGTCCCACGGTGATACCAAAGGTACCCAAGAAGTTTCGTAAAGATCGGTTCATAAATACGGCCTCTAGCCCGAGCCGTATTGGCATTTGCACTTACAGTGCTGAAAGTAACCCCAAAAAACATCAAAATTAGTCTAATTTGCACAATTTACGTACGAGAAAAAAAACTGTATTATATATGATGCATCCCATGGTACTAAACATTCATACAAAAATTTATTCAAATCAGCGCTTTCATCTGGAAGTTCTGCGCAAAAATCTGGCTGCACCTAATTTTGTACAAAATGGCTGCCATCGGCCATCTTGAATTTCGGACCGGACCCCAAAACACTCGTTCTCGTCCCACGGTGATACCAAAGGTACCCAAGAAGTTTCGTAAAGATCGGTTCATAAATACGGCCTCTAGCCCGAGCCGTATTGGCATTTGCACTTACAGTGCTGAAAGTAACCCAAAAAAACATCAAAATTAGTCTAATTTGCACAATTTACGTACGAGAAAAAAACCCGTATTATATGTGATGTATCCCATGGTACTAAACATTCATACAAAAAATTATTCAAATCAGAGCTTTCATATGGAAGTTCTGTACAAAAAGTTAAAAAATTTATAGTAATTTATATATTTTTTATACTTACCAATGACCCAGACATAGCTGGTGCTAACTCTTAAAATATAGGGCCAAACACAAATTTTGCCCCCCAATCCCCAAAATTTGCATCTAAAACTAAAGAAAACATGTCCTGAAAGGCCCTCCACACCTCGCCCCCACTGCGCATGCGCAGTGTCCAGGACGTTCCGAAATTGGCGCCATTTATCATTCTAATAACCAGTGCCTGGTAAGCGCTATGTACTCAGCGGGGAGGCAAGAGTTCCCAACTCCTGGGAGGGCCATCCCCGTCTGGGTCATTGGTAAGTATAAAAAATATATAAATTACTATAAATTTTTTAACATTTTTATACTGTACCAATGACCCAGACATAGCTGAATAGTAAAAAGGCTGGAGGGCCAAGGACATAGAGCAAAATGGAATACGCTCAATAAAATAAAATAGAGTCATCCCCTGTAGGGAAAAGAAGTAATAGGCCTTACATGTATCTTTCTTATTTATGATAAATTAGAAAGATACAACACCTTCCAAAAATTGAGCTTCATACATCCATGTACTCTATTAATATCCAATAATCCTTATACTAATAATTTTTAAAGTAAGCCAATAATAAAGTAAGTCTAGAGAATAGAGACTCTTATACTCCTAAAAGTGTGTGAGAATTGCATAATCATGTCCGTTGACATATGCAATATTCAAAAGCTATACTTTAAAAACTAAGACTTGAATGAATTTTATAAACTTAAACTTCTCACTAAACAACCAACCCAATAACAGCTCAGAATTACTAACTCCGGAGGAGGTATCCCCTTGTTTTCATAGTAAAAACAGGTGACCCAAGGGAACACCCTCCCCCCCCCCTTTTTCTTGCCCTGGGTCAAATAGCCCAGAGCGAAGAGGGCAGCCGAACGGAGACACTGCCGAAACAGACAGCCTACCTAGCTATAGTAGCAACTGTTAAGTGAATGACATTCTGAGCAGTAGATAATAGACCTAACAATAGAGGCCTCCAGAAATGGACTCGATATTTCTGAGATAAAATTCATGAATGGATGGCTGAGCGCAATGAGCAGCCTTCAAAAATCTATAATAGCAACACTATTAATGTAAGCCCAAGAAGTAGAAGAACTCTTACTTCAAGAGCCGAAATCTTAAGCACAACTGCTAAGCCAATGATATACCATAAGCAGTACGCTAGTTAATAGAATCGATTAACAATAAAATGGAGCGTAACGTCCTTCTACTAGACATCAAAGACAGAAGAAGCTTACGCCCTTGTAATAAACAGATATCTGTTTATAAATACATAAACTGTACCCGGAAAGAGTAAAGGCCTATGCCCATACGAAGACGGAAGGACCTTAAAATAATAGGTTCCGGATAATAGGAGCCTAACTCTTATGCAACAATCCAACCTAAATAGTAACAGAAGTATTGATTCCGAAACTATGAAAGTGAAAATCATCCATCGATAGTGCATGAAACTCACTGACTCTACAGTAAAAGAGAAACCAACAGAATTACTGTCTAAAAGGTCAGAATTTGAAAACTACTGTTTCCAGAGGCTCAAATGATTACTTAGCTAAATAAGAACCGAAGTTAAAATCCGTATAGGAATTTAATCTAAAGATTCTAAGTCTATTTATCAAAAAGTTACTAACTGACTTAGATAAAGAGACAAAAGACTCAATTGTAAACTATCGTAGAGTGCATAGGTATGAGGTAACATAAACCTATAACCTAAATAACAACAGGCTGCAGTAGATCTTGTGAAACAAGTATACTAAAAACTAGCAATGCGTAGTATGGAGGGATCAACCATATGAACATAATGATCCCTACACCACGACGGAAGAGCCTCCACTTTAGTCGCATAGAATAGCGAAGAAGAGGATCTCCTATAGTAAGAAATCGCGTCCAAAGCTCGTCCAGTACAGTGCTTACAATGCAATACGGACCACACAACGGAATACATGAAGGTTGCGACCTTGCTGGTTGTGATAAAGATGACACGATTTACCCAGTGAAAAAAGATCCTCACATAGAGGAAGATTTCACGTTAAGATCCACAGTAGACAAGAGAGTAAATTACTCATGATCTCTGTGAAGATAGAGATGCTATCAACAGAAATGTATTGTGGTTGTTTATCTTAGCAATACCTGCTAAAACAACAGCGCCGGAGGATACGCGTATCCTATCATTGCGTCCTATAGATCAATAGAGCGTTAACAGTATTAGCTCAGAGATCTGGACAAGCCAACACATACGTCTGCAATTGATTAGCAAGCTGTGTCATAATAAAACATCATTGGGCGCTCCCATAGATAGCAAATCTGATTAAATACTTGTTTGTTGAGAGTCCATTCTGACAGCAACAAGCGACCCGTAAGAGAACGGGAGTGCGATAAAACAATCAGACGACCCCGAATATGACGGACCAAAACTGAACTTGGTGTACTATAACCAACAGACGGATTCTTTCCATTAAATTGAATAACGGAAACGAAGGAGTGCCTCCCTGGTTCCGGAGATACGCCACTACTGTCGAATTAAAGGACAGGAATTTGGGCATGCATTTCTGAATAATGTTCATGCAATGACATAAAGCAAGCCTAAAAAACATTATTCCGCGGAAGTTAAACTGATAGCTAAAAGACTGCGGAACCCAAAGACCCTGGCACTTCGAATCCGTAGGGATCAGTATATATCCCAATCTGTTTGACTGGCAACCGTCATAACAGCCACACTAGGGTCCGGCAACTGCGGCGGCACTCTCTGAGTCAACCACCGAATGTTTGCCCCAGTCTGAATCTCTTGTAACAGTAGATAGACAAGAGAATGTATAAACCAAGCAATTCATGGATTGCCGGAAAGTTGCCGTCGAAGAGAAGCTCCTCCGAGAACGAAGCGACTCTGAGAGAGTTCTTAACCTACTATCCACGCGTGGATGTAGCTAGGGCTGCATCACGTCTAAACACTCCAATCAGCCACTGAAGGGCGGAGTTATACGTGAACAAAATACTGCCCTCAAAAGAAATTACATTGAGAATAATATCCCGTAAATCTTTTCTTGAAGACGTAATGATAACGCCTCAGTAAGGCGGATTACGTATAATAAAGCGTCTAAGTTAAGTCTACTATACATAATGTCGTTCCCAATATTGAAATTGGAAAAGACATAAACGGCGAAAAAGAATATATGCAGTCTTTAATCACACCGTCTAGACGCATATGAACTCTCGGTTTGCCCTGCTCTGCCAAAATAAACTATATGTAAAAAAGATAAAATGGCAGAAATGAGCCACGCGGACAAGAAACTAAACTATCATGCTTAGTAGCAGGCTTGTATATATATATATAATATATAGCGTCGAAAAATACAACAGATGTTGTAATGACAATATTGGACTGCGTCGGTAAGTCAGGGACAAAGTCCCTGTACCGATCGAAAAATCCGAGTCCAATGACGCTATAAGTCTCTTATCCAAGATCGCAGCAATGAAGTCCGAAAAATAATCACTGGAAGAAATGCCAGAAGATATGAAAGGCATCTTCCGATACTACTAAAGGGAAAACTCGAAATCTTTCGAATCCCTTTCGCCATCCTGTCGGACCCTATAAAGCGTTCGGTCGTCCGTAGCTTGATGCAACCGCGGACCGCACCGACCCAGCGCCGTCGGATAATTCCTGATTCGACCGAGAAACCGTCAATTGCTGGGATGCTGCGAAACAACTGTGCTAACTCGGATAGCACGTCCGTCACCGAGGCCTGAGGAGCAGCGGTCTTACGATGCATTGCCGCAGGAAGCTCCGAGATCGTTACCCCGTGCATACTTCCAATATGCGAGCGAACGGAGTGTATAGGCCTCGTGTCCCTTGGCTACCGGATGGCGCGACCTATTCGCTGTGGAATCACTGAATGCCGAAACTGATCGGATACTCGAGGTCACGTAGCCAATGTGCGGTCGTGTGCCCTGCTGTGAGGATGAGGAAGCATTAAAGACAGTCTCTCGGACTGACAATATAACGGAGCGTCCCGAGCAACGGACATATGCTCCGAATGTAAAATATCTGAACCACAACATGCGGTCCCCTATGTTGTTGGCTTCCTCCGATCTGTCCTCAATCTGCCGTCACTGGGTGAGTACTAAAGTAATTAAAGTGCTCGCATCACCCAAATCTCCTTCCTAGACCGCAACGGACGAACCCGGCAGCCGAACCATTCGATGAATGTATGCTACACCGGGTGAGCTAGCGAATGTCATTCCGTAAGCGATAGACATATTCCATGAGCACTTATTGCCGCTAACTCTTCATTAACTATGACGACAGAGGCACACTTTTGAAAGACATCTCCATAACTCTTCGAACAAGAAACCAGAAATGCTTGGATAGCAAGCATAAAATAATAATATATATAGCGTCGTTCAATAATTCGAAAGTTTGTGTGACATTATTGGATTATGTCGGAACTGAGGGACGATGTCCCTGAACCGAACCAAAAATTTCTAAGTCCACCGACGCTATCAGTTTCTTATCCGGCATCGCAGCATATGTTGTTCCGAAAGGGAAAGCTTGAAATCCACCGAATCCCTTTCGGTATCCCGTCGGACCGGATGAAACTTTCGGACGTCCGTACCCGCTTCCGCGGAGCGTCCCGACCCAGCATCGTCGGATAAAATATATGCGACAGATTCAGTTGATGCTGGGATGCTGCGATAAACTGTGCTATTAAGGAAAGCACGTCCGTTCCCGAGGCCTGTGCCGTAGCGGACTTACGATGCATTGCCGCTGGAAGCTCCGTGTACGTTGACTCCCGCACACTTCCTATGCGAACGTCCGGAGTCTGCAGGCCTCGAGTCCCCGGCTACCGACCCAGCGCTGTCGGATAATTCTCGATCCGACACCGTTTCTGTCGGCTGCTGGGATGCTATGATAAGCTGTGCTATGTGCACAAGAATGTCCGGCGTCAAGACCTGCGGAGGCGCAGTCTATCGGTGCTTCGCCGAGGGCAGCTCCGCATCAGATGGCTCCCGCATACTTCCTATGCGAACGTCCGGAGTCCATCGGTCTCGAATCCCTGGCTGCCGGATGGTGTGACCTGGTCGCCGAAGAATCCTTGATCGGCGAAGCTGGTAATATATCGGCGGTCACGCAGCCAAGGTGCGGTCGTGTGCGCTGATGAGAAGAGGAAGCCTTAGCAGTCTCAGCGGACTGCCTATACAACGGAGCGTCCCGAGCGACGGACGTATGCTCCGCTAACAACACATTTGTACCACAACATCTGGGGCCAGATGTTGTTGAACGAGAGAGGGGCCTCTCTCGCTTGCCGTCCGGATGGACCGGAACGAGCTATGAACCGGACTAAAAGGCTTCCTCCGTTCTCCCTCCGATCCGCCGTCACTGGGTGTGCATTAAGTTAATTTTATAGTGCTCGCATCACCCCAAAATTCCTTCTAGACCGCAACGGACGAACCCGGCTGCCGAACCATTCGGTGAATGGACGCTACACCGGGCGAGCTAGCGGACGTCAAAGGCCGTCGAACCTACTAGGGTCCTCTTAGGCAATTGGCGTATAACATGAGCACTTTTCCGCTAGCCCTTCATTAATTGTGACGACGGAGGCACACTGTTGGAAGACATCACAGATACATCACCCTAATCTTGATCGTCTGAAATAGAAATTGATAAAGTAGAGTGACCCTGCGGGGAAAGGACCGGAGTGTCCAAATCCCCAACAACATACCGTGACATACGCTTCCCATATTGTCATCGAAATCATACGATACAGAACAGGAGTTAATGCGAGTACACTGACCACATATAGAATGATAATAAGGTCAGAGGAAGACTTCCTCCTAAAACAATTGATCAATATCCTTTCAATGAGAAAAGAAAACAAGTCCTGGTACTCGCACTAACCCCTGGCAATCAAATACATAATAATAATATGATCCATTAATATAGAAAAAATAATTGAAATCAAAATATTTTGAAAAAATATTTTTTCAGAACAGCCCAAGTTTCTGAAAAGTAACGTTGAGCCCCAATGGATCCCAAGCCTAAGTGTGGACAAAAATTTTAAAAATATTTTAAACAATTTATTCAACACTTACGAACAATAATAATGTATCTAGTTATGATTAAAATAACATAAAGATATTATTATTTAGAAATCCCCCCCTCACACAGAGGGCTGTTGTAAATGTAAACAATGAGTGTAAAAACACTAAAATAAGACTCCAGGCACCCAGGCCCGAAATCAGTTACCAAAAATACACCATCTGATGCAAAACAGAGACTTCCAGGGAAGAAACTGCAGAACATCAGATGGTAGATGCAGAACACAACGCCTAACCACCCGTAGGTGAAGACGTAAACATGGGGAAAGAACAGAATTCATTCTGTTATTAAGCTAAAACTCCCAAGAAATTTTAGTAATAATAATTACAGAAACTATGCCAAAAGCATGGGAGAATAGCAAGGGGGAACTTAAAGGACAGGGAGAGAGGAAAAACACTTGAAAAAACAGTGTAACTAAATAATCAGAATGACAACAAAATGGCTGCTGCCTTGAAAATAGGTAACTTAACATAATTTCATTAAAAAATTTTAAGTTACAGCCCTGATAATATTCTGTCACACATTCTTTTCCTCTCCTCCTTTTCTATCCTCCTTAGAATCACCATTTCACTAATATTTATGTGTCTGGCATCATTTAAACTGAGATTTAAAAGCACAAAGATCAGTCAGATGTTAACTGATGAAGGGCCAAACTTAGAATGATAAATGGCGCCAATTTCGGAACGTCCTGGACACTGCGCATGCGCAGTGGGGGCGAGGTGTGGAGGGCCTTTCAGGACATGTTTTCTTTAGTTTTAGATGCAAATTTTGGGGATTGGGGGGCAAAATTTGTGTTTGGCCCTATATTTTAAGAGTTAGCACCAGCTATGTCTGGGTCATTGGTACAGTATAAAAATACAGATTTCTGCATCGTCGGTACAAAATGGCAGCTGGCAGCCATCTTGAATTTCGGACCGCACCCAAAAACACTCGTTCTCGTCCCACGGTCATAACAAAGGTACCCAAGAAGTTTCGTAAAGATCGGTTCATAAATACGGCCTCTAGCTCGAGCCATAGCAGCTTGGCACTTATAGCTCTGAAAGTAACACTAAATAAATCAAAGTCAGTCTAATTTGCATAATTTACGCACGAGAAAAAAACCCGTATTATATGTGATGTATCCCATGGTACTAAACATTTATACAAAACTTTATTCAAATCAGAACTTTCATACAGAAGTTCTGTACAAAAAACTGATTTTTGCATCATCGGTACAAAATGGCCACTGGCAGCCATCTTGAATTTCGGACCACACCTAAAAACACTCGTTCCCGTCCCAGGGTCATAACAAAAGTACACAAGAAGTTTCGTAAAGATCGGTTCATAAATATGACCTCTAGCCCGAGCCATAGCCAATTGTTGACGTACGGACAGAAGGACGGACGGACGGACGGACAGACGGACGACGGACGACGGGCCATGACAATAGCTCAAATTTGACTTTGTCAAAGTTGAGCTAAAAA
This sequence comes from Pictodentalium vernedei, assembly GCA_031216915.1. Lineage (NCBI taxonomy): Eukaryota > Metazoa > Mollusca > Scaphopoda > Dentaliida > Dentaliidae > Pictodentalium > Pictodentalium vernedei. Next base: position 666,500,455 of record CM062297.1, on the reverse strand, counting down.
TTGGGCAGCACTTTGCCCTATAGGCTATGGTACAATTTACCTTAGTCAGAAACAGAGGTCAAAAACATACAGGGGCCATAACTCTACCAAACATGAATGTAGGAAATGCTAGGTATGAGGGCATCCGTTCCCCCAAGCAGGTATGAGGGCATCCGTTCCCCCAAGCTGCCCTATCACCATACGAAAGAACATTAAAATTTGACAACTGATGCTCGAGTTATAATACAAAATGTTCGTACAGACGGATGGATGGACAGACGGACAGACGTACATACGGATGGACTGAGACCTTGACTATATACCCCCTTGAAAATTTTTCGGGGTCATAATAAAATACTACCTACATGTGAGGATGTTGTCAATGTAAACAACGTTAATGAAAAAAACCGACACAAGACATCAGGCACACAAAAAGGCCCAAAGTCAGAAACCAATTTAAATGCTACCAGATGCAAAGCTAGATCTTCATATGAAGAAAAAACAATACATCGGATAGAAGATTCAAGACTAAACAATCTAACACCCCTAGGGTGAGGACGTAACCATGGGGAAAAACAGAATAAATATTCTGTAATACATGTTAAACTCCCAAGAAATTTTAAAAAAAATTTCAATAAAAAATAGCCAAAAAAGATTAAGAGTTTAAAGGGAAGGGTTCATGGAAGGATAGGGAAGGAATACTTAACAAACAGTGGAATAATTATTATCAAAAATGATGACGTCAGGCGTATGTCTTGAAATTGGGAAACATGAAATAATTTTATAATTATTATAAAGTTACAGCCCTGAACGTCTAAAACCACTGTGAACACTTCCATCATCCAATAACACCCTTGGATCCACCAATTCTTGCATTGATTTGTGTCCGTCATCCTCAAATAAGGAGATTTTAAAGCACAGATGTCAGTTCATTGTTGCTGACTTTAGGGCCAAACAAAGAATGAAGTTGTCGCCAATTCCGGTCACTTCCTGACAGCTGCACATGCGCAGAGAAAAAGTATGGAGGACCAGATAGGACTTAATTTTCGGTTCTGCAAGCAAATTTTGGGGATTAGGGGGTTCAAAATTTGTGTTTGGCCCTTGATAACTTTGAGTTTGCACCAGCTAGTCTGGGCCATTAGGTTATAGTACAAAAGTTAAAAAATTTAGAGTAATTTATATATTTTTTATACTTACCAATGACCCAGACTTAGCTGGTGCTAACTCCTTAAATTCTAGGGCCAAACACAAATTTTGCCCCCCAATCCCCAAAATTTGCATCAAAATCCAAAATTTCAATGTCCTACGTGGTCCTCCATATTTTCGATCCACTGCGCATGCGCAGTGTCAAGGAGGTCTCGAAATTGGCGCAAATGTCATTCTTACAACCAGTGTCTGGTAAGCGTTATGTAATCAGCGGGGAGGTATGAGTTCCCAACTCATGGGAGGGCCATCCCCTTCTGGGTCATTGATAAGTATAAAAAATATATAAATTACTATAAATTTTTTAACATTTTTATACTGTACCAATGAACCAGACATAGCTGAATAGAAAAAAGGCTGGAGGGCCTAGGACATAAAGGAAAATCCAATAGACTCAATTACATGTAAACAGAATTATCCCCTAAAGGAGAAACAGGCTTTACATGTATCTTTATTTGTATCAAAAAAGAAAGACACAATACCATTCTGTAATTGAGCACAATAACATCAATGATCTCTATTAATATCCAGTATAACCCGTTATACTAATTTTTTAAAGGAAAGCCAAAAAATAAAGGAAGTCCAGAGAATGAGACTCTTTATACTCATTAAAAGTGTCAGAAGATTGTATATTAACGCTCGTATGACACGTGACATATACAAATGCTTCACACCGAGCTACACTTTAAAACCATCCCGGTACCGACTTGGAATTACTGACTCCAGAGGAGGTATTCCCTTGCTTCTCACTATAAAGCAGGTGACCTAAGGGAACACCATTCCCCCCCCCCCCCCCTTCCCCTTGTCCTGGGTCAAATACCCCAGAGCGAAGAGGGCAGCAGGACAGAGTCAGTGCCGGAACAGAAAGCCTGCATAACTACAGTTGCAACTGTTTAGAGGACGACATTCTGAGCAATAGATAACGGACCTAAATAATGCAGGTCTCCAGAAATGGACTCAAAATTTCTAAGATAAAAATTTGTGAATGTGGAAGGCTGAGACCAATATGCAGCCTTCATCAAATCTGTAATAGCAACACTATTAGCATTCGTCTAAGATGTAGATACAGCTCTTACTTCATGCGCCAAAATCTTAAGCACAGACTGCTGAGTTGAAGATAATTTTTCATAAGCAGTATGGATAGTTAATTGAATCCACTTAGCAATAGAATGGACCGTAATGTCCCTTATATTTGGCAGCAGAGACAGAAAGAAACGTTTACGTCCCTTTCTGATAAACTCAGATCTACGTTTTTAAATACGTATAGCTCTAACAGGACGGAGTAAAGGCCTATGCCCATCTGAAGTCGGAAGAGCCTTAATAACAATAGGTTCCGGATACTTATTAGGAGCCTGATTCTTAGTCAAAAATCCAACATTAGTAGTCAAGGTAATAATATTACCTACACTAAGATAGTGAGAATCATCAACAGATAGTGAATGAAGCTCACTAACTCTTCTAGCCGAAGAGAAGGCTAAGAGAAAAGCTGTCTTATAAGATAAGAATTTGAAGTTCACCGTGTCAAGAGGCTCAAATGGCGCTTCTTTTAGCTTAAGAAGAACCCAAGCTAAATTCCACTTAGGAATTAATCTAAGGGGTCTCGGTCTATTTATTGAAAAGTTTTTCACTAACTTAGATAAAGAGACATTAGATGCAATCTGTAAACTATCATGATGTGCATAGGTATCAGATAGCATGGACCTATAACCCTTAATTGTAACAGGCTGCAGTTTGATCTCATCAAACAGGTAGACTAGAAAATTAGCAATGTCTGGAATGGAGGGATCATAAATATCAACAGAATGATCCCTACACCACCGATAAAAAACTTTCCACTTAGTAGCATAATTTAGTGAAGAGGAGGTCCTCCTAGGGTTAGAGATTGCATCCACTGATCGTCCTGTAAATTGCTTGCCGTGCAAGAAGGACCACACAACGGAAATACATGAAGGTTGAGACCTTGCGGGTTGTGATGCTGTGTGCGCGATTTCCCCCACGAAAGAAGATCCTCCCGTGGAGGAAGCTTCCGCGGCATGTCCCACAACAGACACCTGAGTAGATTTATCCATGGTCTCTGGGGTGACAGAGATGCTACCAACAGAATTTTGCAGTGAGATTGCTTTATCTTGAGTAATATCTGCTGAATCAATGGTACTGGAGGATACGCGTATCCTATCATTCCGTCCCAAGAGATCGAAAGAGCGTCTACTGCAAACGCTCGAGGATCTGGACACGGCGACACATACGTCTGCAACTGATTGTTGAGATGCGTCGCAAATAAGTCTATCATCGGACGCTCCCATTGGTAGCAAATCTGATTGAATATTCGTTTGTTAAGAGTCCATTCTGACGGCAACATGCGACCTTTCCCAAAAAGGAAGTCTGCTAGAACATTCAGATGACCCGGTATATGACGGACCGATTGACGAACTTGATGCTCTAGGACAAACAGAAGGATCCTTTCCGTTAAATTGAATAACGGAATGGAATGAGTGCCTCCCTGGTTCCGAATGTACGCTACTACTGTCGAATTGTCGGACAGAATTTGAACATGCGAATTCTGAAGAATTGTTCATTCATTGACACAGCGCAAGCCATATTGATGTCATCTCTTGATGCTTATGTACTTGTTAGGAAATGCGGATCCCAAAGACCCTGGCACCTCGAATCCGTTGGGCTCAAGAGTTGTGCCCCAACCTGTTTGACTCGCTTCCGTCATTATCGTAAAACTCAGATCCAGCAGTTGCAGTGGTACTCTTTGAGTTAACCACTGAATATCTGCCCAAGTCTGAATCTCTTGTTTCCCTTGATTCAACAAGACGATGTTCGATTCCAGCAAATGAGTCTTCACACTCCAATTCTGAGATAAAATATATGTGGAGTGGACGAGTGCGTAGCCACTCCACCGGAATAAGATCTGCAGCGGGTACGCACAAACCTGTCAGTCTCATGAATTCTCTCGCTGTTACTACATCTGAGTGAAGACAAAAGCGAGCGTAACAACTGACTAATATCGCTCTGGTTAACGGCAGACGAACGAGATTGTTGTGCGTCTCTAAACTCATTCCCACGTGGGTTATTGATTAGGACGGCACTAGATCCGACTTCTTTTCGTTTACTATGAAACCGAGATGGCGGAGCAATTGAAGCAGACTCTGAACAGCGTTCTGAAGCGTTAACTTGCTGCCGTAACTCTGAGAATGTCGTCTAAGTAAGCCGACGTTAGCACAGACGAATGAGCTTGGAAATGAGTCATTACCGAGATCATTATTCGAGTGAAGGCCCAGGGCGCTAGGTTCAGACCAGAGCATCATTGCTCGGAACTGAAAACAACTCCTGCGATAGCGAAGCGAAGGTACTTTCTAAACGCCGGATGTACCATGACGTAAAAGTACGTATCCTTGAGATCTATGCTCACAGCATAATCGTTCGAGTGCTCGCTCTGACCGATCGGATGGTCTCCATATAAAAATTTGGAGCCACGATCAGCTTGTTTATCCAGCTCAGATTTATAACTGGACGAAAAAAGCCATCTGATCTTGGAACCAGGAACAGGTGACTGCAGAAAACTGGAGATTCCTGGTTTTCTACGACGTCTATAGCGTTCTTGTCCAGAAGAGACTGAACTTCTGATAGAAGCGAATCTCTCTTCTGAAGGTTTAACGGAAGCTGAGACCAGCGTGGACTTCGAGTTAATGGAGGTTTTTCCCTGAAGGACAGTTAGACCTTCAGAAATACCCCCTTGCACCCATGGGTCATCCGTAATTGACAACCAACTGGCTAAGAATCTTGACAGCCTTCCGCCCACTGGAATGCAATAGAGGTTTAGACCGTCACCTCCTGGCCCTGCGAGGATTGCGGAATGAGAAACCACATCCTCCACGACTCGCACCTCGCCCAGTCGACCTAGGGGCATCTGATCTGATCTCTCGGCCAGCATTACGACCCCTATGTGAGTCGCTACTCTGACAGTCTCCGGAGTAAGACGTAGAGGCTTTCTTAGATCCTCTATAGGAACTTCCTTTGGACATATTCGCCCCCGAAGAACCTGCCTTACTCCTCCCTGCTGAGTCCGACTTTTTCAAAGCAGAATAAAAGCAGAGAATCCGGAGCTTTCTTAGTAATATGATAATAGATTGTAGAAATCTTAGCGTCGAAGAGAAGCTCTCCTGAGACCGGCACAACTGGAAGAGAGTTTTTTCACATTACTATCCACTCTTGTGGATGCAGCCAGGGCAGCATCACGTCTGACTAACTCCATATTGCCACTGAAAGGGCAGAGTTATACATAGAGTATGCTATAGCCCTCGAAAGAACTCTTAAGGAAATTTGAACATCCTGGAATTCTTTCCCTTCGAGACATAGTGATAACGCTCTGGTAAGGTGATCTGCGTGAGATAATGCGTCTAAATTAATTCTATTAGACGAGATTGTCGTCTCCAGTATACTGGAGTTAATAGACATGGACACCGGCAATGACAATTCCTGGTCTTCAGCCTAGTCATCCAAACACAGAGGAACTCTCAGCACGCCTTGTCCTGCCGTTTCAAATTTATGTCTAGCATTGATGAAAGGCAGCTGTAAAGCGCTAGGCGATAAGAAACCGGATTTGCCAGTCTTAGAGGCTATCTTGAATATTGCGTCATTCAAAAGTTCAAATGTCTGTGACATTTCTGGACTGGGTCGGAAACTCAGGGACAGTGTCCCTAATCCAGCCGAAAAAGTCTGTGTCCAGTGACGCTTTCAGTTTCTTATCAGATAACACAGCATTTTTGTCCAGAGAAACAACTTCTAAAAGGTGAATCTGGATGAAATCTACGCCCACCTTAAGTTGTTAGGAAAGGGAAAATTTCAGCTGTGCTGATTCCCTTTTACCATCTGCCTGGACCACATAATAATCTCGGTCGTCCCTTACTGACTCTGCAGGGGAGCGAACCGACCCAGCTTGCTCAGATAGTTTCTTTGCTGAAAAAGTTTCTGATAGCTGCTGGGATGCTGCGATGAATTGAGCTATCTGTGATAGCAAGTCCGTCACGGAGGCCTGTGGAGCCGTGGTCTTACGTAATTTAGCCGCTGCAAGCTCCAGGGACGTTAATTCCTGCATACTTCTCATCTGCGAATGTCCCAACTGGAAAGGCCTCGTGTCCTTGGCTAGCGGATGGAGTGACCTGGTCGACGTGGACTCCCTGGTCAGCGAAGCCAAGGTGCAGTCGTGTGTGCTGACGTGAGGATGAGGAAGCCAATAGACAAGCCGCGTCAGACTGTCTATGCGACGGAGCGTCCCGAGGAGGAGAAGTGGACGTATGCTCCGACTAACGAACGTTACATACAACAACATCTGGGCCCAGATGTTGTTGTAAGAGAGAGGGGGCCTCTCTCGCTCGCGGTCCGGGTAGACCTGGACGAGCTAGCTACCGGACTGACAGGCTTCTGCCGTACTATCCTCGGATCCGTCGTCGCTGGGTGTGCACATTCAATGTTTATAGTGCTCGCATCACCCAAAACTCCTTTCCTGGACCGCAACGGACAAACCCGGCTGCCGAGGTATTCCATGAATGGTCGCTACACCGGGCGAGCTAGCGGACGACAACGCCGTCGATCCTACTTGAGACCTCTTAGGCAATTGTCGTATTTCCATGAGCACTTAGCCGCTAGCTCTTTGTTAGACTGCAACGACGGAGGCACACTTCTTGAAGACATCACAGAAACATCACCCTGTTCTTGTCCCTCTGAAAAAGAGACTGAAAAACTAGAGTGACCCTGCGGAGAGAGGACCGGCTTGGACCTCTCACTGCTAACAATATACCGTAACACACGTCTCCAGCGTTTGTCATCCCAATTGACACACACTGAGCAAAAATTAGTGCGAGTACATTGACTACAAGAAACACAATGAACATGAGAATCAGAGGAAGACTTCCTCGCATTACAATTTGAACAATATTCTTTCATCATGAAAAAATATAAACAGTCATAGTACTCGCACTAACCCTTGAAAACAAAGATACATAATATAATATAATCCATTAAAACATTTCGAAAAAATAATTCAAAAGAAAAAAAATTTTCGAAAAAATTTCAGAAGAGCACAAGTTCCCAATGGGAACAATGAGCCCAAATGGATCCCAAAAAAGCCTAAGTGTGGACAAAAATTTTAAAACATTTTTAAAAATTAATGTAACACTTACAGACAATATTAATGTATCTGGCTATGAGCAGAACTAAACAGAAGACAAATAATCACTATCAGAAGTAACCGTTGTCAACGTAAACAAAAGTGTACAAAAAACGGAAACATGACTCCAGACACTGTAAACATGGCCCCAAATCAGTTACCAATTTAAACACCATCTGATGTAAAACAGAGACTTCCAGAGAAGAAACTGCAGTACATCAGATGGTAGATGCAGACCAAAACACCTAACCACCCATGGGTGAGGACGTAAGCATGGGGAAAAACAGAATAATTATTCTGTTACCAAGCCAAAACTCCCAAGAAATTTTAGTAAAAAAAATTACAAAAATTATGCCAAAAGCATGGGAGAATAGCAAGGGGGGTATTAAGGAAAGGGAGAGAGGAAACACTGAACAAACTGTGGAAATTTCATAACAAGAATGTAAACATCAGGCCCATGCCCCGAAATTAGGGAACATGAAATAATTTCATAAAAAAATTATAAGTTACAGCCCTGAACACATTCTGCCACTGTTTCTTCCTCTCATCATATATTTCCCCCTCAGATCCACCATTTCTTTCATAATTATGTGTCTGGCATCATTTAAACTGAGATTTACAAGCACAAATATCAGTGAGATGTTACTAATTTTAAGGCCAAACAAAAAATGACATTTGCGCCTATTTCGAGATCTCCTTGACACTGTGCATGTGCAGTGGATCGAAGTATGAAGGACCACATAGAACATTGAAATTTCAGATTTTGATGCAAATTTTGGGGATTGGGGGGCAAAATTTGTGTTTGACCCTAGAATTTAAGGAGTTAGCACCAGCTAAGTCTGGGTCATTGGTACAGAATAAAAATATATGAGAATTTAAAGCACAGATGTCAGTTCAGTTGTTACTGACTTTGGGCCAAACAGAAGAAATGATGTTTGCGCCAATTCCGGTCTCCTTCTAGGTACTTTGCATGCGCAGGTACTAAAAGTATGGAGCACCAGATAGGACTTTAAATTTCTGGTATTGTATGCATATTTTGGGGGGTTCAAAATTTGTGTTTGGATCATAATAATGAGGATGTGGCACTAGCTAAGTCTGGGCCATTGGTTTTAGTATAAAAATACACCTCTCGTGGTCATCCAGAGCAATCTTACAGCTGTACGATATCGGGAACAGGTCCTCATGCCTCACTTATCTATGTGCTTAACATTATGTTGCAGCAGGATAATGCGAGGCCACATGTTGCTAGAGTTTGTCGTGATTTCCTCAACCAAAACAATTTCCCAGTTCTCGATTGGCCACCCTGCAGTCTAGATTTGGCCCCAATTGAGCATTTGTGGGACAAGCTGGATAGGAGGGTCAGGAAGCACGTCAATGTTCCAAACAACATTGCTTAGCTAAAACAGGCCCTTCTTAAGGAGTGGAATAACATCCCACAAAGGACCATAAACACCTTGATGGGGTAAATGGTAAGGAGAGTTAGAGCTGCGATTGAAGCCTGGGGTGGGCACACCCGCTATCAATTTTGATCAGGAAATGGCATGGGGTACCCATGTTTGAATTAGCCATGCAAATGCCATCTGTGTTAAGACAACAAAACTCATCAAAATTTAATCAGTAGTGAAGAAACAACATCAAAATCCAAATGAAAGTGTCAGTGACACTGCAGCTCAACTTGTGTAAAACATGTACATGTATAGTATGTGACACAGCAATGACACACATCTAGGTAATGACCTGTTAACAAAGGTACATATAAAGTATTGTAACGGTTTGTACATAAATGCTGACCGTAGCCTGTAACAAATATATAGGTAAAGTATTGTAAAGGTGGGTGACAGTTAGATGCTAAACTAGAAAAGAAATCTTTGAGTCCCAGAGTTGGTCTGACTGAACCCCAAAATATTTGTTCTCAAAGCACATTTCTAACAAAGGCACGCAAAAACACTCGTTCCTGTCCCAAGGTGATAACAAAGGTACCCAAGAAGTTTCGTGAAGATCGGTTCATAAATACAGCACCTAGCACGAGACGTATTGACATGTGTACTTACTGTGTGTAAGTAGCACTGAAGAAATCAAAGTTCATCTAATTTGCAGAATTTCTGCACGAGAAAAAAACCTGTACTGTATGTGATGTATTCCATGTTACTAAACATTCAGAGAAAAATTTATTCGAATCAGAACTTTCATACAGAAGTTCTGTACAAAAAACTGATTGCACTTAGATACAAAATGGCTGCTGGTAGCCATCTTGAATTTTGAACCGCACCCAAAAACACTCATTCTCGTCCCACAGTGATAACAAAGGTACCCAAGAAGTTTCGTAAACATCGGTTCATAAATACGGCCTCTAGCCCGAGCCATATTGAATTGTTGATGGACAGAGGACAGACGACGGGCCATGGCATAACCTCAAATTTGACTTACGTCAAAGTTGAGCTAAAAATTTGACTTATGTCAAAGTTGGGCTAACAATGAAAAAATCATCCATAACACATTTGAAATATTTACCACAGAAAAAAATGTTTCTTTTTTCCACTAGTATGAATCAAATATCTGTTTCCCACTTATGCTGCATATCAAATTTTGTTAAAATTGGACTAGGAGTTCTGAGTACTGAACTAGAGATGTTGTATACCACATATGAAAGGATTCTGACGGGTGGATCTGAAGAAGAAGATTTTTAAAGAAATTTCCTCATATATTACACTAAGTTAAAATTCGGGCTACCATAGGAGCCCAAATATTAACCCAGGCACTTGATCTGAACAAACTTGAATCTGATCACCCTAGAGATGTTGTATACCAAATATGAAACCATTCAGATTGGTGAATTTGAAGAAGATTTTTAAAGAAATTTCCTCATATTGCACTAAGTTAAAATTCAGACTACCACAGGGAGCCCAAATATTAACCCAGGGACCAAATTTGAACAAACTTGAATCTGTACTGAGCCCAAATATGAACCAAGGGGCTTCATTTTAACAAACTTATATCTGCACCCCCCCCCCCCCCCCCCACCCACCCACCCATGGATGCCATATATCAAATATCATTTAAAAAAAAAAAATACCAAATATGCTGACTCAGCATTTTTTCAGTGACCCCCCCCCCCCCCCCCCTCCCCCATACAGAACACCCTGACATAACGGAATGCAATTTTTTTTATATCATTTAATTCTACTGGTCCCAAGGATGCTCCATACCAAATAAGAGTTCTCTGGTCAATGTGGTTTGGGAAATATAGGCCTTTGAATTTCTATTTTTAGCTCCTGGGGTCCCACGGGGACACAGGAAAATATTTTTGACCCAATAATACCACATACCAAATTTAGTTCAAATCGAGTCATCGGTTCAGAAAATAGAAAAAATCCAGCAAGAGGATCACAGATCCAAAAGTCGAGTTTGGACTTTAAATTCTGAAAAAATAAGCTATTTATAGTAACAGTGACCTTGACCTAGGAGTCCCAGACTCCGAAATCAATAGGTGTCTTCCCTTCTTATAAGGTAACCTCTGGTATAAGTTTGGTAAAGGAGGTGCGTCAAATAGAACTAAAGTTATTGCCTGGAAACCAATTTGTCACAAAATATTTTATTGATAGTAACAGTGACCTTGACCTTGGGTCCCCAGACTCCGAAATCGATAGGTGTCTTCCCTTCCCATAGGGTAACCTCTGATATAAGTTTGGTAAACGTGTGTCAAATAGAACTAAAGTTATTGACCGGAAACTAATTTGTCATAAAATATTCTATTTATAGTAACAGTGACCTTGACCTTGGAATCCCAGACTCCAAAATCAATAGGTGTCTTCCCTTCCTATAGGGTAACCTCTGGTATAAGCTTGGTAAAGGTGCGCCAAATAGAACTAATGTTATTGCCCAGAAACCAAGTTGTCACAAAATATTCTATTTATAGTAACAATGACCTTGATCTTGGGGCACACGCCTCTGAAATCGATAGGTGTCTTCCTTTCCTATAGGGTAACCTCTGGTATAATTTTGGTAAAGGTGCATTAAATAGAACTAAAGTTATTGCCCGGAAACCAATTTGTCACAAAATATTCTATTGATAGTAACAGTGACCTTGACCTTGGAGTCCCAGACTCCAAAATCAATAGGCGTCTTCCCTTCCTATAGGGTAACCTCTGATATAAGTTTGGTAAAGGTGCGTCAAATAGAACTAAAGTTATTGCCCGGAAACCAATTTGTCACAAAATATTTTATTGATAGTAACAGTGACCTTGATCTTGGGGCGTGAGACTCTGAAATCGATAGGTGTCTTCCTTTCCTATAGGGTAACCTCTAGTATAATTTTGGTAAAGGTGCATCAAATAGAACTAAAGTTATTGCCCGGAAACCAATTTGTCACAAAGTATTCCATTTATAGTAACAGTGACCTTGACCTTGGAGTCCCAGACTCCGAAATCAATAGGTGTCTTCCCTTCCTATAGGGTAACCTCTGGTATAAGTTTGATAAAGGTGCATCAAATAGAACTGAAGTTATTGCCCGGAGTTTGATAAAGGTGCATCAAATAGAACTGAAGTTATTGCCCGGAAACCAATTTGTCATAAAATATTCTATTTATAGTAACAGTGACCTTGACCTTGGAGTCCCAGACTCCAAAATCAATAGGTGTCTTCCCTTCCTATACGGTAACCTCTGGTATAAGTTTGGTAAAGGTGCGTCAAATAGAACTAAAGTTATTGCCCGGAAACCAATTTGTCACAAAATATTTTATTGATAGTAACAGTGACCTTGATCTTGGGGCACGAGACTCTGAAATCGATAGGCGTCTTCCTTTCCTATAGGGTAACCTCTGGTATAATTTTGGTAAAGGTGCATCAAACTGAACGAAAGTTACTGCCCGGAAACCAATTGTTTACGCCTGCCGCCCGCTGCCCTCCGCCCGCCCGTCACTTCATCAAACTATAAGTTGAGTTTGACTTCATCAAAACTCGACTAAAAAGGCAAATATTGCTCCACGAACTTCGTTTGAACAAATTTGATTCTACACCTCAAATATGAAGTCATTATTCTCACTGGTTCACGAGATTGAAAAAAAAAATTGGAGCATTTTCCCCCACCCCCTCCCTATGGGGCTGGGCATGTTCAGTGGAACAAAAATGCAATGTCCCTTTGGGATCATCACTCACACAAACTTTCACTCGAATTGGCCCATTGCTTTTGGAGAAGAAGTTGAAAACATAGTGTGACAGACGACAGACAATGGATGACAGACAGAGAGCTATTAGATAAGCTCAGTTTCACTACATCAAGGTAAGCTAATAACTAGAGGTTCTAAAGAGCCTGTAATCGCTCACCTGGAACTACATATAAAAATGTGGTTTCCCATAGGCTTTCCATGGTAACTATGAGCTGCAATTGTGGCCATGTTTGTAACATTACATCAACATTACATGAGGATCATTGGTAGAAGGTGTCGCAGTCCTCAATAATGTGAAGTTTCAAAACATTTGACTTTGTAGTTTCAGAGGGGAAGATTTTTGCAAAATCCGTCAGTCAGAATCAGAGAATGTCTCGGGTGGCCATATTTTCCAACCAGTGGGAACAAAAGTTTGTTGAGGGCCACCTATAGACCATTCATGCAAAGTTTGGTTCACATCGGCTCAGTAGTTCCAGAGAAGAAGATGAAAATGTGATTTACCATAGAGTTCTGATAGTAACTATAAGCTGCAATTGTGGCCATGGTTGCAACACGATCACTAAATGAGGATCGTTGGTAGAGGAAGTCGCAGTCATCAACCATGCAAAGTTTCAAAACATTTGGCCCTGTGGTTTCAGAGGAGATTTTTCAAAATCCACCAATCGGAATCAAAAAATGCTTCTGGCAGCCATGTTTTTCAATGCACAGTAACCAAAATGAGGAGCATTTGTAGAAGACCTCCCATAGACAATCCCTGCCAGGTTTGGTTCACGTCGGCTCAGAAGTTCCAGAGAAGAAAATAAAAATGTGATTTCCCATAGGGTTTCTATAGTAACTATCAGCCGCAATTGTGGCCATGTTTACAATCCAATCAACATTAAATGAGGATCGTTGGTAGAGAGGGTCCCAGTCATCAACCATGCATAGATTTTTCAAAATTCACCAATCAGAACCAAAGAATGCCTCTGGTGGCCATGTTTTCAAATGCATGGGAACAAAATGAGGATCGTTTGTAGAGGACCTCCCATAGACCATCCCTGCCAGGTTTGTTGTCACGTCGGCTCAGTAGTTCCAGAGAAGAAGATGAAAATGTGATTTCCCATAGGGTTTCTATAGTAACTATAAGCCGCAGTTGTGGCCATGTTTACAACCCAATCAACATTAAATGAGGATCGATGGCAGAGGGGGTACCAGTCATCATTTATGTGAAGTATCAAAACATTTGGTCTGGCCGTTTCAGAGAAGATTTTTGAAAATCCACCAATCAGAATCAAAGAATCCCTCTAGTGGCCATATTTTTCAACCCACAGGAAGAAAATGAGGATCATTTGTAGAGGACCTCCCATAGACTATCCCTACCAGGTTTGTTTTCACGTCGCCTCAGTAGTTCCAGAGAAGATGAAAATGTGATTTCCAATAGGGTTTCTATAGTAACTTTTAGCCGCAATTGTGGCCATGTTTACAACCCAATCAACATTAAATGAGGATCATTGGTAGAGGGGGTCTAGTCATCATTTATGTGAAGTATCAAAACATTTAGTCTGGCAGTTTCAGAAGAGAAGATTTTTGAAATTCCACCAATCAGAATCAAAGAATGTCTCACCCACAGGAACAAAATGGGGATCGTTTGTAGAGGACCTCTCATAGACCATCCCTGCCAAGTTTGAATCACGTCGGCTCATTAGTTCCAGAGAAGAAGATGAAAATATGATTTCCCATAGGGTTTCTATAGTAACTGTAAGCCGCAACTGTGGCCATGTTTGTAACCCGATCAACATTAAATGAGGATCGTTGGTAGAGGGGGTCCCAGTCATCATTTATATGAAGTTTCGAAACATTTGGCCTGGCAATTTCAGAGAAGATTTTTGAAAATCCACCAACCAGAATCAAACAATGCCTCTGGAAGCCATGTTTTTCATCCGACGAGAACAAAATGAGGATAGTTTGTAGAGGACCTCCCATAGACCATTCCTGCCAAGTTTGGTTCACACCAGCTCAGCGGTTACAGAGAAGAAGATGAAAATGTGAAAAGTTTATGGACGCCGGATGACAGTGAGCTAAAAATATGGTAGCCTGTTTACATTTCTAAAAAAAAATAGGCTGATGAAATCGTCAGATGTGTACCCATACGCGCAACTAGTAAAAAGCTGTATGACAGAGGGCCACCACAGATGCCGACATTATGTACACCATACAGGGTATGGGTACATATAGAAATGGATTGGAGGAGTGTCTAATTTGATGGATAAAGGGTTAATATCTCCGGATCAAATTATCAGATTTACATAAAAAACTATACAGCACAGCACATCAGTGACCTGAATAAATATATAAAGTAACATGACAATCGGATTGATATTTTTTGAGTTATCTCATGCCAAAGGGATTGGAGGAATTTTCAATTTGAAGGATAAAGGGTTAATATCTCTGGATCAAATTATAAGATTAACACCAAAAACTATACAGCTCAGCACATCAGTAACCTGAACACAATTATAAAGTAACTTGACAATCCAAGCAATATTTTTCAAGTTATCGAATGCCAAAGGGATTGGAGATATTTTCAATTTGAAGTATAAAGGGTTAATATCTCAGGATTAAATTATCAGATTTACACCAAAAACTATACAGCTCGGCACATCAGTAACCTGAACACAAATATAAAGTAACTTGACAATCCAAGCAATATTTTTTAAGTTATCGAATGCCAAAGGGATTGGAGGAGTTTTCAATTTGAAGGATAAAGGGTTAATATCTCAGGATCAAATTATCCAATTTACACCAAACACTAAACACCTCAGCACATCAGTAACCTGAACACAAATATAAAGTAACTTGGCAATCCAAACAATATTTTTCAAGTTATCGAATGCCAAAGGGATTATTTGAAGGATAAAGGGTTAATATCTCGGGATCAAATCATCAGATTTACACCAAACACTATACAGCTCGGCAAATCAGTAACCTGAACACAAATATAAAGTAACTAGACAATCCAAGCAATATTTTTCAAGTTATCGAATGCCGAAGGGATTGGAGGAATTTTCAATTTGAAGGATAAAGGGTTAATATCTCAGGATCAAATTATCCGATTTACACCAAAAACTATACAGCTCGGCACATCAGTAACCTGAACACAAATTTAAAGTAACTTGACAATCCCAGCAATATTTTTCAAGTTATCGAATGCCAAAGAAATGGATACGGATGCCGGATGGACGGACAGACGGATGGACGGACAGACGGACGGACGCCTAGACAGACACACGGACGGACAAAGGATGGACGAATGACGGATGGTCACCCCGGATGCCGGCATTATGTGTACCATACATAGTATGGGTACACATAAAAATGGCCTAAGAAACACATCAACTTTATGTGGCCTAACATGGAATGATGGGGGTGACTGAAGTATCTCCCACCCAATTGCATACTATTCAATAGAATAACCCTGTTATTTGCATAAAACTGTCAAATTTCAAACTATTTACCATATTGTAAACAAAAAATTTGCACTAATAACTGCATTTGGGTTATGAAGTAAATCCCATTGACCTTTTATCTATCACAACTAGAAGGCAACAGTTACACAATTTTTTCCTAAATGGCTAAAGGCTAAAACGTCCATTTCTTGCAACCATAACATAGCTTAACCCTTAAAACCCTGGATAATTTCCACATTTTTCACTACACACAACATGATCAGCAATGTGACTTTCTATTCATGTTTTGGCTTTGACAAGAAACCACTGCCAAGGTACTTTGAATTCAAACAGCAAGTTAACACGAAGGCTGTAGGTTGGAACACCTGCTCTTTAGTGGAAAAATTGACCAAAGTCAGAATAAGGCCTTTAAGCTAGTGCCCCCCCCCCCCCCCACATTGATTTTCTATTAAAGACCCAAAATTACATTTTTGAAACAAAATTTTGAAAAAATACAATTTCAGTGGTGATTTTTGTGAATAAAACTGGGATGATTTTGATGATTTGCTGGGTTAAAACTTTACCTAACAAGAAAGACAGACGACACTTGCAAACGAAAATTCTCGATTAACTAATTTTTTTAATTGCATCAAAATCATAGCTTATGACTTCTCACTGGAAAAAGCTCAGTGATATCATAACAGTCTGACTGCTGGATATAAATAAAAATTTTAAAGAATGTTCCTCATACAGCACTAAGTTAAATTTCAGTCTCGCATAAGAAGCCCAAGTATGGACCCAGAGATTTAATTTGAACAAATCTGAATCTGTTACAGCAGAACCTGTCTTGAGAGACCTCCCTTTTTGCCATGCAAAAGTGGTCTCTCAAAACAGGTGGTCTCTCATGACAGGCCCATTACAGTGTAAAACAACCAAACAGAACAAAGTCACAGCAGTCTCTGAAGACAAGTGGTCTCTAACAACAGTGGTCTCTCAAAACAGGTTTTACTGTATACAAAAAATGATGTATATCAAATATTGACTGATCCTGACAGGCGGTGGTGAAGAAGTTGAATATTCCTCATATTGCATTATCTTAAAATTTGAGCTCCAAAAGGGATACCAAATATTAACCCATGGTCTTGATTTGAACAAGCTTGAATCTTACCTCATAAGGATACTGTATACTAAATATCAAAAGATTCTGACTGGTGGTTTTGAAGGAGATTTTTGGAAGAAAAGTTCAAATTTGGGCACACATAAGAAGCCCAAATAGGAATCCAGGAATTTGATTTGAACAAACTTGAATCTGACCTCATAAGGCTGCCACATACTAAATATCAAATGTTTCCAACAGGTGGACCTAAAATACAAAAGGCCCTTTCACTTGTCAAATTTTCAGCCAATTGATGATTCCGATTGAGTTCTGTGTATGGTATTAGTCAGTGATATAATTGGTGTTCCTTGATTTGTTATGCAGAAACCGTATTTCGTATTTCCTAAAAGCACTGCACCAACTGACTACAATGCTCTGTAGCTTCAGGAGCTTGGTTAGCGCTTCACACAAAACTGATAAGCTGTTTAATGGTGATCATGATATCAAGCTTCACAGACTATGCAATGTTACGTATAGGAAATGTCTCTTCCACTTCTTCTTGCACAAGTTGGTGACTTGTACCATTATTATTGATAATCTATTTTGCCAAGTGTGATCTCTCCTTTAAACAGGGTGCCTGTACAGCAGGCATCTTTTTTAAAACTTCTTGTCTACCTTCGATGTCCAACAACACACATATTCCCCTCAGATCATTCTCTCACACATATTTATTCAAAACATATCAGTAGGAAAGGAAATGGTATCAAGAAATAAAATGAAAGTGTCAATGACACTGTAGCTCAACTTGACAAACTTGAACTTGGTAAGTTATAAATGAAATGGCAAAATTGAAGATCATTGGGACCAATGTCAGTTTTTTTGCCAGTGGCAACATTTTTTGACAGAAACCGAAGAAAATCGATAGCTCCCATCTAGAGGCCTCCCCAAACAAGCATGCCAGGTTTCAAAGCAATCCGATCATAAATGTGCCCTGTAGGGTGTACAAAAGGGAAATATTGTGGTCTGACTAGACTAAATTCTAAGAACGTTGGCTGTGGCAACATTTTTTGATGGAAATGGAAGAAAATCGATAGCTCCCATCTAGAGGTCACCGTAAATAAGCATACCAGGTTTCAAAACAATCTAATCATAAATGAGCCCTGTAGGGTGAGCCAAAGGGAATATTGTGGTCTGACTAAACTAAGTTCTAAGAATGTTGGCTGCGGCAACATTTTTCGATGGAAATTGAAGAAAATCGATAGCTCCCATCTAGAGGTCACCCCAAACAAGCATGAAAGGTTTCAAAGCAATCTGATCATAAATGTGCCCTGTAGGGAGTGCCAAAGGGAAATATCGAGTCTTCTGACTAAACCAAGTTCTAAGAACGTTAAAAAATTTATAGTAATTTATATATTTTTTATACTTACCAATGACCCAGACATAGCTGGTGCTAACTCTTAAAATATAGGGCCAGACACAAATTTTGCCCCCCAATCCCCAAAATTTGCATCTAAAACTAAAGAAAACATGTCCTGAAAGGCCCTCCACACTTCGCCCCTACTGCGCATGCGCAGTGTCAAGGACGTTCCGAAATTGGCGCCATTAATCATTCTAATAACCAGTGCCTGGTAAGCGCTATGTACTCAGCGGGGAGGCAAGAGTTCCCAACTCCTGGGAGGGCCATCCCCGTCTGGGTCATTGGTAAGTATAAAAAATATATAAATTACTATAAATTTTTTAACATTTTTATACTGTACCAATGACCCAGACATAGCTGAATAGTAAAAAGGCTGGAGGGCCAAGGACATAGAGCAAAATGGAATACGCTCAATAAAATAAAATAGAGTCATCCCCTGTAGGGAAAAAGAAGTAATAGGCCTTACATGTATCTTTCTTATTTATGATAAATTAGAAAGATACAACACCTTCCAAAATTGAGCTTCATACATCCATGTACTCTATTAATATCCAATATAATCCTTATACTAATAATTTTTAAAGTAAGCCAATAAATAAAGTAAGTCTATAGAATAGAGACTCTTATACTCCTAAAAGTGTCTGAGGATTGCATAATCATGTCCGTTGACATATGCAATATTCAAAAGCTATACTTTAAAAACTAAGACTTGAATGAATTTTAAAAACCTAAACTTCTCACTAAACAACCATCCCAATAACAGCTCAGAATTACTAACTCCGGAGGAGGTATCCCCTTGTTTTCATAGTAAAACAGGTGACCCAAGGGAACACCCTCGCCCCCCCCCCCCCCCCTTTTTCTTGCCCTGGGTCAAATAGCACAGAGCGAAGAGGGCAGCCGAACAGAGACACTGCCGAAACAGACAGCCTACCTAGCTATAGTAGCAACTGTTAAGTGAATGACATTCTGAGCAGTAGATAATAGACCTAACAATAGAGGCCTCCAGAAATGGACTCGATATTTCTGAGATAAAATTCATGAATGTGGATGGCTGAGCGCAATGAGCGGCCTTCAAAAATCTATAATAGCGACACTATTAATGTAAGCCCAAGAAGTAGAAGAACTCTTACTTCATGAGCCGAAATCTTAAGCACAACTGCTAAGTCAATGATATACCATAAGCAGTACCGATAGTTAATAGAATCCATTAACAATAAAATGGAGCGTAACATCCTTCTACTAGACATCAAAGACAGAAGAAGCTTACGCCCATAGTAATAAACAGATATCTGTTTATAAATACATAAACTGTACCCGGAAAGAGTAAAGGCCTATGCCCATACGAAGACGGTAGGACCTTAAATAATAGGTTCCGGATAATAGGAGCCTAACTCCTATGCAACAATCCAACCTAAATAGTAACGGAAATAGTGATTCCGAAACTACGAAAGTGAAAATCATCCATCGATAGTGCATGAAACTCACTGACTCTACAGTAAAAGAGAAACCAACAGAATTTACTGTCTAAAAGGTCAGAATTTGAAAACTACTGTTTCCAGAGGCTCAAATGATTACTTAGCTAAATAAGAACCGAAGTTAAAATCCGTATAGGAATTTAATCTAAAGATTCTAAGTCTATTTATCAAAAAGTTACTAACTGACTTAGATAAAGAGACAAAAGACTCAATTGTAAACTATCGTAGAGTGCATAGGTATGAGGTAACATAAACCTATAACCTAAATAATAACAGGCTGCAGTAGATCTTGTGAAACAAGTATACTAAAGAATAGCAATGAGTAGTATGGAGGGATCAACAATATGAACATAAGGATCCCTACACTACGACGGAAGAGCCTCCACTTTAGCCACATAGAATAGCGAAGAAAAGGATCTCCTATAGTAAGAAATCGCGTCCAAAGCTCGTCCAGTACAGTGCTTATAATGCAATACGGACCACACAACGGAATACATGAAGGTTGCGACCTTGCTGGTTGTGATAAAGATGACACGATTTACCCAGTGAAAAAAGATCCTCACATAGAGGAAGATTTCACGTTAAGACCCACAGTAGACAAGAGAGTAAATTACTCATGATCTCTGTGAAGATAGAGATGCTATCAACAGAAATGTATTGTGGTTGTTTATCTTAGCAATACCTGCTGAAACAACAGCGGCGGAGGATACGCGTATCCTATCATTTCGTCCTATAGATCAATAGAGCGTTAACAACATTAGCTCAGAGATCTGGACAAGCCAACACATACGTCTGCAATTGATTAGCAAGCTGTGTCATAAATAAATCATCATTGGGTGCTGCCATAGAAAGCAAATCTGATTGAATACTTGTTTGTTGAGAGTCCATTCCGACAGCAACAAGCGACCCGTAAGAGAACGGAAGTCCAATAAAACAATCAGACGACCCGGAATATGACGGACCAAAATTGAATTTGGTGTACTATAACCAACAGACGGATTCTTTCCATTAAATTGAATAACGGAAACGAAAGAGTGCCTCCCTGGTTCCGGAGATACGCCACTACTGTCGAATTAAAGGACAGGAATTTGGGCATGCGTTTCTGAATAATGTTCATGCAATGACATAAAGCAAGCCTAAAAAACATTATTCCGCGGAAGAAAACTGATTGCTAAGAGACTGCGGAACCCAAAGACCCTGGCACTTCGAATCCGTAGGGATCAGTATTATATCCCAATCTGTTTGACTGGCAACCGTCATAATAGCCACACTCTGGTCCGGCAACTATGGTGGCACTCTCTGAGTCAACCACCGAATGTTTGCCCCAGTCTGAATCTCTTGTAACACTAGATAGACAAGAGAACGTGTAAATCGAGCAATTCATGGATTGCCGAAAAGTTGCCGTCGAAGAGAAGCTCCTCCGAGAACGAAGCGACTCTGAGAGAGTTCTTAACCTTACTATCCACACGTGTGGATGTAGCTAGGGCTGCGTCACGTCAAACTAACTCCAATCAGCCACTGAAGGGCGGAGTTATACGTGAACAAACTACTGCCCTCAAAAGAAATTACATTGAGAATAATATCCCGTAAATCTTTTCTTGAAGACGTAATGATAACGCCTCAGTAAGGCGGATTACGTATGATAAAGCGTCTAAGTTAAGTCTACTATACATAATGTCGTTCCCAACATTGAAATTGGAAAAGACATAAACGGCGAAAAAGAATATATGCAGTCTTTAATCACACCGTCTAGACGCATATGAACTCTCGGTATGCCCTGCTCTGCCAAAATAAACTATTCGTATAAATGATAAAATGGCAGAAATGAGCAACGCGGACAAGAAACTAAACTATCATGCTTAGTAGCAGGCTTGTATATATATATATAGCGTCGAAAAATAAAACACATGTTGTAATGACAATATTGGACTGCGTCGGTAAGTCAGGGACAATGTCCCTGAACCGATCGAAAAATCCGAGTCCAATGACGCTATAAGTCTCTTATCCAAGATCGCAGCAATGAAGTCCGAAATAACAATCACTGGAAGATAATGCCAGAAGATATGAAAGGCATCTTCCGATACTACTAAAGGGAAAACTCGAAATCTTTCGAATCCCTTTCGCCATCCTGTCGGACCCTATAAAGCGTTCGGTCGTCCGTAGCTTGATGCAACCACGGACCGCACCGACCCAGCGCCGTCGAATAATTCCTGATTCGACCGAGAAACTGTCAATTGCTGGGATGCTGCGAAACAACTGTGCTAACTCGGATAGCACGTCCGTCACTGAGGCCTGAGGAGAAGCAGACTTACGACGCATTGCCGCTGGAAGCTCCGTAATCGTTACCCCGTGCATACTACCAATATGTGAGCGAACGGAGTGTATAGGCCTCGTGTCCCTTGGCTACCGGATGGCGCGACCTATTCGCCGTGGAATCACTGAATGCCGAAACTGATCGGATACTCGAGGTCACGTAGCCAATGTGCGGTCGTGTGCCCTGCTGTGAGGATGAGGAAGCATTAAGGACAGTCTCTCAGACTGTCAATATAACGGAGCGTCCCGACCGACGGACATATGCTCCGAATGTAAAATATCTGAACCACAACATGCGGTCTCCTATGTTGTTGGACGAGAGAGGGACCTCTCTCGCTCACAGCCCGGACGGACCTGGACAAGCCAGGAACCGGACTAACAGGCTTCCTCCGATCTGTCTTCGAACAAGAAACCAGAAATGCTTGGTTAGCAAGCATAAAATAATAATATATATATAGCGTCGTTCAATAATTCGAAAGTTTGTGTGACATTATTGGACTATGTCGGAACTGAGGGACGATGTCCCTGAACCGAACCAAAAATTACTAAGTCCACCGACGCTATCAGTTTCTTATCCGGCATCGCAGCATTCTAGTCCGACGAAAGAAGCTGTAGAAGACCAAGTCAGATGACATACACAACAGCATATGTTGTTCCGAAAGGGAAAGCTCGAAATCCTCCGAATCCCTTTCGGTATCCCGTCGGACCGGATGAAACTTTCGGACGTCCGTACCCGCTTCCGCGGAGCGTCCCGACCCAGCATCGTCGGATAAAATATATGCGACAGATTCAGTTGATGCTGGGATGCTGCGATAAACTGTGCTATTAAGGAAAGCACGTCCGTTCCCGAGGCCTGTGCAGTAGCGGTCTTACGATGCATTGCCGCCGGAAGCTCCGTGTACGTTGACTCCCGCACACTTCCTATGCGAACGTTCGGAGTCTGCAGGCCTCGTGTCCCTGGCTACCGGATGGTGTGACCTGGTCGCCGAAGAATCCTTGATCGGCGAAGCTGGTAATATATCGGCGGTCACGCAGCCAAGGTGCGGTCGTGTGCGCTGACGAGAAGAGGAAGCCTTAGCAGTCTCCGCGGACTGCCTATACAACGGAGCGTCCCGAGCGACGGACGTATGCTCCGCTTGCGACACATTTTGTACCACAACATCTGGGGCCAGATATTGTTGAACGAGAGAGGGGCCTCTCTCGCTTGCCGTCCGGATGGACCGGAACGAGCTATGAACCGGACTAAAAGGCTTCCTCCGTTCTCCCTCCGATCCGCCGTCACTGGGTGTGCATTATGTTAATTTATAGTGCTCGCATCACCCCAAAATTCCTTCTAGACCGCAACGGACGAACCCGGCTGCCGAACCATTCGGTGAATGGACGCTACACCGGGCGAGCTAGCGGACGTCAAAGGCCGTCGAACCTACTAGGGTCCTCTTAGGCAATTGGCGTATTTACATGAGCACTTTTCCGCTAGCCCTTCATTAATTGTGACGACGGAGGCACACTGTTGGAAGACATCACAGATACATCACCCTAATCTTGATCATCTGAAATAGAAATTGATAAAGTAGAGTGACCCTGCGGGGAAAGGACCGGAGAGTCCAAATCCCCAATAACATACCGTGACATACGCTTCCCATATTGTCATCGAAATCATACGATACAGAACAGGAGTTAATGCGAGTACACTGACCACATATAGAATGATAATAAAGTCAGAGGAAGACTTCCTCTTAAAACAATTGATCAATATCCTTTCAATGTGAAAAGAAAACAAGTCCTGGTACTCGCACTAATCCCTGGCAATCAAAATACATAATAATAATATGATCCATTAATATAGAAAAAATAATTGAAATCAAAATATTTTGAAAAAATATTTTTTCAGAACAGCCCAAGTTTCTGAAAAGTAACGTTGAGCCCCAATGGATCCCAAGCCTAAGTGTGGACAAAAATTTTAAAAATATTTTAAACAATTTATTCAACACTTACGAACAATAATAATGTATCTAGTTATGATTAAAATAACATCACGATATTATTTTTTAGAAATCCCCCCCTCACACAGAGGGCTGTTGTAAATGTAAACAATGAGTGTAAAAACACTAAAATAAGACTCCAGGCACCCAGGCCCGAAATCAGTTACCAAAAATACACTATCTGATGCAAAACAGAGACTTCCAGGGAAGAAACTGCAGAACATCAGATGGTAGATGCAGAACACAACGCCTAACCACCCGTAGGTGAAGACGTAAACATGGGGAAAAGAACAGAATTCATTCTGTTATTCAGCTAAAACTCCCAAGAAAAATTTAGTAATAATAATTACAAAAACTATGCCACAAGCATGGGAGAATAGCAAGGGGGACTTAAAGGACAGGGAGAGAGGAAAACACTAAAAAAACAGTGTAACTAAATAATCAGAATGACAACAAAATGGCTGCTGCCTTGAAAATAGGTAACTTAACACAATTTCATTAAAAAATTTTAAGTTACAGCCCTGATAATATTCTGTCACACATTTTTTTCCTCTCCTCCTTCTCTATCCTCCTTAGAATCACCATTTCACTAATATTTATGTGTCTGGCATCATTTAAACTGAGATTTATAAGCACAAAGATCAGTCAGATGTTAACTGATGAAGGGCCAAACTTAGAATGATTAATGGCGCCAATTTCGGAACGTCCTTGACACTGCGCATGCGCAGTAGGGGCGAAGTGTGGAGGGCCTTTCAGGACATGTTTTCTTTAGTTTTAGATGCAAATTTTGGGGATTGGGGGGCAAAATTTGTGTTTGGCCCTATATTTTAAGAGTTAGCACCAGCTATGTCTGGGTCATTGGTACAGTATAAAAATGTTGGCCGCGGCAACATTTTTTGATGGAAATTGAAGAAAATCGATAGCTCCCATCTAGAGGTCACCCTAAATAAGCATACCAGGTTTCAAAGCAATCAAATCATAAATGTGCCCTGTAGGGTGTGCCAAAGGGAAATATTGTGGTTTGACTAAACTAAGTTCTAAGAACGTTGGCCACGGCAACATTTTTTGACAGAAATTGAAGAAAATCGATAGCTCCCATCTAGAGGTCACCCTAAATAAGCATACCAGGTTTCAAAGCAATCAAATCATAAATGTGCCCTGTAGGGTGTGCCAAAGGGAAATATTGTGGTTTGACTAAACTAAGTTCTAAGAACGTTGGCCACGGCAACATTTTTTGACAGAAATTGAAGAAAATCGATAGCTCCCATCTAGAGGTCACCCCAAACAAGCATGCCAGGTTTCAAAGCAATCTGATCATAAATGTACCCTGTAGGGTGTGCCAAAGGGAAATATTGAGTCTTCTGACTAAACTAAGTTCTACGAACGTTGGCCGCGGCAACATTTTTTGCCGGAAATTGAAGAAAATTGATAGCTCCCATCTAGAGGTCACCCTAAATAAGCATACCAGGTTTCAAAGCAATCAAATCATAAATGTGCCCTGTAGGGTGTGCCAAAGGGAAATATTGTGGTTTGACTAAACTAAGTTCTAAGAACGTTGGCCACGGCAACATTTTTTGACAGAAATTGAAGAAAATCGATAGCTCCCATCTAGAGGTCACCCCAAACAAGCATGCCAGGTTTCAAAGCAATCTGATCATAAATGTACCCTGTAGGGTGTGCCAAAGGGAAATATTGAGTCTTCTGACTAAACTAAGTTCTAAGAATGTTGGCCGCGGCAAAATTTTTTGACAGAAATTGAAGAAAATCGATAGCTCCCATCTAGAGGTCTCCCCAAACAAGCATACCAGGTTTCAAAGCAATCTGATCGTAAATGTACCCTGTAGGGTGTGCCAAAGGGAAATATTGAGGTCTGACTAAGTTCTACGAACGTTGGCCGTGGCAACATTTTTTGCCGGAAATTGAAGAAAATCGATAGCTCCCATCTAGAGGTCACCCTAAATAAACGTATCAGGTTTCAAAGCAATCAAATCATAAATGTGCCCTGTAAGGTGTGCCAAAGGGAAATATTGTGGTTTGACTAAGTTCTAAGAACGTTGGCCGCGGCAACATTTTTTAACGGAAATTGAAGAATATCGATAGCTCCCATCTAGAGGTCACCCCAAACAAGCAGAAGAAGTTTCAAAGTAATCTGATCATAAATGCGACCTGTGAGGTGTGCCAAAGGAAATTGTGGACGTACGTACTAACGTACGTACGTACGTACGTACGTATGCCGACGGACGAGAAGTGATGGCAATAGCTCAGCTTGACTTTGTCAAGTTGAGCTAAAAATGGCATGGCAATGGAAGCAATGATTGTAATGTTCCAGACCCACCAATTCTGCTGATGTGCTTGAAATAAGGGAGAGTTGAGAGAACGTGAAATTTTAATTAACCCAAACAATACAACTTGTCCATTTAAATAACTGAGTTCTGTGACAACCAGAGACTGCATAGTGGGACATCTGCTCTATTGCAGTAACAAGTGATCCAAGTCAGAATTAGGCCCTTAATACAAGTTTAACCAATTCAATCTTGTTTGACAGAGCTCAATGAGCTCTGTCAAACAAGACTGAATTGGTTGACTTCCTAAGTGCATTATGGAAAAAATGAGCAGGTTTAAATTTTGATATTTTGGCATCACTGTGCAGAGGATTATGAATTAAGGTCCTCTTGCGATTTTTTGAAAGGACAAGACTGCAACCAAGATATCACCAAAAAAGAGATATATCATTTCACAGCAATTTCAAGGACTTCAGGGTTTAGAACACAGTTTTTAACTGATAAAGTGCTGGAAGCCCTTATTTGAGCTTTATTCTGTAGTGCAGGCACCATGACTTAAAGACTTCATATTCTGTGGATGCCCTTCATATTATCTTTAAAATGAAATTATTTAGTCTGTAAGGATTTGCCTTGTTACAATTTATAGACAGTGCCTAGAGGCACTCTCCAATAAATTGGAACAAAGTAGACATATGAACAAATTTTGATAACCAAAAATAATTTAACAGGCTACCAGTTAAGGGGAAGTCCAACATAACTCTGGTCAAATTTCAGGTAATTTTCTTCCATGTCTCAAAAAGACCCAAAATGAATAACACCAATAAATTATATACCAAAATGCTTGGAATGAAACAGAACATGTGGAAACTGGAATTTGTCATGGAATTGCTGTCATGTGTAGATGCACTGCCTGAAAAGTCTGCTATGGCATAAGTAAGAAAGTTAAAAAATTTATAGTAATTTATATATTTTTTATACTTACCAATGACCCAGACATAGCTGGTGCTAACTCTTAAAATATAGGGCCAAACACAAATTTTGCCCCCAATCCCCAAAATTTGCATCTAAAACTAAAGAAAACATGTCCTGAAAGGCCCTCCACACTTCGCCCCTACTGCGCATGCGCAGTGTCAAGGACGTTCCGAAATTGGCGCCATTTATCATTCTAATAACCAGTGCCTGGTAAGCGCTATGTACTCAGCGGGGAGGCAAGAGTTCCCAACTCCTGGGAGGGCCATCCCCGTCTGGGTCATTGGTAAGTATAAAAAATATATAAATTACTATAAATTTTTTAACATTTTTATACTGTACCAATGACCCAAACATAGCTGAATAGTAAAAAGGCTGGAGGGCCAAGGACATAGAGCAAAATGGAATACGCTCAAAAAATAAAATAGAGTCATCCCCTGTAGGGAAAAGAAGTAATAGGCCTTACATGTATCTTTCTTATTTATGATAAATTAGAAAGATACAACACCTTCCAAAAATTGAGCTTCATACATCCATGTACTCTATTAATATCCAATAATCCTTATACTAATAATTTTTAAAGTAAGCCAATAATAAAGTAAGTCTAGAGAATAGAGACTCTTATACTCCTAAAAGTGTGTGAGAATTGCATAATCATGTCCGTTGACATATGCAATATTCAAAAGCTATACTTTAAAAACTAAGACTTGAATGAATTTTATACACTTAAACTTCTCACTAAACAACCATCCCAATAACAGCTCAGAATTACTAACTCCGGAGGAGGTATCCCCTTGTTTTCATAGTAAAAACAGGTGACCCAAGGGAACACCCTCCCCCCCCTTTTTCTTGCCCTGGGTCAAATAGCCCAGAGCGAAGAGGGCAGCCGAACGGAGACACTGCCGAAACAGACAGCCTACCTAGCTATAGTAGCAACTGTTAAGTGAATGACATTCTGAGCAGTAGATAATAGACCTAACAATAGAGGCCTCCAGAAATGGACTCGATATTTCTGAGATAAAATTCATGAATGGATGGCTGAGCGCAATGAGCAGCCTTCAAAAATCTAAATAGCAACACTATTAATGTAAGCCCAAGAAGTAGAAGAACTCTTACTTCATGAGCCGAAATCTTAAGCACAACTGCTAAGCCAATGATATACCATAAGCAGTACGCTAGTTAATAGAATCCATTAACAATAAAATGGAGCGTAACGTCCTTCTACTAGACATCAAAGACAGAAGAAGCTTACGCCCTTGTAATAAACAGATATCTGTTTATAAATACATAAACTGTACCCGGAAAGAGTAAAGGCCTATGCCCATACGAAGACGGAAGGACCTTAAAATAATAGGTTCCGGATAATAAGAGCCTAACTCTTATGCAACAATCCAACCTAAATAGTAACGGAAGTATTGATTCCGAAACTATGAAAGTGAAAATCATCCATCGATAGTGCATGAAACTCACTGACTCTACAGTAAAAGAGAAACCAACAGAATTACTGTCTAAAAGGTCAGAATTTGAAAACTACTGTTTCCAGAGGCTCAAATGATTACTTAGCTAAATAAGAACCGAAGTTAAAATCCGTATAGGAATTTAATCTAAAGATTCTAAGTCTATTTATCAAAAAGTTACTAACTGACTTAGATAAAGAGACAAAAGACTCAATAGTAAACTATCGTAGAGTGCATAGGTATGAGGTAACATAAACCTATAACCTAAATAACAACAGGCTGCAGTAGATCTTGTGAAACAAGTATACTAAAAAATAGCAATGAGTAGTATGGAGGGATCAACCATATGAACATGATCCCTACACCACGACGGAAGAGCCTCCACTTTAGTCGCATAGAATAGCGAAGAAGAGGATCTCCTATAGTAAGAAATCGCGTCCAAAGCTCGTCCAGTACAGTGCTTACAATGCAATACGGACCACACAACGGAATACATGAAGGTTGCGACCTTGCTGGTTGTGATAAAGATGACACGATTTACCCAGTGAAAAAAGATCCTCACATAGAGGAAGATTTCACGTTAAGATCCACAGTAGACAAGAGAGTAAATTACTCATGACCTCTGTGAAGATAGAGATGCTATCAACAGAAATGTATTGTGGTTGTTTATCTTAGCAATACCTGCTAAAACAACAGCGCCGGAGGATACGCGTATCCTATCATTCCGTCCTATAGATCAATAGAGCGTTAACAGTATTAGCTCAGAGATCTGGACAAGCCAACACATACGTCTGCAATTGATTAGCAAGCTGTGTCATAAATAAAACATCATTGGGCGCTCCCATAGATAGCAAATCTGATTGAATACTTGTTTGTTGAGAGTCCATTCTGACAGCAACAAGCGACCCGTAAGAGAACGGGAGTGCGATAAAACAATCAGACGACCCAGAATATGACGGACCAAAACTGAACTTGGTGTACTATAACCAACAGACGGATTCTTTCCATTAAATTGAATAACGGAAACGAAAGAGTGCCTCCCTGGTTCCGGAGATACGCCACTACTGTCGAATTAAAGGACAGGAATTTGGGCATGCGTTTCTGAATAATGTTCATGCAATGACATAAAGCAAGCCTAAAAAACATTATTCCGCGGAAGTTAAACTGATAGCTAAAAGACTGCGGAACCCAAAGACCCTGGCACTTCGAATCCGTAGGGATCAGTATATATCCCAATCTGTTTGACTGGCAACCGTCATAACAGCCACACTCGGGTCCGGCAACTGCGGCGGCACTCTCTGAGTCAACCACCGAATGTTTGCCCCAGTCTGAATCTCTTGTAACACTAGATAGACAAGAGAATGTATAAATCAAGCAATTCATGGATTGCCGGAAAGTTGCCGTCGAAGAGAAGCTCCTCCGAGAACGAAGCGACTCTGAGAGAGTTCTTAACCTACTATCCACGCGTGGATGTAGCTAGGGCTGCATCACGTCTAACCAACTCCAATCAGCCACTGAAGGGCGGAGTTATACGTGAACAAACTACTGCCCTCAAAAGAAATTACATGAGAATAATATCCCGTAAATCTTTTCTTGAAGACGTAATGATAACGCCTCAGTAAGGCGGATTACGTATAATAAAGCGTCTAAGTTAAGTCTACTATACATAATGTCGTTCCAACATTGAAATTGGAAAAGACATAAACGGCGAAAAAGAATATATGCAGTCTTTAATCACACCGTCTAGACGCATATGAACTCTCGGTATGCCCTGCTCTGCCAAAATAAACTATATGTAAAAAAGATAAAAATGGCAGAAATGAGCCACGCGGACAAGAAACTAAACTATCATGCTTAGTAGCAGGCTTGTATATATATATAAATATATAGCGTCGAAAAATAAAACACATGTTGTTAATGATAATATTGGACTGCGTCGGTAAGTCAGGGACAAAGTCCCTGTACCGATCGAAAAATCCGAGTCCAATGACGCTATAAGTCTCTTATCCAAGATCGCAGCAGTGAAGTCGAAAAATAATCACTGGAAGAAATGCCAGAAGATATGAAAGGCATCTTCCGATACTACTAAAGGGAAAACTCGAAATCTTTCGAATCCCTTCGCCATCCTGTCGGACCCTATAAAGCATTCGGGTCGTCCGTAGCTTGATGCAACCGCGGACCGCACCGACCCAGCGCCGTCGGATAATTCCTGATTCGACCGAGAACCGTCAATTGCTGGGATGCTGCGAAACAACTGTGCTAACTCGGATAGCACGTCCGTCACTGAGGCCTGAGGAGCAGCGGTCTTACGATGCATTGTCGCAGGAAGCTCCGAGATCGTTACCCCGTGCATGCTTCCAATATGCGAGCGAACGGAGTGTATAGGCCTCGTGTCCCTTGGCTACCGGATGGCGGCGACCTATTCGCTGTGGAATCACTGAAGGCCGAACTGATCGGATACTCGAGGTCACGTAGCCAATGTGCGGTCGTGTGCCCTGCTGTGAGGATGAGGAAGCATTAAAGACAGTCTCTCGGACTGTCAATATAACGGAGCGTCCCGAGCAACGGACATATGCTCCGAATGTAAAATATCTGAACCACAACATGCGGTCCCCTATGTTGTTGGCTTCCTCCGATCTGTCCTCAATCTGCCGTCACTGGGTGAGTACTAAAGTAATTAAAGTGCTCGCATCACCCAAATCTCCTTCCTAGACCGCAACGGGACGAACCGGCCAGCCGAACCATTCGATGAATGTACACTACACCGGGTGAGCTAGCGAATGTCACTCCGTAAGCGATAGACATATCCATGAGCACTTATTGCCGCTAACTCTTCATTAACTTATGACGACAGAGGCACACTTTTTGAAAGACATCTCCATAACTCTTCGAACAGAAACCAGAAATGCTTGGATAGCAAGCATAAAATAATAATATATATAGCGTCGTTCAATAATTCGAAAGTTTGTGTGACATTATTGGACTATGTCGGAACTGAGGGACGATGTCCCTGAACCGAACCAAAAATTTCTAAGTCCACCGACGCTATCAGTTTCTTATCCGGCATCGCAGCATATGTTGTTCCGAAAGGGAAAGCTTGAAATCCACCGAATCCCTTTCGGTATCCCGTCGGACCGGATGAAACTTTCGGACGTCCGTACCCGCTTCCGCGGAGCGTCCCGGACCCAGCATCGTCGGATAAAATATATGCGACAAGAAATCAGTTGATGCTGGGATGCTGCGATAAACTGTGCTATTAAGGAAAGCACGTCCGTTCCCGAGGCCTGTGCAGTAGCGGACTTACGATGCATTGCGCTGGAAGCTCCGTGTACGTTGACTCCCGCACACTTCCTATGCGAACGTCCGGAGTCTGCAGGCCTCGAGTCCCCGGCTACCGACCCAGCGCTGTCGGATAATTCTCGATCCGACACCGTTTCTGTCGGCTGCTGGGATGCTGCGATAAGCTGTGCTATGTGCACAAGAACGTCCGGCGTCGAGACCTGCGGAGGCGCAGTCTATCGCTGCTTCGCCGGAGGGCAGCTCCGCATCAGATGGCTCCCGCATACTTTTCCTATGCGAACGTCCGGAGACCATCGGTCTCGAATCCCTGGCTGCCGGATGGTGTGACCTGGTCGCCGAAGAATCCTTGATCGGCGGTCACGCAGCCAAGGTGCGGTCGTGTGCGCTGACGAGAAGAGGAAGCCTTAGCAGTCTCAGCGGACTGCCTATACAACGGAGCGTCCCGAGCGACGGACGTATGCTCCGCTAACGACACATTTGTACCACAACATCTGGGGCCAGATGTTGTTTGAACGAGAGAGGGGCCTCTCTCGCTTGCCGTCCGGATGGACCGGAACGAGCTATGAACCGGACTAAAAGGCTTCCTCCGTTCTCCCTCCGATCCGCCGTCACTGGGTGTGCATTAAGTTAATTTTATAGTGCTCGCATCACCCCAAAATTCCTTCTAGACCGCAACGGACGAACCCAGCTGCCGAACCATTCGGTGAATGGACGCTACACCAGGCGAGCTAGCGGACGTCAAAGGCCGTCGAACCTACTAGGGGTCCTCTTAGGCAATTGGCGTATTACATGAGCACTTTTCGCTAGCCCTTCATTAATTGTGACGACGGAGGCACACTGTTGGAAGACATCACAGATACATCACCCTAATCTTGATCGTCTGAAATAGAAATTGATAAAGTAGAGTGACCCTGCGGGGAAAGGACCGGAGTGTCCAAATCCCCAACAACATACCGTGACATACGCTTCTCATATTGTCATCGAAATCATACGATACAGAACAGGAGTTAATGCGAGTACACTGACCACATATAGAATGATAATAAGGTCAGAGGAAGACTTCCTCTTAAAACAATTGATCAATATCCTTTCAATGTGAAAAGAAAACAAGTCCTGGTACTCGCACTAACCCCTGGCAATCAAAATACATAATAATAATATGATCCATTAATATAGAAAAAATAATTGAAATCAAAATATTTTGAAAAAATATTTTTTCAGAACAGCCCAAGTTTCTGAAAAGTAACGTTGAGCCCCAATGGATCCCAAGCCTAAGTGTGGACAAAAATTTTAAAAATATTTAAAACAATTATTCAACACTTACGAACAATAATAATGTATCTAGTTATGATTAAAATAACATAAAGATATTATTATTTAGAAATCCCCCCCTCACACAGAGGGCTGTTGTAAATGTAAACAATGAGTGTAAAAACACTAAAATAAGACTCCAGGCACCCAGGCCCGAAATCAGTTACCAAAAATACACCATCTGTGCAAAACAGAGGACTTCCAGGGAAGAAACTGCAGAACATCAGATGGTAGATGCAGAACACAACGCCTAACCACCCGTAGGTGAAGACGTAAACATGGGGAAAGAACAGAATTCATTCTGTATCAGCTAAAACTCCCAAGAAATTTTAGTAATAATAATTACAGAAACTATGCCAAAAGCATGGGAGAATAGCAAGGGGGAACTTAAAGGACAGGGAGAGAGGAAAAACACTTGAAAAAACAGTGTAACTAAATAATCAGAATGACAACAAAATGGCTGCTGCCTTGAAAATAGGTAACTTAACATAATTTTCATTAAAAATTTTAAGTTACAGCCCTGATAATATTCTGTCACACATTCTTTTCCTCTCCTCCTTTTCTATCTTCCTAGAATCACCATTTCACTAATATTTATGTGTCTGGCATCATTTAAACTGAGATTTAAAAGCACAAAGATCAGTCAGATGTTAACTGATGAAGGGCCAAACTTAGAATGATAAATGGCGCCAATTTCGGAACGTCCTTGACACTGCGCATGCGCAGTAGGGGCGAAGTGTGGAGGGCCTTTCAGGACATGTTTTCTTTAGTTTTAGATGCAAATTTTGGGGATTGGGGGGCAAAATTTGTGTTTGGCCCTATATTTTAAGAGTTAGCACCAGCTATGTCTGGGTCATTGGTACAGTATAAAAATACAAATTTTTTACAATAAAATACCTCAAAATAAAATAACAGCTGTATTCTATAAACACTGAAGTACATACTCGAAAAGTAATAAAGACTGAGACCAAATGTTATGTGGAGTGCTCACTGATTGAAGGCAGACATTTTCTTTTGTTTATGTTTTGATTTGGGAGAGTTCAACAAAGGTCAACTTGAAGAAGTCCACTAGAAGAAGTATGGAAGGACAAAAGAGTGTCTCCCAATATAAAGATGTATGTGTTACTGTGGTGGCTTGGAAAGAAACTATGACATTCTGTGTAGAATGCACTGCAAAGTCACACATTGTAGTTGAACAAGTATATTTACAAACCCCTTGCAATGTAACCCCTTTTATACCATGCATCAATTTGATAGTGATGAAATTGTTAAATTTGTCTGGTTTATCAATAAGTAACATAGCTTCGTTTACTCTTGGACACCAATACACTCATGATATCTGTTGGAGAAGAAATAAGAGTAACTGTAACCTGTCACTGCAATAAACCATCAAATGTACATAAAAGTACATTGTTATTCAAAACACCTCAAATCAACCCTACATAATCATTATTGCATGTACTTTTCCAAAAGAGGCTTATTGAGATCAGGAGGGCACATCCAGTAGGTCTCCCATTCATAGGTGTTCACATATTTTTTCAAGAACGCAGTACACAAAGAAATCCCCAAAAGGTGACAAGTGAGTGCCATTGGATAAAAAAGTTCTGGGGGGTGGGGGGGGGGGGGGGGGGGGGGGGGGGCGCTCCTTCCCTTGTATGTCTCTACCTCCGGCAATCATGGCATATGCCTTATTCATCAAAGTTTAACTCTTTTTTCTTTTTGAAGATCCTGGCGACACACATGTTCCAAACACGATCAGGCAGGAAACCCTCCAAATAAGTGTATCTGCAAAAATCATATTACATTGCAAAACATTCTTTTTAAACTTCAAGTTCTGGACCTTTCATGCTTCTTACTTCCAACTATAACACTTAATTTACCAATTAATGGGTGAATAGAAAAACCCTGCCATAATCAACATGTTGAGTTCCAGAAGCCTTCATAACGGCTACAATAAAAGTGTCCAACATCAGATTGGTGGCTTTACAGAATATTCATTAGCTTGTTGCTTGATAAGTAATAGGAAGAAAATATTCACAAAAAGTTAAAAAATTTATAGTACTTTATATATTTTTTATACTTACCAATCAATGACCCAGACATAGCTGGTGCTAACTCTTAAAAATCTAGGGCCAAACACAAATTTTGCCCCCCAATCCCCAAAATTTGCATCTAAAACCAAAAGAAATCATGTCCTAAAGGACCTCCATACTTTGCCCTTACTGCGCATGCACAGTGTCAAGGACGTTCCGAAATTGGCGCCAATTATCATTCTTACAAGCAGTGCCTGGTCAGCAGTATGTACTCAGCGGGGAGGTAAGAGTTCCCAACTCATGGGAGGGCCATCCCCGTCTGGGTCATTGGTAAGTATAAAAAATATATAAATTACTATAAATTTTTTAACATTTTTATACTGTACCAATGACCCAGACATAGCTGAATAGTAAAAAAGGCTGGAGGGCCTAGGACA
Source organism: Pictodentalium vernedei (assembly GCA_031216915.1). NCBI lineage: Eukaryota > Metazoa > Mollusca > Scaphopoda > Dentaliida > Dentaliidae > Pictodentalium > Pictodentalium vernedei. Next base: position 666,464,436 of record CM062297.1, on the reverse strand, counting down.
TAGAGGAAAATCCAATAAGCTCAACTATATAATATAGAGACAACCCCTCAAGGAGAAAAGGAGTATTAGGCTTTACATGTATCTTTCTTATTTTATGTTAAATTAGAAAGATACAACACCCTCATAATTGAGCACAATAACATTCATGTTCTCTATTACCATCCAGTATAACCCTTTATACTAATTATTTTTAAAGTAAGCCAATAAATAAAGTTAGTCCAGAGAATTGAGACTCTTCATATTCATTAAAAGTGTCCGAGGATTGTATATTAACGCCCGTTTGACACTTGACATATACAAATGCTTCACACCGAGCTACACATTAAAAATATGACATGAATGAATTTTAACATTAATATTACACTTTAAAACCATCCCGGAAACGACTCAGAAATACTGACTTCGGAGGAGGCGTTCCCTTGCTTTTCACTATAAAGCAGGTGACCTAAGGGAACACCCTCCGCCCCCCCCCCTTCCCCTTGCCCTGGGTCAAATAGCCCAGAGCGAAGAGGGCAGCCGGACGGAGTCACTGCCGGAACAGAAAGCCTGCATAACTATAGTTGCAACTGTTTAGTGGACGACATTCTGAGCAACAGATAACGGACCTAAACAATGCAGGTCTCCAGAAATGGACTCAATATTTCTGAGATAAAAATTCGTGAATGTGGATGGCTAAGACCAATAAGCAGCCTTCATTAAATCTGTAATAGCAATACTATTAGCGTAAGCCCAAGATGTAGAAAGAGCTCTTACTTCATGAGCCAAAATCTTAAGCACAGACTGCTGAGAAGAAGATAAATTTTCATAAGCAGTACGGATAGTTAATTGAATCCATCTAGCAATAGAATGGACCGAAATGTCCTTTCTATTAGGCATCAGAGACAGAAAGAAACGTTTTCGTCCCTTTCTGATAAACTGAGATCTCTGTTTATAGATATGTAACGCTCTAACAGGACAGAGTAAAGGCCTACGCCCGTCTGAAGACGGAAGAGCCTTAATAACAATAGGTTCCGGATATTTATTAGGAGCCTGATTCTTAGCTAAAAATCCCACATTAGTAGTGAAGGTGATAGTGTTCCCGACACTACGATAGTGAGAATCATCCACCGATAGTGCATGAAGCTCACTGACTCTTCTAGCAGAAGAGAAAGCTAAGAGAAAAGCTGTCTTATAAGACAAGAATTTGAAATCTACTTCCCAAGAGGTTCAAATGGCTTTTCCTTCAGTTTAAGAAGAACACAAGCTAAATTCCACTTAGGAATTAACCTAAGAGTTCTGGGTCTATTTATCGAGAAGTTTCTAACTAACTTAGGTAAAGAGACATTAGATCCAATTTGTAAACTATCATGATGTGCATAGGTATCAGATAACATAGACCTATAACCCTTAATAGTAACAGGCTGCAGTTTGATTTCGTCAAACAAGTATACTATAAAGTTTGCAATGTCTGGTATGGAGGGATAAAAAATATCAACAGAATGATCCCTACACCAACGACGAAAAACCTTCCATTTAGCCGCATAGTTTAGCGAAGAGGAGGTCCTCCTACAGTTAGAAATTGCGTCCACTGCTCATCCTGTAAAGTGCTTGCCATGCAAGAAGGACTGCACAACGGAAAAACGTGAAGGTTGAGACCTTGCGGGTTGTGATGGAGTTGACGCGATTTCCCCTGCGAAAGAAGATCCTCACGTGGAGGAAGCTTTCGCGGTAGGTCCCACAACAGACACCTGAGTAGATTTATCCACGGTCTCTGTGGAAACAGAGATGCTACCAACAGAATCTTGCATTGAGATTGTTTTATCTTTAGCAATACTTGCTGAATTAACGGCGCTGGAGGATACGCATATCCTATCATCCCGTCCCAAGGGATCGACAGAGCGTCTACTGCAAATGCTCTTGGATCCGGGCACGGAGACACATACGTCTGCAACTGATTGTTGAAATGTGTCGCAAATAAGTCTATCATTGGCCGTTCCCATTGGTAGCAAATCTGATTGAATACTTGTTTGTTGAGAGTCCACTCCGACGGCAACAAGCGACCCTTTCGTGAAAGGGAGTCTGCTAGTACGTTCAGACGACCCGGTATATGACGGACCGAAAGAAGAACCTGATGTTCTAGAGTAAACAGAGAGATTCTTTCCGTTAGATTGAACAACGGAATTGAATGAGTGCCTCCCTGATTCCGTATATACGCCACTACTGTCGTATTGTCAGATAGGATTTGGACATGAGCATTGTGAATAATGTCCATCCAATGACGTAACGCAAGCCAAATTGACATCATTTCCTTGATGTTTATGTGCTTGCCCAGGAATTGCGGATCCCAAAGACCCTGGCATCTCGAATCCGTTGGGATCAATGATGCACCCCAACCTGTTTGACTGGCATCCGTCATAATGGTAAAACTTGGATCCGGCAACTGCAGCGGAACTCCCTGAGTTAACCACTGAATGTTTGCCCAAGTCTGAATCTCTCGTTTCACTTGATCTGTCAAGAGAACGTCTATGTCGAGCGAATGAATTTTCACACTCCAATTCTGAGTCAAGAAAATTTGGAGAGGACGCGTGCGTAACCGCCCCATCGGAATGAGATCCGCAGCGGCTCCGCACAGACCTATCAGTCTCATGAACTCCCTCGCTGTGACTTTGTCTGCGTGCAGACAATAGCGAGCGTAACAACTGACTAATTTCGCTCTGGTTAACGGCAGACGAACGAGATTGTTGTGCGTCTCGAAGCTCATTCCCAGATGTGTGAATGACTTGGACAGCACCAGATCCGACTTCTCCTCATTTATTATAAAACCGAGACGTCGGAGCAATAGAAGCAGATTCTGCACATCGTTCTGAAGCGTTAACTCGTTGCCGTACCTCTGAAGAATGTCGTCCAGGTAGGCCGACGTTACCGCAGACGAATGAGCTCGGAAATACATCATTACCGAGTTTATTACCCGAGTGAAAGCCCAGGGTGCTAGATTCAATCCGAAGCACATCGCCCGGAATTGATACACCACCCCTAGGACTGCGAAGCGTAGATACTTTCTGAATGTCGGATGTACCATGACGTGAAAGTACGCATCTTGAGATCTATGCTTGTTGCATAATCGTTCACCCGAATACTCGCTCTGACCGATCGAATCGTCTCCATATAAAACTTCGGAGGGACGATCAGCTTGTTTATCCAGCTCAAATCTATGACTGGACGGAACGAGCCGTCTGGTTTCGGAACCAGAAACAGATGGCTGTAGAATCCCGGTGTCTCCTGGTTTTCTACGACCTCTACCGCGTTCTTCATTAAAAGAGACTGCACCTCTGATAACAGAGCATCTCTTTTCTGCGGATTTGACGGAAGTTGAGTCCATTTTGGACTTCGAGTTAATGGAGGCTTTCGTTTGAAGGATATCTTTAGACCTTCCGAAATCACCCCTCTCACCCAAGGGTCGTCCGAAATGGACGCCCACTCTTGTGAAAAACTCGACAACCTTCCGCCAACCGGCACGCGAAAGAGGTTGAAGCCATCACCTCCTGGACCTGCGAGGCCTGTGGTAGGAGAAACCACGTCCTCCAAGACCCGCACCTCGTCCCGTCGACCTCGGGGCGTCCGACCGGTTGTCCCGGCCCGAAGGATGTCCCGCACGTGAGTCGCTGCCTTGACGGTCTCTTGAATAAGACCAAAAGGACGCACTGGAACCTCTAAAGGAACCTCTCTTGGGCGCATTAGACCCAGAAGTGCCTGTCTTACTCCTATCTGCCGTGTCCGACTTCTTAGAAGCAGATTTGAACAGCAGAGAATCCGAAGCTTTCTTAGTAATTTTATCATAAATTGCAGAAAGCTTGCCGTCAAAAAGAAGTTCTCCGGAGACCGAAGCGACTCTGAGAGAGTTCTTCACCTTACTATCCACGAGTGTGGATGTAGCTAGGGCTGCGTCACGTCTAACCAACTCCAGGTTTGCCACTGAAAAGGCGGAGTTACACGTGGAATAAGCTACTGCCCTTGAAAGAAGTCTTAAAGAGGATTGTATATCCTGGAATTCTTTCCCTTGAAGATGCAGTGATAACGCCTTAGTAAGGTGGTCTGCGTAAGATAAAGCATCTAAACTGGCTCTGTTAGACGAAATAGTCGTCTCCAACACCGCGGTTGGAATAGACGCAGACGACGGTAATGATAATTCTAAGTCTTCCGCCTCGTCGTCCATACGCAGAGGAACTCTCGGAATACCCTGTCCTGCCGTATCAAATTTATTCCTTGCATTAATGAAAGGTAGTTTGAGAGTATTGGCGGACAAGAAACCCGCTTTTCCTGATTTGGAAGCAAGTTTGAATATAGCGTCGTTCAATAATTCAAATGTTCTTGCAACATTATTGGACTGAGACGGAAACTCGGGAGCGATGTCCCTGAACCGCTCAAAGAAATCAGAGTCCAATGACGCTATAATTCTCTTGTCCGGAACCGCAGCAGTCTGGCCCGACGGAACAACTTGAGGAAGAAAGTGCCGGATGAAGTCCACGGCAGCTTTATGTTGTTCCGAAAGGGATAGCTCCAAGTCATCCGTATCCCTTTCACCATCCGGTCGGACCTCATGATGTTCCCGGTCATCCGCCCCCGATGCTTCGGCGAAGCGTACCGACCCAGCGCCGTCGGATAATTCCCGATCCGACACCGTTTCTGTCGGTTGCTGGGATGCTGCGATAAGTTGTGCTATTTGAACAAGCACGTCCGACATCGAGGCCCGCGGAGGCCCAGTCTTTCGCTGCTTCGCCGAGGGCAGCTCCGCATCTGGTGACTCCCGCATACTCTTCCTATGCGAACGTCCGGAGTCCACCGGCCTCGTGTCCCTGGCTACCGGATGGCGTGACCTGGTCGCCGAAGAATCCCTGATCGGCGAAGCTGGTAAAATATCGGCGGTCACGTAGCCAAGGTGCAGTCGTGTGCGCTGGTGAGAGGAAGAAGCCTGAGCAGTCTCCGCGGACTGCCTATACAACGGAGCTTCCCGAGCGATGGACGTGTGCTCCGCTTGCAACACATTTTGTACCACAACATCTGGTCCCAGATGTTGTTGTACGAGAGAGGGGCCTCTCTCGCTCGCGGCCCGGCTGGACCTGGACGAGCTAGGAACCGGACTCGAAGGCTTCCTCCGATCTCTCCTACTATTCGCCGTCACTGGGTGTGCACGTTGAATGTTTATAGTGCTCGCATCACCCAACATTTCCTCCTGGACCGCATCGGACGAACCCGGCTGCCGAACCATTCGGTGAATGGACGCTACAACGGGCGAGCTAGCGGACGACATTTGTCTTATCTCCATGAGCACTTTTGCCGCTAGCTCTGTATTCATTTGTGATGACGGAAGCGCACTTGCGGAAGATAACATGGAAACATCACCCTGTTCTTGTTCCTCTGAAATAGAAACTGATAGAGTAGAGTGACCCTGTGGAGAAAGAGCCGGCATAGCCCTTTCTCCACTAACAATATATCGTGACACACGTTTCCAATGTTTGTCATCCCAATATTGACATATTGAACAGGGATTAGTGCGAGTACACTGACTACAATTAATACAATGATCATGAAAGTCAGAGGAAGATTTCTTCCTATTACAATTTGAACAACATCCTTTCATTGTGAAAAGTCAACAACAAGTCCTAGTACTCGCACAAACCCCTAAACACAAAGATACATAATAACATGATCCATTAATAATGAAAAAACAATTGAAAATCAAAATAATTTTTGAAAAATATTTTTTCAGCGAAGCCCAAGTTTCTGAAAAGTAACGTTGAGTCCCAATGGATCCCAAGGCTAAGTGTGGTCAAAAATTTTAAAATTATATTAAATAATTAATGCAACACTTACGGATAATAATAATGTATCTTATAGTGAGATAAACTACTCCAAAGGCAAACAGCCCCCCTCAAAAGAGACTGTTACCAATGTAAACAAACAGTGTAAAAACACCAGAAAACATGACTCCAGGCACTGACAATACTGGCCCGAAATCAGTCATCAAAATTACACTCTATCTGATGCAAGACAGAGACTACCAGGGGAGAATCTGCAGAACATCAGATGGAAGATGCAGAACACAATGTTTATACACCCATGGGTGAAAACGTAACTATGGGGAAAATAACAGAATTCATTCTGTAACCAAGCTAACTCTCCCAAGAGAATTTAGAAATGATCTTTCTCAAAAATATGCCAAAAGCATGGGAGAATAGCAAGGGGGGACTTAGAAGACCAGGGGAGAGGAAACACTGAATAAGCAGTGCAACTTTAAAGCAAGAATGACAACAACAGGCCCATGGCTCGAAAATAGGCAACTTAACATAATTTCATAAAAAATTTTAAGTACAGCCCTGATTATTTTTTGTCACTCCTTTTTCCTCTCCTCCTTCTATATCCTCCTTAGAATCACCATTTCTCCAATAATTACGTGTCTGGCATCCTTTAAACTGAGATTTACAAGCACAAAGATCAGTGAGATGTTGACTGATGAAGGGCCAAACAGAGAATGATAATTGGCGCCAATTTCGGAACGTCCTTGACACTGCGCATGCGCAGTAAGGGCAAAGTATGGAGGTCCTTTAGGACATGATTTCTTTTGGTTTTAGATGCAAATTTTGGGGATTGGGGGGCAAAATTTGTGTTTGGCCCTAGATTTTTAAGAGTTAGCACCAGCTATGTCTGGGTCATTGGTACAGTATAAAAATATATTTTGTTGCAATTAATTCGAAGGTGTCAGCAGGCACTTTCCAACAAATTGTAACAAATCAACTGGTTATAAACAAAGTTTTCTAACTCGAAAGAGTGAAAAAGTACCTTAACTCTGGAAAAAATGTGTGGAAGAAACACATGCTACATCAGCTACACAGGCATCATTTCTCCATGATGCTCGATCACAACACCAAATATCATTCAAATTGGAGTAGCAGTGGTTGAGATACAAAGGAGAATGTTGGTATTGATTAGAGGACAGAGGTCTCCACGGCACTAGATACGCCTTTGACTTTCCAACTTCCAAACCTGGGGCATAATAATCACAACACACCCACCTTATCAATTCATAATTTCAGTAAAATAAACAAAATTATCAATTTTAATTAATTTATAGATGATGGGAAAATATTTGGCTTCTTTCGCCTTCTCGTACTATTACCACCAACATCTGCAGGCAGTGTGATGCTGACAAACGAAACTGAACGCATATGGTCTGGTGTGTCAGGTTAAAAAGTAACTCGGCACAAATAATGAAGAAATTGCGAATATTTCGTGTATTTCATGTGTTTAAATGCCAATTGCGGCTAATTTTGACCGTGGATTCGTTTCAGTTTTGACCATCACGGTCACACTGACCGCTGTTGTTTATTATGATATACACATTGGGAGATTAACAGCTCAAGTATTTGCTGTAACCTGTTTGCAAATCGCTCATACATTGTCTCGAACAAATAAAGGGCGTGATCATGACATTACATTCTTACGATCGCCCAAAATGTAATCACATGACCAGAATAAACATCATTGAAACATGGCCATACCCGGAACATCCAAAATTTGTGTTGGTGGTATTGCATTCCAACATCAAAACACACCAGAGTGTGTGTCATAAAAATGCTTTCTCAGAGTCGGTAGTATGTTATCATTACATTGAGGGCAAGGCTTTCGAATTACCGATCATTTTGTGGTTTTACTGGTTCGTTACTTATGCCATTGGCAAATTAATGTTCTTCAAAATCATAAAATTCACTTTTTTTCCTGAAAAAAATTATATGTACCTTTTCTATGCACTTTACTCATTATTTTGATATATAATTTGCCTTTCCTTACTTCTATTATCTGTTTCTGGGGCATTGGGAAAAATGTCAACAAACTGACCAAAGTTAGGTTGGACCTTAAGTATTTCCAAGACCATGAAAATCCCTTTTTGAATTCAAGTACTTTCAGGAATTTCAAGGACTCATAGCTACTCTTGCATCATCCAGATTGAAAAGGTTAATAATTTGGGCCTCACAAAGTAGATCTTGCTTCTCAGGCCATTTTTTGTAAAATTGCATGTGGGCGGGCAGTTTTTTATTTTATTTTTTATTTTTGTAATTAAATGTAAAAAGTTCATGTTCTTGGTTTGTTTTATTTTTTAGGCCTCAAAATCTACAGAATAGCATGGGTGGTAATGTATTTCATACCTTGAGTGCAAGAAGGCTTCACAATCCTAAAGCATTGCATATCGTTGTTGCACTCAAGGAGCAAATTTATCAATTTTATTAACTTTGGTAAAATAACAGACATAAATCATTTAATTTTTATTTTTTCAAGTTTTCATTGGTCATAAAAAGATAGCATGTGGCATCCAAAATGACCATGCGGGAGAGCCTGAGAAACAGATCTTTTACTTTTTTAGGCCTATTCAAATATCTAAAATATGAGTGACAGAAGCTGAAAGAACAACTTGAGCATGCTTAAAAAAACAACATACAATCCATGGTTGGCCTGTCACTGTCATCTAAACCTTTCAAGATTGGAACTGTTCCATCATAGTCATTCTTCAATGCAGTTGATTCTGATACATTAATCTGTTCACTAAGTGGCTGCTGTTGCTCTGTACTGATTAAATGCAAGGAAAAATGGTAAGATTCACATTAAATATATCTTTTATAATCTTTGGGGCAACAATGTTGATAAAATACTTCAACTTTGAACCCATTAAATACTGGAAAAGAAAACATTGTATTTTTCTGATTCCTTCCACCAATTTAAAATATGGTTTTATCTCACTGCAAAAGAAGCTGTTTAACCATTTTGGAAAGATGCCCCATTGAAAGTATGACGCAAATAAGTGTCTTCCATGGTCCACATAAACCAATATATTTACAATGAATGTAAAAGTGAAAATGGAATGAAAATGTCCTTGGCTACTCTGTAGCCAAACCATTTTGGGTCTTATGCAACCAAACAATGTCCCCATTTTCCACTCAAATATAATTTAATATCATCCTATACATTTAGTTGAACAAACGTAAAAAAAAACCCTAGAAAAAAGTGTTCTCTCAAGATAACACAAAAAGATACACCCACTACCTCCCTTGCTGCACCCTGGTCCACAAATTGGAAATTGCCCATACTCATGGTTCAATAATTTAATTGAAAAAGAGCAATAACTCCTGAAAAATATGGTGCAGCAATATGGCATAATAATATGAGTTCATATCATGATTAATGATTATATGAAATGAATCTGATGGAAAGTGTGAGACTAGTTGGGAATAAAATTTTGAGATAAACATGTTCAACAAGAGGGGGGGGGGGGAACAGTTCCCAGGCATACCCCACAGCACATACCGCCAAACAATGACAAGAGAAGAAATGAACCGTGAAAGTTATTTCCATAAACAATCTTCATTCCAAATTTCATTCAGAGCCGCGAACCCCAAACAGGAGATATGTGGCGAACAGACAAAAAATTGGCTATTTTACAAGACAAACAGCAAAATTATTGTCTTTGTTTTACAGCAAGGTAATTGTGAAGGCCAGAAACACCTGTTACTGAAGTCTAGTGATGATCGGACTATCCACATATGAGATGTAGAACAAAGACATAATGCCACATGCCGGGAGGTGATTTGCATGTACTTTCTTTGTTTTACTGCAGGGACATGACTCATTTGAAAACCTTTCCCATAAACAATATTCATTCCAAATTTCATTGAAATCTGATAACCCAAACCTGAAATATGAGGCAAACAGACAAAAAATTGGCTATTTTACGAGACAAACAGCAAATTTTCAAAGTTAAAAGGGGATAAGTCTAAAAAGTGAAAAGTAAAAAATATTATTAGAGACTCATTTGAAAGCCTTTCCCATAAACAATTTTCATTCCAGATTTCAATGAGATCCAATGACCCAAACCTAAGATACGACGCGAACAGACAAAAAATAGCCTATTTTTGTATATTCAAAGGGCCATAACTCACAGAAAAATATTCCAACAGCAAAACGGCTAATGCTGCTTAAAAGTCTCATGATAGTGAACAACTGTATGAAACTGCATCTAAATCTGAGAGGTAATGTTGAAGTTATAATGCGAACAGACATCCGAGTTCGGACGGACAGGCGTACGGATGGACGCACAAATGCATGGACAGGTGCAATCCAGTATACCCCACTTTTTGAAAAAAAAGATAAATTTAAAGTAATTTGTATATTTTATATACTTACCAATGGGCCAGACTAGCTGGTGCAAACTCAAAGTTATCAAGGGCCAAACACAAATTTTGAACTCCCCAATCCCTAAAATTTGCTTGCAAAACCGAAAATTAAAAGTCCTATCTGGTTCTCCATACTTTTACTCTCCACGCATGCGCAGCCATCAGGAAGTGACCAGAATTGGTGCCAACATCATTCTTTGTAGAAGAGAGCTAAGGCTATCACGGCGATCCCGTTAATAGCGCCCGCTTGTAATGTATACCTGAGTCGGCATACGTAAATAGGTCGAAAACCGGTGATATAATATGTGCAACATAAACATGTCCAATAGAATCACAATGGAGGATCTCTGGAGAGTAAACATACTTCCGAGGCAACCCACAGGTGACCCAGTTCAGATGTACAATGAATTCCAATAAATAACACTCCCAGACACGTGCGAATGTACGAAAACGCACAGAAAAGTTATATTCGATTTGGGTACGGAAACTTATAGAAACCTGGATTTAGAAATGGAATGAGCTATGTTTAACAGACTCGCCATGGACTGCCCCCGAAATAATTCATTGTTTCTAAGGTCCATAACATACAATAATGCATCTGCCTAATAATACACTTATTATGCACGCATGTTATCATCTGAATACCAGTAACCTGACTTGACAGCCATACAGGTACACAAAGGCTAGCAATTTATTGATGATGAATCATATGCTTGTATATGACATATAAACGAACAACCACAGGAAACAAACCAACTAAAAAGTGGATGTGCCCATGAGGTCGCCATAGAACCAACCCAGCCACCAATCGAGAAGTCATGAAATACATGTATATACTTAAATGCATACAAGGATTACGGGAAGAAAACTATGTCTTGCCCGGTAATTGCCTCTTAACACATTGGCAGGGGGGTGGGGGGGGATTCGAAATTAGTATTAGTCATCAAATAGTATATGAACCGCAAGGTTCCCTCACGTCTGACCGACTCCATAATGTCACTAAGGGCAGAGGACGTGATGAACAAATAGACCATATTTACATAATAACTCACACCAAACCAAATTAGTGTTAGTCATCAAATAGTATAGGAACCGCAAGGCTCCCTCACTCTGACCGACTCCATAATTTCACTAAGGGCAGAGGACGTGATGAACAAATTGACCATATTTACATAATAACTCACACCAAACCATACCGGTTTGAATAGAATAACCTCCTCTAACAAACGGTATCATGTCCGATAGGACAACGAACTCAGCCTAGCTGAAGCAGCTAAAAGTCTTCCTGTATTGATAAATGATAAGCTGATAACTGAGGCCCTAGAAGCTCACTAAGGAGACTTACAATGCTAGCCATAGCTTATAAGTCTTCATCTTTGTGAAGACAGATATATCGGTGTAAGTTGCGACCCTGAAGGCTCACTTAACGGAGACTTACAATTATCGCCGCGCTAGATAGGGAATGAAGAGCCGCTGTATAAACAGTCCTGAATTCCGAAAGAGACTGCAATCCCATGAGATAATAAATTCAGTTATACCACTGCATAATACTGAAAAAATCTCGCTCATGATTTTAGCTAGGCTACAATGGTGTAACAATAAAATTCAAGTCTATGACACCTTGGAAAAACAAACCGAAAAGCACAGTACCTTTTTCGGTTTTATTCCCAAAAGACAGTGGACAAAGCCTAACCCAAGAGAATAAACAGTCCTGAATTCCCAAAGAGACCGCAATCCCAAGAGATAATAAATTCAGTTATACCACTGCATAATACTGAAAAAATCTCGCTCATGATTTTAGCTAGGCTACTATGGTGTAACAATAAAATTCAAGTCTATGACACCTTGGAAAAACAAACCCAAAAGCACAGTACCTTTTTCGGTTTTATTCCCAAAAGACAGTGGACAAAGCCTAACCCAAGAGACCGTTGTAACCATACAGAAGGCTACTATGGCGTCCACAATGACATAAACTGTCTTGACGCCAAGAAATATCTCAGCCTATCTATGCACTATCCATCCAGATTCAGGACAAGAAACAGGTGATAATAAAAAACTGGAGAATAATTTCGACGAGGTCTAATGCTTTTTTTCAATAGGAAAGCTTGTACCTCCAGAAAGAAAGCCTCTCTTGGAAGATTTGTCCAACAAGTAAACTTTTAAGTGGAGCTTGCTCGGGCTGATAGCCGCAGGTCTGCCAAGACTACATTCTCATCCACTGATCTTCCACAATTTATCCACTTAATTGCGAGGCTGATAACCTATTGCCAAGTGGAAAGCAACCAAAATCTGTTCTCGACGACCTCAACATTATCTTTCCATCAACTGGCAAGCAATAGAGGTCATGTCCATCACCTGTACGACTTACGATGCTTACAGGAGAAGAAACTAAGTCCTCCCCGCAAAGAAGCTCATCTCGTCGATCTCAATTGTTCCCTTCAATAAGAGAGCGCTTTTACCTCCACTAGGAGCGACTCTCTTTGAAAGAAACTTCCGTGACTAACATCCAGTTCTCGTGAAGATGAGATAACCGTCTATTAATCGTCGACCTAGGGGCGTCAGATCCATAGCCTTGATCAGACCTATGCCCCTTTCTGAGTCGCTATAATGATGATTTCCGAAGTAAATATAAGAGGGTTATTGTACTTTCGCGAGACATTCTTGTGATGCTTTCTTAGAAGTAGAACGGCCTCGCTTACCCCAGTCTGCTGAAGTGTGTTGATGAGACACCGACTTCAACAGCAGAGCACTAGAAGCTTTTTTGTAGTCTGCTCATATAGCAACATAAGCTTGTCATCAAATAGTATATTTCTGGTAACCGGAGCGACTCAGAGAGAGCTTTTCACCTTGTCATGTATAAATGATGACGATGCAATGGCAGTATCACGTCTTACCAACTCCAAATTCCACTGTCCGTGCAGAGTTGTACGTGGCATACATAACTGCCCTGGAAAGAACTCTTAGCGAGGAACCACGTCCTCATATTCCCTTCCATTGAGACATTGCGTCATAGCTCTGGTAAGGTGATCTGCTTAAGACATTGCATCCAGATTATCTCTTTTGAATGAAATAGCCCATTTCATTATTTCCGAGCATATATTAAATGATGCAGGTAGGGACATATTTTCATCCCCGGCCTGCTCATCTAAACGCAGACTTATATTCAGATGGAACAATATTCTACGAGCTTACGGCTTGAAATTTCATAGTCTTTAAAGTGCCCTTCTGTGAGGGATGGAGACTCACACTCCGTAGCCCTCTCACCATCCAAATGTTCCATCAGCAAATATGGTCAACTCCATCCGACTGAACAGATGACTGGACCAACGCAGCACCACCCAACAGCTCACCCTCGGAATCTGTTAAACAGTAGTACCAGTGACTACTGGAATGCTGCGATATGCAGAGCAATCTGGGGCAGCCAGTCCATGATCGAGGCTAGCAGAACAATGATAATCCACTTTTTACCACAAGCTGCTCACGGGACTGAGATTTGGCCCGAGATCCTCGACACATGTCCCGTATAAAAAGCGTCAGATGACTAGTTATCGGCCCGAACCTGCGAAGTCAGATAGCTAGTCTGCGGTCAACGTGCTTCATTAATGAAGCAAGGGAAGATGCCGTAGCTGCCACCGAAACTGGCTGCAGTGTGGAAGGAGCGTCCCAAACCGCAAGCATGAAAAGAGGGGGGCAAAATTTGTGTTTGACCCTAGACAATTTTGAGTTAGCAACAGCTAAGTCTGGGCCATTGGTTATAGTACAAAAATTTATAAAGTTACATCCCTGAACATTCCTAACCACCGTTGTTCACTTCCACCATCCATTTATGCCCTTGGATCCACCAATTTTACCACTGATTTGTGTCTGGCATCCTCAAATGAAAGTGTCAATGACACTGTAGCTTAACTTGTGTGTTGTGTTTGATGAAAAGGATAATGTTCAATGTTTATGAAAGGATTATGAAATAAGACAAGAATTGAGATAATTGGGGATATGTTCATTTCTGTTCCCTGTATGCTATGTTTTTGATAAAAATAATATGAGGTGTACACTGTACTAAAGAGCTGAGGGGTGGGTTAATATGACCTCACAGTTAATGTATGTGGCACTCACAGTTAATGTTTATCAACGAAAGTTACCAAGTTACAGTGAAATTATTCCAAAACGAGTCATCCTATCATGTTACATTGAAATCCCTTCATAAGTATGGCCTGTAGACTGTGCTGAAGATTTTCGGGCCCCTGCAGCCGTCAGTTTCCCAATTGTGTCCAAAGGGGATGTTCTCATCTAGACATTATATGAAGTCAACCTACCAAGTTACAATGAAATCCCTTCATAAATATGACCTGTAGACAGTGCTAAAGGTTTTTGGGCTTTGGGCTCGGGCAGCCATCATGGTTGAATGATTGCAACCAAAAGGGGACATTCTCATCTGGGCATCATCTGGAGTGATCCTATGAAGTTACAATGAAATCCCTTCATAAATATGACCTGTAGACTGTGCTCAAGGTTTTCGGCTTCGGGCCCCTGAAGCCGTCACAGTTGACCAATCACGACCAAAAGGGGATGTCATCATCTAGGCATTAAATGGCGTCAAACTAACAGGTTGCAATGAAATCCTTCCATAAATATGACCTATAGACTATGCTAACAGTTTTGGGGTTTTGGGTTCGGGCAGCCATCAAGGCTAAATGATTGCGACCAAAAGGGGACGTTCTCATCTAGACATTATTTCGAGTCATCCTACCAAGGTACAATGAAATCCCATCATAAATATCACCTGTAGACTGTGCTAAAGGTTTTCGGGCTTCAGGCCCCTGTAGCCGTCACAGTTGCCTAATGGTGTCCAAAAGGGGCTGTTCTCATCTAGACATTATATGAAGTCAACCTACCAAGTTACAATGAAATCCCTTCCTAAATATAAACTGAAGACTGTGCTAAAGGTTTTCGGGCTTTGGGCTCGGGCAGCCATCATGGTTGAATGATCGCAACCAAAAGGGGAGGGACATTCTCATCTGGGCATCATCTGGAGTGATCCTACGAAGTTACAATGAAATCCCTTCATAAATATGACCTGTAGACTGTGCTCAAGGTTTTTGGGCTTTGGGCACCTGTTGCCATTACAGCTGACCAATCACGACCAAAAGGGGATGTCATCATCTAGGCATTATATAGAGTCAACCTAACAGGTTACAATGAAATCCTTCCATAAATATGACCTTTTGCCTATGCTTAAGGTTTTTGGGCTCGGGCACCCATCAAGGCTGAATGATCGCGATCAAAATGAAACATTCTCATCTAGACATTATTTGGAGTCATCCTACCAAGTTACAATGAAATCCCTTCATAAATTTGCCCTGTAGACTGTGCTAAAGGTTTTCAGGCTTCAGGCCCCTGTAGTCGTCACAGTTGCCCAATCACATCCAAAAGGGGACTTTCTCATCTAGTCATTTTTTGAAGTCAACCCACCAAGTTACAATGAAATCCCTTCATAAATATGACCTGTAGACTTTGCTAAAGGTTTTCAGGTTTTGGGCTCGGGCAGTCGTCACGGTTGGCAGATCACGCCCAAATGGGGGAAATTCTCATCTAGACATCATAAGGAGTCATCCTACCAAGTTACAACGAAATCCCTCCATATTAAACATGACCTGCAGACTGTGCTAAAAGTTTTTGGGTTTCGGGCTTGGGCAACCATCACAGTTGACAGATCATGCCCAAAAGGGGACGTTCTCATCTAGGCATAATACAGAGGCATCCTACCAAGTTACAATGAAATCCCTTCATAAATACGACCTGTAGACTGTGCTAATGGTATTTGGATTTTGGGCTTGGGCTGCCATACCAGTTGACTGATCGCAACCAAAAGGGGGTGTTCTCATCTAGACATGACCCCAAACCTGCATATGAAATTTCGTAACGATCAGACAAGAATTGCACGGTGTAGCCCGTGCTAAAGGAAAATGTGCACAGACTCACAGACTAAGAGACTTACGCACGCGTGATGGCAATAGCTTATCTTGACTTTGTCAAGTTGAGCTAAAAATGAGATTTAAAAGCACAGATGTCAGTTCAATGTTGCTGACTTTAGGGCCAAACAAAGAATGATGGTTTGCGCCAATTTTGGTACCTTCCTGGATATTGTGCATGTGCAGATCCCAAAGGTATGGAGGACCAGACAGGACTTGAATTTTTCAGTTTTGCATGCAAATTTGGGGGATTGGGGGGGGAGGAAAAATTTATGTTTGGCCCTGGATTAATTTTTGAGTTAGCACCAGCTAGTCTGGGTCATTGGTTGTTGTATAAAAATATGCATAATCACAGATGAGATGATGTGTAAAAAGGTCTGATTTCTCATGAGGCCGGCAATCAAAAGTATTGGTTTTCTTGAATATTGTTCCTCTTTAATATTTCAGTATGAATCTAAAACAAAACAATTTTTTTAGTTAGCCACTGTGCAATAAACAAATAAACCATTTCTTTCAAGTAGTGCAAAGTTGAAAGTGTTTATTAGTAAGGCATAAAACGTGTTCCTGATAAACCGCTCAACACAAGAGAACTATTACATTGTTTTAGATTTTCTTCCCCAACGCAGTATTTTAGGTTAAATTTTAGTTTACTAAAAATATTATTCCCAATGTACACAGATTGTAATCATCAGATAATGTTGAATTCCATAACAATCTGATTCAACTTTGACTGAATGTGTGTACTCAAAGGGTCAACAAGGAAGAGATTGTTTTCATGATTAAACATTAGTGTCAACAAGAGGCCCCAGGGGGCCTGAGGGCGCTCACCTGACATGGTAGTCTAAATATCAAACCAGGGACTTGACTTGAATAAGCTGCATACGCCCCTCCTAAGAAAAGCATATACCAACTAGATGAAGCGATTGTGCCCACACAATACACAGGATTTTCCTTCTATTTTCAGTTCCTGCAATTTTACGTCCCAAAATTGAGATAAACGCATAAAAAACAGATTTTTTTCCCAAACAAAATACTTTCAGCCTAAATTTTTTTCTTCTTAAAACGCATAAAAAACGATAAAACTAATTTCCGGATTTTGGTCCCAAATTTTCTAAGTCCCACCCGGAACCCAAATTTTCGGTGTAAAAAAAAAAAAAATTTTTGTCTTAAAATTGACAGAAACGCATACAAAACAATAAAAAAAAAAATTATGGATTTTGGTCCAAAATTTTCGAAGTCCCACCCGGACCCCAAATATTCAGGGTAAAAAAAAAAAAAAATTTTTGTCCTAAAACTGACCGAAATGCATAAAAAACAAAAACAAAAATTTCTGGATTTTGGTCCAAAATTTTCGAAGTCCCACCCGGACCCCAAATTTTCGGTGTAAAAAAAAAAAAATTTTTTTGTCTTAAAACTGACAAGAACGCATAAAAAAACAAACTAACAAAAATTTCCGGATTTTGGTCCAAAATTCCCACCCGGACCCCAAATTTTCAGGGTAAAGAAAAATAATTTTTTTTTGTCTTAAAATTGACCGAAAAAAAAACAAAAAAAAAAAATTTCTTTTTTTTTGTCTTAAAATTGACAGAAAAAAATTTCTGGATTTTGGGGTTAAAACTAATTTCCGGATTTTGGTCCCAAATTTTCTAAGTCCCACCCGGAACCCAAATTTTCGGTGTAAAAAAAAAAAAAATTTTTTGTCTTAAAATTGACAGAAACGCATACAACACAATAAAAAAAAAAAATTAAGGATTTTGGTCCAAAATTTTCGAAGTCCCACCTGGACCCCAAATTTTCAGGATAAAAAATAAAAAAAATTTTTGTCTTAAAATTGACCGAAAAAAAAAACAAAAAAAAATTTCTGGATTTTGGTCCAAAATTTTCCAAGTCCCACCTGGCCCCAAAATTTTCAGGGTAAAAAAAATTTTTTTTTTTTGTCTTAAAATTGACAGAAACGCATAAAAAAACAAAAAAAAATTTCCGGATTTTGGTCCAAAATTTCAAAGTCCGCAACGGGACCCCAAATTTTCAGCCTAAATATGAACCCTGGGACTTGGCTTCAACAAACTTGAATCTCACTCCCCTAAGGATGTTGCATACCAAATATCAAAAGATTCTTATTGGTAGATCTGAAGAAGATTTTTAAAAAATACTCCTCATACTGCACTAATTTAAACATTTGGGATCCCATAGAGAGCCCAAATATCGACCCAGGCAATTGATTTCAATAAACATGTGAAACAATCTTCCAAAAATGTTATATGTGAAATTTGAAAGCTTTTGGAGCAGTGGTTTGGGAGAAAAGTAGTCTTATGTTTTTTCCATTACCCACAGTGTTAAAAAATGCTAACTCAGCACTTTTTCAAAATCCCCAAAAAGTACCCCATGATAAAACCGATGGCAATTTTTTTTTACCATTCCATTCTGTTGGTCCTAAGGAAGCTTCACAACAAATAAGAATTCTCAGTGCTGTGTAGTTTTGGAGATATGGGCATTTTAATTTTTTTCTATTTTTAGCTCCTGTGGTTCCCACAGGCTGTGGGAAAAGAAATTTCTGCATAAATTAGGTACTTATCACCCAATAAGCACTCACATAAAATTTGGAAAATAGAAATTTGGGGCGGGGCCAAAATTTTTGCCCCTCCTTTAACATCGTCAAATATAGCCCCTCGAACTTCTCTTGAACTAACTTGAGTCTACACTTCAAAAGGAAGCTGCATACCAAATATCAAGTCTCTGCTATTGTTGGTTCTTGAGAAGATTTTTTAAGAATAGGAGCATTTTGCCCCATCCCTCTGCTCAATATGAGCCGAAACCTAATTTGACAAAAAATCAAAATGCCCTTATATAACCCCTACTCACATGAAATTTCATTAATATGCGGCCAGTGGTTTGGGAGAAAAAGGCCCAAACACCACCTTCACGACGGACGACGGACGAAAAGTGATCAGAATAGCTCACCCTGACTTTCAGTCAGGTGAGCTAATAACAAGGATACAATCAACAGAAAACTGGGATTGTATTTTGTGATCAAAATGCTCAAGTTGGATACACAACTGCCTATTCCTCATCTTGATTCTCCAATAAAAATGAGTAACTCTGAAGGATCAGCAAGAGTAAAAACCCTCAGGAAGCAAAACAATGTCCTTGGACAAGACACTTATACCTGACTGCTCACATGGGGGCATGGTGTTTGTGTGTACTAAGGCCTACTTCACATCAATGGTGCACTTGACCTCAATGGCGGCTAACTCTGTTTGTACTGGGTTAGTAGGTTGGAGAGCCTGACAGTTGCTTGCCACAGCTTGGTGAATCTCCCCGGGTACTCTGGGTTTCTCCATCAATAAAACTATTCAACATGATATGACCCTGACTTCTGAAAGTGTTGTTAAACCCCAATAAACAAACTGGAAGAGACAAAAATTTCCTATTTAAGGAGACATCACTGTTCAAAAAATTTCAACGAACATTAACTGGTTGAGGGCTGGAAGCCACTATCAGGGCTTTCAAAAAAATGAGGATAGCATGAGAAAAGCAAACTTTTTTCTTGCTCATGTTGCATATTCAGTCAAACGCAAATAATATTTTGTTTGTATAAGTTTGTTTTATTACAAATTATCAGCACACTCCAATAATTTTTAATAAAATAAACTTTGATGAACAAATTCAGGCCACCAAAAACAATCTAGCCCTCAACCCGTCAAGAAAAAACTTATTTCAGCCAAGCTATCTGAATGTAACATATGCCAAGTTTGATTTTTTATAAAGTTTTAAAAGTTAATGGCTGTTAATCACACTTTAACAAATAACTTACACACTGGGTGTCCATGGACCTTTCCTTTGTATTACATATGCCAGTCTACTGTTGGGTATTTCTTTCAATATTTTCTCTTTACATTTTTTAAAATACGAAAGTTCACCAACCAAGCAGCCGAAGGCTGCAGCACCTAAAATAGGAGAAACGTACATAAAGTAACCTTCCAACTACTGAACTTGAAATCAACAAAGGCATGAACAAAAACTCAGTTTTTCTATGACAGGTAAAATATTTTCTTTATACCTTCCATACTAATTCATTCCCTTGAATAATAATTGGAAAATGATAAATTTTAAGTAATTTGTATATTTTTTAAACTTACCAATGGCCCAGACTAGCTGGTGCTAACTCAAAAATTAATCCAGGGCCAAACACAAATTTTGCCCCCCCCCCCCCCCCCCCATCCCCAAAATTTGCATGCAAAACCAAAAAATTCAAGTCCTGTCTTTTGGGATCTGTACATGTGCAGTATCCAGGAAGGTACCGAAACTTGTGCCAACCATCATTCTTTCTACAGATTGCCTGTTAAATGTTATAAACAGCGGGGAGGTATGAGTGCCCACTCATGGGAGGGCCATATCCATCTGGGCCACTGGTAAGTATAAAAAAGTATACAAATTACTTAAAATTTATATTTTTATACAACAACCAATGGCCCAGACTAGCTGAATCGTAAAAAGGCTGGAAGGCCTAGGACTTAAAGGAAAATCCAATCTCTCAATTACTTCAGTAAAGGATAGCTCCTACAGGAGAATAGAAGAAGATAGGAATTATATATGTCTTTCCTCTTTACGAGAAAAGAGAAAGGCATAACACCAACAATGTAATCAGTGTTGCATAGGAAAGGCGTGTGATCGCTCTCACACACCATCGCTCATGCAAAAATTGTGCAAGGTGCGCGAATACTTGCTCACCTCTATTCTTGGGTGCATTTTCATCCTTTTGAGTTGCGTCAACAGAAACATTCAATTAAGTTTTGATGTTGGGAAATTTTTAAGAATCACTCACAATTTGAAGCGTTTAAAGTACAATTCCAAACAATTTCCTTTCCATTGTTACGAACATGACACACAGTAGTTCGCTTATACATCCACACACAACACTCTAACAGTAAGAGGGTTGAACATTGACAAATCGCCCAGAGCTTACTCCTGCCACAAAACGAACACGCATGTTCAGATAAAAAAAACGGTGGCCATTCTGAGATCTGAGAAATGTTTTTATACTTCAGTATTTTTTTTTATCAAAGACATGCGGACTGTTACCCCGTTCCTTATTTTCTTTTATACACGTGACACCTGTCGCTCCAATTCACCAGTGACACGAACTAATGAGCCCGATTTGGAATTTCAGCATCCATTTTTCACGATTTTAATAATCTGCCATTTAAAATCCAGACCTAATTTTAGTGGGTTACATATATTTTCACCGTCAAAATTTTCATCCATGTTCACTTGTATTCATACATTCATTTCGAAGAACGTTTGTCAGTTGAAGTTAAACATTGAAATCAACACTCTCAATCAAAATCACTCTCCTCACATTTTTCAATCTCGCAAACTTTATTTGAGGTGAGCGATTTTCCACTTGCCTCCATTTTGCTACCATTTGTCACTAATTGAGTATTACATAATATATAATTCTCCATTTAATGCCAGCATAACCCATTATGCTAATTCGGTGAAGGAAAACCAATATATAAAGATATTCCAGAGAATGAGACTCTTTATACTCATTTAAAAGTGTCCGAGGATTGTATATTAACGCCCGTTTGACACGTGACATATACAAATGCTTCACAGTGAGCTACACTTTAAAAACCATACATAAATGAGACATAGTTATTGCTTCACACCGAGCTACACATTAAAACCATCCCAGCACCGACTCAGGACTACTAGCACCGGAGGAGGTCTTCCCTTGCTTTTCACTATAAAGCCAGATGATCATAAGGGAAAAAACCATCCCCCTGTTATAGCCCCCATATTATATTGAGATTGATATATCCTTTGTTGATAATTCTACAAGATTGATATTTTTTTTTGCATTTTCTGACAGGTCTCATTTGCACTGCATGACCTTTGTTTACATCTTTGTTACACTAGTCTATTGTACATATAGCTGTTGATTGTTTAAGTAGGTCAAGGACCTTGTTTACTTGAATTGTGACAGAATCACCTAGAAACTGATAGAACTTTGCAGACATTTCATCTTCCAGGACATTCTATCTGGTAACAATATAAAGGTTTGTCAACAGAATTCAGAAACTCATTTTTAGAAAGCCATTTCAGAAGAACTTATTTTCACAGCAGTTGTTTCCATTGGAAATTATTATTGTTCTAGGACAGTACATTCATTAGAGAAGCAGTGCTTCTTTGTGAATTTGGAAGATTGATTCCAAAAGAGAATTTTGAAGAGAATCTATTCGTCTTGGAAAAGAGAATTTATACTTTCTGTGAAACAGAATAATATTATTTTGTGAAAAGCCAGGATTCTACTGGATTATTTGGAAATTATCTGTGGCGCCAATACTTCTTAGATTTTTACTCCATTTGAATTTTGTGGCGCATTTTATTATATTTTATTGAAGACTGTTGGAATTTCTAAGTGAAATATTTTTTATTACAAATCTACGGGATACTGTTTCTGAAGACACATTCTTGGATTTAATACTACCAGCTGGTAACTTTCTTCACAAGATTCTTCTCCACTGGATTACTGGATTCTGTCAAACTGTACTTTGGACTAATTCAATAATTGATAAGTACCACTTTTTTTTTATTTTGATCTTTGATCTTTGTATCACTTTTTTTTAATATTAATTTCTTTTTAATTAAATTTCAGAATAGTTAAATTCATTGTTGTTGTTGCTGATTCTCAGATTTCTTTCTGTTACCAATATCAATAATATTTCCATACCGTAACACCCCCTCCCCCTTGTTCTGAGGTAAATTCCTCAGAACGAAGAGGGCAGCGGAACAGCGTCAGTGCTGGAACGGGTTGCCTAAAGACCATATAGATGTAACCACATTAGTGGACGACATTCTGAGCAGCAGAAAGAGGACCCAAAGATCTAAGGTCACTGGAGATGGACTCTAAATTTCTCAGGTAAAACTTGGTAAATGAAGAGGGCTGTGTCCAGTACGTTGCCTCCATGAGATCAGTAATGGCTATACTGTTAGAATAAGCCCAAGAAGTGGACAGTGCTCTAACCTCGTGTGCTGATATCTTATTAACAGAACATTCATCCAAAGATAAATTTTCATGGGCAATGCGTATTGCCAACTGAATCCAACTAGCGACAGCACGAACAGAAATATCCTTTCTGTTAGGAATCAAAGAAAGAACACAAATGTTTTCTTCCCTTTCTAACAAAATCCGATCAACGTTTATAAATGCGCATAGCTCTGACTGGACACTGCAAAGGTCTACGGTTATCGAAGGACGATAAAGCCTTAATGGCAATAGGCTCCGGCCTCTTGTCTGGAATCTGATTCTCAGCCAAAAATCCCACTTCCGTAGTGTGGGTAGGTAATGGTATTACCCACACTACGATAGTGAGATTCATCAACAGATAAAGCATGAAGTTCATTGACTCTTCTAGCAGATGCAAAGGCTAAGAGAAACGCCGTTTTCAGGTCAAGAATTTGAACTCTACGACGTCCAATGGCTTAAAAGGAGCTTCTTTGAGCTTCAACAGAACCCAAGCCAAATTCCACTTAGGAATTAATCTGAGGGTTCTAGGTCTATTGATAGAGAAATTTCTAACTAGCTTGGATAATGAAGTATTTGATCCAATAGCCAAGTTATCATGATGAGCGTAAGTATCTGATAACACAGACCTATAGCCCTTAATAGTGACAGGCTGCAAGTTGAGATCGTCAAACAAGTAGACCAAGAAATCAGCAATATTTGGTATGGACAGATCATAGACGTCTATCGACTGATCCTTACACCAATGGAAGAAAACCCTCCAGTTTGCTGCATAGTTCAACAAAGAGGAGGACCTCCTGCAGTTAGAAATTGCATCCACTGTGCATCCTGCAAACTGTTTCCCATGCAAGAAGGACCGATCAACGGAATTACGTGAAGGTTGAGACCTTCCGGGTTGTGATGCAGTGCCCGTGACTTCCCCTGATAAAGGTCCTCTCGTGGAGGAAGATTCCGGGGAATGTCCCATAACAGACACCTGAGAGGATTGATCCAAGGTTTCTGTGACGACAGAGGTGCTACTAGCAGAATATTGCAACGAGACTGTTTGATCTTTAACAGAATCTGCTGAATCAACGGAGTTGGAAGATATGCGTGTCCTATCATTCCGTCCCATGAAATTGACAGAGCGTCTACTGCATACGCTCGATGATTTGGACATGGTGACAAGAACGTCGGTAAAGGATTGTTCAGGGGTGTTGCAAACAGATCTATCATGGGACGATCTCACTGGTAGCAAATCTGTCTGAATATTGGACTGTTGAGAGTCCATTCCGATGGCAACAGGCGACCTTTCCGAGAGAGCAAGTCTGCTAGTACGTTCAGACGACCCGGTCTGTGACGGACAGAGAGATGATTCATGACATATATGAGAATCCTCTCTGTTAATTTGCATAATGGAATCGAATGAGTGCCACCTTGGTTCCTGAGGAAAGCAACTACTGTCGAGTTGTCTTGACAGAATTTGTTATTTGGCGAATCCAATGTTGAAGTGCTAGCCATATTGACATCATCTCTTTGGTGTTTATGTGCTTCTCCAGGAACCGAGAGTCCCAAAGACCCTGACACTTCAAGTCTGTGGGACTTAGGGTCACGCCCCAGCCCGTCTGATTCGTGTCCATCATAATCGTGAAAGCCAGATCCGGCAGTTGCAGCGGAACTCCCTGAGTTAACCACTGAAGATCTGCCCAAATCTGAACCTTTTGTTTTAGTAGGTCCGTTAAAACAATACTGGTTTCGAGCAAATGCGTTTTCACACTCCAGTTCTGAGTAAAGAATATCTGGAGCGGACGCGTGCGCAGGCAGCCCATCGGAAAAAGATCCACAGCGCTCCGCACAGCCCCATCAGTCGCATGAATTCCCTCACTGTTAATGCGTCTGAGTGTAGACAAAAGCGAGCATATCAACTGACTAATTTTGCTCTGGGTAATGGCAGATGAGCCAGATTGTTATGAGTCTCGAAGCTCATTCCTAAGTGAGTGAACGACTTGGATGGAGCTAGATCCGACTTTTTCTTGTTTACAATGAAACAGAGATGTCAGAGTAACAGAAGCAGACTCTGAACATCGTTCTGAAGTATAATTCTGTTGCCGTATCTCTGCAGAATGTCGTCCAAGTAAGAGACGTTATCGCAGGCGAATGAGCTCTGAAGTATGACATTACAGAGTTCATTATTCGAGTGAATGCCCAGAGAGCAAGGTTCAGATCAAAGCACATTGCTCTGAACTGATAAACCTTCCCTTGTACGGCGAACTGCAGGTATTTTATGAATGCTGGGTGTACCAAGACATGAAAGTAAGAGTCTTTTAGATCTATGCTTGCCACATAGTCGTTCACTCGAATGCTCGTTCTTACCGACCGAATGGTATTAATATAGAACTTTGGAGCAACGATAAGCTTGTTTATCTCGCACAAGTCTATCACCGGTCGGAACGAGCCGTCTGGCTTCGGTACAAGGAACAGGTGACTGTAAAAACCCTGAGAATTTTGATTCTCGACAACCTCTATTGCTTCCTTTAATAAGGGAGTCTGTATCTCTGCTAGGAGAGACTCTCTTTTTAAAGGATCTGTCGAAAGATTTGTCAAATGCGGACATCTCATTAGTGGGTGTTTCGCTCGGAATGACAGCCGTAAGCCATCTGAGACTACATTTCTCACCCACTGATCTTCCGTGACTGCTATTCAGTTTCTCGCTAAGTTTGATAATCTTCCGCCAACTGGCAAGCCATAGAGGTCTGGAACATCACCTGTAGGACTTGCTACGTCCTTCCCGTGAAGATCCTTGCCCCAGCGGCTTAGGGGCATCTGACTGATAGTCCCGATCAGACTTACACCCCTTGTCTTCAAAGATAGGATCTCTGGAGACCAGAGCGACCAGGAGAGAGCTTTTCACTTTGTCATCTATAAGTGATGAAGACGCAAGGGCAGCATCACGTCTAATTAACTCCAGATTAGCCACTGTCAGGGCAGAGTTATACGTGGCATACATGATTGCCCTGGAAAGAACTCTAAGAGAGGTACACACATCCTCAAATTCCTTCACGTTTAGACATTGCGCCATAGCTCTGGTAAGGTGATCAGCGTAGGACACTGCGTCCAAATTCACTCTATTTGATGAAATTGCAGTTTCCATTACATCTAAGCGAATGCTGAATGATGCAGGTAAGAATATATCTAAATCCCCGGCCTGCTCATCCAAACGCAGTGGAGATCTCTGCACATCTTCTCCAACCGTTTTAAATAAACGTAGTCCAAAGAACAGAATATTTATGGAAGATGTTGACAAGAAACCGCTCTTTTCCTCACACTTACTAGGTTAAATATGGCGTCGTCTTCTTGGCCGAAGGCCTGCGACACCTGCCTAGACTGTACCGGGAAAGAAAGAACTTCTTCCTTCCTCAGTATAAAGTCTGCGTCTAGAGACGCCAGTGGTTTCTCTCTTGTTGTTGCAGCTTGCTGATTCAGTGGAACAAACTCAGGGTAGTATTGATGGATAAAAATCCATCGCAACCATGTGTTGTTTCGAAAGGGTAATCCTCTTCCTTATCCCTTTCACCATCCGAGTGAATCAGTTGAGTATCTCGGTCCATTACATCTGCGTGAACAGACGACCCAGCACTATCCGACAGCTCAGGTTCTGAGTCGGAGGGAGGCTGCTTGGGAGTTTAACAGGAGGGCTTCAGGAATGATAGGGAAGGATCACTTAACAAACAGTGAATAAATCATTAGCAAGAATGATGACGTCAGGCACATGTCCCGAAATTGGGAAACATGAAATCATTTTTATAATAATTATAAAGTTACAGCCTTAAACATTCCTAACCACCATTATTCACTTCCATCATCCATTTATGTCCTTGGATCCACCAATTTTACCATTGATTTGTGTCTGGCATCCTCAAAAAAAGAGATTTAAAAGCATAGATGTCAGTTCAATGTTGCTGACTTTAGGGCCAAACAAAGAATGATGGTTGGCACCAATTTCAGTACCTTCCGGGATACTGCACATGCACAGATCCCAAAAGTATGGTGGACCAGATAGGATTTGAATTTTTCGGTTTTGCATGCAAATTTTGGGGATTGGGGGGCAAATTTTGTGTTTGGCCCTGGATTAATTTTTGAGTTAGCAACAGCTAGTCTGGACCATTGGTTGTTGTATAAAAATATACACGAACAGAAGTTCCGCAAAGTAATGGGGTGCTAAAAATTTCAAAAGACAGAAAATTACGAACAAACCAATTGCCAGAATGCAGAAAAAATTATATTTTGGAACCAGTAGGCCAGTTTGAACCAAAATTTGAAATGCAGTTAAATTTGGTGACATGTGAGTGATTTATGCCAAAAGATTTTGTTACAACTGGTAAAGTGCTAAATTATATTTTGGTCACCAAAATTTGTTCATGAGTCTTTGCCATATTACAGTTTATGGGAGAGTGCCTGTAGGTACTCTCTATCATGTATAACAAGGCAAATCCATACACACTAAATAATGTCAAAGATAATATGAAAAACATTCATTGAATGTGAGCTTTTAACTAGCAGTCACTGCACTTCGGTGTAAAGCCAAAATATGGGTTTACATCACACTAGTTGAGAGTGGATGTCTTTCCACCCAGCTTGAAATTTTTATGTAAAATCAACCTTCAGAAGGCACTGTCTCCTCAATTCCCACTGACGAGCAACTGGCAATTTCTTTAAGAGCAAATGCACAGAAAAACACAACTGGAAAAAAGTGTCAACTCTGCTGTATCTATGCCAGTGACTCGATCAATGGTCAGGTTATATGAAGTTCAGTATAACAAGAGCTGGACTTTCGTCCGGTGCATACCCCCAAGTGGTGTACCGCCTAGTGTGGGCATACCTATGACCAACAAATATCATTTATGAATATTCTCATACGGACTGATGGACAGATGGACGGATGCAATCCAGTATACCCCCCCCCCCCTCCTTCCATTTTCTTCGAAAGTTTTCAACAATTTCTAAGTCAAAAGGTATGGTAAATTGTTTGGTGTTTGGAAGTTTTATGCTATGAAGCAGAAGCCTTTGTCATTGGCAAATTGCATGCCATATTTCACTGAAATCTGATAACCCCAATCCAGTATGCCCTCCCCCCCCCCCCTCCCATTTTCTTCGAAAGTTTTCAACAATTTCCAACAATTTCTAAGTCAAAAGGTATGGTAAATTGTTTGATGTTTGGAAGTTTTATGCAATGAGGCAGAAGCCTTTGTCATAGGCAAACTGCATGCCATATTTCACCAAAATCCGATAACCCATACCTGAGATACAGGCTGAACAGACAAATAATGTCTATTTCCTACAATTTCTAAGTCAAAAAATGCCGCTCACCGATCCAATGTCGAGTTGTGACAACAGTTCCTCGCACCAAGGCCAACACACCTATGAAGTTTCATGACTCTAGGTTGAACCACTATCAAGTTCTCATCTGGAAACCAATTGTTGCGATATACTATGTTCAAGGTCACTGTGACCTTGACCTTTGACCTGGTGAGTCCAACATCAATAGGGTTCTTCCTCGCACCAAGGCCAACACGCCTGTAAAGTTTCATGACTCTAGGTTGAACCACTATCAAGTTATCATCCGGAAACCAATTGTTGCGATATACTATGTTCAAGGTCACTGTGACCTTGACCTTTGACCTGGTGAGTCCAAGATCAATAGGGTTCTTCCTCGCACCAAGGCCAACACACCTATGAAGTTTCATGACTCTAGGTTGAACCACTATCAAGTTATCATCCGGAAACCAATTGTTGCGATATACTATGTTAAAGGTCACTGTGACCTTGACCTTTGAGCTGGTGAGTCCAAGATCAAAAGAGTTCTTCCTCGCACCAAGGCCAACCCACCTATGAAGTTTCATGAATGTAGGTTGAACTACTATCAAGTTATCATCCGGAAAGGAATTGTTGTGATTTACTATGTTCAAGGACACGTTGACCTTGACCTTTGACGTAGCGAGTCCAAAATCAATAGGGTTCTTCCCCTCACCAAGGCCAATCTACCTATGAAGTTTCATGAATGTGAGTTGAACCATTATCAAGTTATCATCCGGAAACCAATTGTTTAAGATTTACTACGTTCAAGGTCATTGTGACCTTGACCTTCAATGTAGCATGTCCAAAATCAATAGGGTTCTTCCTCCCACCAAGACCAACCTACGTATGAAGTTTAATGAATGTGAGTTGAACCACTATCAAGTTATCATCCGGAAATCAATTGTTTACGCCCGCCCGCCCGCCATTCACCAAACTATAAGTCGAGTTTGACTTCGTCACAACTCGACTAAAAAGGGGGATAACTCTAAAAAGGAGAATGTGAGAAATACCGTCGAATCCTTTTTTTAAAGCCTATACCATAAGCAGTGTTCATGGCGAATTTCATTGCAATAGAACACTCGATACCCAAGATACAGGCTGAACCGAATTCGGACGGCCTCACACACAGACGGACGGACGGATGGACGGACGGACGCATGTAATCCAGTATACCCCATTTTCTTCGAAAGTCGAGGTATAATTAATAAAGTAATTAGATGGAATCTACTGAACATGGTGAGCTTATGGAGTGAAGCTTTTATCTAATTACATGTTGTATTTTGTAATCTGTACTTTAGAACCCTCAATGTAGATCTTCTGTTTCTCAGGCCATTTTTTTATCCCCGCATTTGAAAAATTGCGGGGATATATTTGTTGTCTCCATCCGTCCGTCTGTACGTCTGGGAATGGTTTCCGGCGAAAAACTCCTAGGGGTTTCAATTCAAAACATTGAAAGTGTGTTCATGTTCATTTATACGGTCTGTAGATGTGCATAAAGGTTTTGGATTTTTGATTCGGCCCTCGAGGGCGCAAGGGGCACCACTTTTGTCGTTAGAGGAATGGTTTCCGGCGAAAAACTCCTAGGGGTTTCAATTCGAAACATTGAAAGTGTGTTCATGTTCATTCATAGGGTTTGTAGATGTGCATAAAGGTTTTGGATTTTTGAATCGGCCCCCGAGGGGCGCAAGGGGCACCACTTTTGTCGTTAGAGGAATGGTTTCCGGCAAAAAACTCCTATGGGTTTCAATTCAAAACATTGAAAGAGTGTTCATGTTCATTCATAGGGTCTGTAGATGTGTATAGAGGTTTTGGATTTTTGATTCAGCCCCGAGGGGCGCAAGGGGCACCATTTTTGTCGTTAGAGGAATGGTTTCCGGTGAAAAACTGCTAGGAGTTTCAATTCGAAACACTGAAAGTGTGTTCATGTTCATTAGTAGGGTCTGTAGATGTGCATAAAGGTTTTGAATTTTTGATTCGGCCCCGAGGGGTGCAAGGGGCACCATTTTTGTTGTTAGAGGAATGGTTTCCGGAGAAAAACTCCAAGGGGTTTCAATTCGAAACACTAAAAGTGTGTTCATGTTAATCAATAGGGTCTGTAGATGTGCATAAAGGTTTTGGATTTTTGATTCAGCTTCGAGGGGCGCAAGGGGCTCCATTTTTGTCGTTAGAGGAGTGGTTTCCAGCGAAAAACTCCTAGGGGTTTCAATTCGAAACACTGAAAGTTTGTTCATCTTCATTAATAGGGTCTGTAGATGTGCATAAAGGCTTTGGATTTTTTATTCGGCTTTGAGGGGCACAGGGGGCACCATTTTTGTTGTTAGAGGAATGGTTTCCAGCGAAAAACTCCTAGGGGTTTCAATTTGAAACATTGAAAGTGTGTTCATCTTCATTAATAGGGTCTGTAGATGTGCATAAAGGTTTTGGATTTTTGATTCAGCCCTCGGGGGCGTAAGGGGCACCACTTTTGTCGTTAGAGGAATGGTTTCCGGCGAAAAACTCCTAGGGGTTTCAATTCAAAACATTGAAAGTGTGTTCATGTTCATTCATAGGGTCTGTAGATGTGCATAAAGGTTTTGGATTTTTGATTCGGCCCCCCCCCCCCCCCCCCCCCCCCCCCCGAGGGGCGCAAGGGGCACCATTTTTGTTGTTAGAGGAATGGTTTCCGGTGAAAAACTGCTAGGAGTTTCAATTCAAAACACTGATAGTGCGTTCATGTTCATTAGTAGGGTCGGTAGATGTGCATAAAGGTTTTGGATTTTTGATTCGGCCCCGAGGGGCGCAAGGGACATCATTTTTGTTGTTAGAGGAATGGTTTCCGGAGAAAAACTCCTAGGGGTTTCAATTCGAAACACTAAAAGTGTGTTCATGTTAATCAATAGGGTCTGTAGATGTGCATAAAGGTTTTGGATTTTTGATTCGGCCCCGAGGGGCGAAAGGGGCTCCATTTTTGGCGTTAGAGGAATGGTTTCCGGAGAAAAACTCCTAGGGGTTTCAATTCAAAACATTGAAAGTGTGTTCATGTTCATTAATAGGGTCTGTAGATGTGCATAAAGGTTTTGGATTTTTTATTCGGCCCCAAGGGGCGCAAGGGGCACCATTTTTGTCGTTAGAGGAATGGTTTCCAGAGAAAAACTCCTAGGGGTTTCAATTCGAAACACTGAAAGTGTGTTCATGGTAATCAATAGGGCCTGTAGATGTGCATAAAGGTTTTGTATTTTTGATTCAGCTTCGGAGGGCGCAAGGGGCACCATTTTTGTCGTTAGAGGAATGGTTTCCGGAAAAAAAACTCCCAGGGTTTCAATTCAAAACACTGGAAGTGTGTTCATGTTAATCAATAGGGTCTGTAGATGTGCATAAAGGTTTTGGATTTTTGATTCGGCTTCGAGGGGTGCAAGGGGCACCATTTTTGTCGTTAGAAGAATGGTTTCCGGAGAAAAACTCCTAGGGGTTTCAATTCGAAACATTGAAAGTGTGTTCATCTTCATTAATAGGGTCTGTAGATGTGCATAAAGGTTTTGGATTTTTTATTTGGCCCCAAGGGTGCAAGGGGCACCATTTTTGTAGTTAGAGGAATGGTTTCCAGAGAAAAACTCCTAGGGGTTTCAATTCGAAACACTGAAAGTGTGTTCATGTTAATCAATAGGGCCTGTAGATGTGCATAAAGGTTTTGTATTTTTGATTCAGCTTCGGAGGGCGCAAGGGGCACCATTTTTGTCGTTAGAGGAATGGATTCCCGAAAAAAAACTCCCAGGGTTTCAATTCGAAACACTGGAAGTGTGTTCATGTTAATCAATTGGGTCTGTAGATGTGCATAAAGGTTTTGGATTTTTGATTCGGCTTCTTGGGGTGCAAGGGGCACCATTTTTGTTGTTAGAGGAATGGTTTCCAGTGAAAAACTCCGAGGGATTTCAATTCGAAACACTAAAAGTGTGTTCATGTTAATCAATAGGGTCTGTAGATGTGCATAAAGGTTTTGGATTTTTTATTTGGCCCCGAGGGGTGCAAGGGGCACCATTTTTGTCGTTAGAGGAATGGTTTCCAGAGAAAAACTCCTAGGGGTTTCAATTCGAAACACTAAAGGTGTGTTCATGTTAATCAATAGCGTCTGTAGATGTGCATACAGGTTTTGGATTTTTGATTCGGCCCCGACAATAATCACAAATGCACATGCGGGGATATACTATAGTGTGCTCTGCACACAAATGACACCCCTCTAGTTGTAAAATTGCATGTGGATGGACGGTTTATTATTTTATTTTGTATTTTTGTAATTATCTCTTTGCAATCAAAAGTTCATGTTTTTGGTTTGTTTTATGTTTTAGACCTCATAATCTACAGAATAGCATGGGTGGTGGTGTATTTCATCCCTTGCATGCAAGAAGGCTTTGCAATGCTTCAGCACTCAAGGGACAAATTGATCAATTTTATTAATTTGGGTAAAATATATTTTTTTTCTTTAAGTTGGCATCAGTTATTTTAAAAAAAGAGCATGCGGCAGCCAAAAGGACCATGCAGGAGGGCCCAAGAAACAGATTTTTAACTTTTTTAGGCCTTACTTATGTTTTATTGAAAGAAAAAACAAAGCCTCACCACTACTCACTGACAACTCATAAAGGAGAAACAAAGTAAAGTTTTTTCAATACACCAATCTCTATATCTAATAATGCCAACCAACCATCCTTATCTTATTGATACAAACACAGGGTTTGAGAGCACTGCATTAAAATCAGCTATATTACTGTCACAACCTTAATTGCCATCTGATGATTTCAATTTACAGGTAACAAGACCTGTGTTCTTCACTGCCACAATGACGTTAAATTTCATCACAAGTCTGAGGCAATTTTTGGTACCAAAATATCAGGATTTTTAGTGCCAAATAAAATTTTTCAATGCATTTGGCTAAACTGGCACCCGACACTGTGAACACTGCCCAGTAGGCACTCAAATATTGTTAAAGAAACTTTCTTTGAACAAACAGACTTTCAGTCAAGTGAGCTAAAACATTTCTTGCACTAAATATTTTCAATTTTTGCACACCCAAAACATGGCTTATGACCACTCACTGGAACAGGTTTAATGAGCTCGCGCCAATGAGGAATCATAAATTTTGTTTTGAAGGGAAAAATAATAAAATTTGAATGATGATTTTTTTGTGAATAATGTTGGCCGTTTTGGGTCATAATATGAGGCAGAGGGTTAACTGACAACATTATAAGTTACTGTGATAAGCTCAGAACTTATGTTCAACTGAGACTGTCAATTCATTACAATAACATATATGCTCCAATAAGACCCTCCTACCCACAGCCCAAAACCCACATCACGAAATGAACAAGGCAACTTTTAACATAAATAGTTTAGCAAATAAAACTCTCGGGTACCCCACGTCACTGGACAAATAATCAGATAAAGGTCGAGTTACTCCATCTAAATTCAAATTATAAATTGATTTGTAATTTAAACAACACTTCATTTGGAACATCGGCTGCTGCACATGTGAAAAATCTACGAAAATGGAGTGATTTGCAAGTCACTCCAATGATGGAATAATTGCGAAACAGCCAACCGTGTTTCAAATATTTTGCGTAGTGACGTCAAATAGTAACATATGCAATGGGAGCCATAAATACAGAAAAAACTATGTGAGCTCTCATCCAATCAGACCGCGGGGATTTTAGCCTTACTGGAACATAAAAGAATTATTGACAACAAGCAGAGCAAAGATAATATTAAAACAGATGTTGTTCATCTTCTGTCTTTTAAGTAGTAAATCTAAAGCATATTTATTTATTTACTGGTGTTTAAGGTCACATACTTCTGCACAATGGCCAATCATGACCATAACATGGAGATAAAGTCAAGTTAAAACTACTTGTTTATATCCATGTTGCCCATTTAGAAGACTTCCACCCCAAGCATTGGTGACTGGGTCCTATTTTACCAGTAAAAATAAAAATCAAAAGCATGTTTTGATCATGCTTTTGATTTTATTTTTCCCTGTGGGAACCCCAGGAAGTCTGCTTCACTTCCTGGGGTTCCCACAGGGAAAAGTAAAGTCAAAAGCATGATCAAAACATTTATAGCTGACTGAGACATATGAATTAACTGCAATTTAATAGAAGTTGATTCTCCAGTTTATGCATATCTAATCGATAGAACAGTTGTTGGCACTTTTCGTTGAAATAAGCAGGAGTGCTGGAAATATATTGTGGAGTGCGACCACCTCGTACAGCCTGGCATGAGCACATCCTTGGGTGCCATATAGTACAGTTGCTGTGGACTGGTCACTTTCCATGGGTGGGCCATATTTCCAGAGACACAATAATATGAGATTCCAAGCACAAATTATGAATAATCCTAAAAAATTTAATAATTGAAGCACCGGGTACGACGAGCTCGTTCCAACAAGGGGTCATAACCTATGTTTTTGAGACAAAAAATGAAAAAATTAATGAAAATTAATAGGCGATTTTTTAAAATAGCGCTGGCCGGTTTTGGCCGTTATGTTAGGTAAAGGGTTAAAGAAATGAAAATAAAAAGGTCAGCTTGCTGCATGTAAAGACACGTCCACTTGAATGGAAATTTTGGAGGTGGGCTCTCTTTTGTAACTGGTTTGCTTTTATTATATGATCCCATTGTTAATAAAGCCCAGGGATTCTTCTGCCCCTTTGGGAAAGGGTCATGCAATTGGGAAGATCTGCATTATGAAGGATCCAACTGGGAATTTATTTGGGAGACGAAACACACAAAGCATAAGAAATATTACCTTCATATTGAACTGAGAACATTACTACAGAAGCTACTACATGTATAGTACATGTAGTAAAGTTTATAACAAACAGCTGCATGAAATAATGATCAGTCTCCGTAATCACTATCAAATAAATTGTTCTTTTTCTATTAAGTAATAAATATATTTATGCACTTTGCTACACTTTAACCGTCAACATTCTGTGGCTTTGCAGTTGTGTCTAGGCAAGTCTTGGCGGCCTATGAAGGAAGCCAAGACTTGCCTCGAAACAACTAACAAGGTTTTGGGTATATAACTTGCAAATGTATCCAAAAACTTCCTGTTGAGGTACCTGTTTTGTTACAGTAAAAAGTGATGAAATTCAAAATTAGACCTTCAAGAGTTGAAGAAGGATTAAATTTTTATTTGAATGAGGATGGACATCGAGAAATTTGGGATTTGAATTGGGAAAAATCATGCCAAAATGCCTTTGGGAATGGGTCCCATATTCAGCCCCTGTAGACACCCAAAAGAATCCTGGAAGCCATTGTTTTTTATGTCAACGAAGTCTTCTGATAGAATGACGCAAAACATGTTAATTATTAACTATCTGTAGGCGGGGACACGGTGGCGTTGCGGGGACGCGGTGGCGTTGTGGTAACCGGTTCTCGTCAGATCACATGGGGGCATGATGACGCCGTGTACTAAGGTGTACTATGGTGCGCATGTCTTCAACCAATCTAACCCTGCCTATGCTGGAGTGCGGAGGTTATGATGTTGGGGAGCTGGCAGCAGCTCGTCGTTGCTTGGTGGTTCTCTCTGGGTACTCGGCTTCCTCCACCCGTGAAACTGTCACCGACATGATATGACCCTGGCTGTTAATGTGTCATTAAAACCTAATAAATAAATAAACAATTATCTGTAGGCAAATATAAAAAAAAATGAGTCACAATTGCACTAATACTTCCAGTTCATGCTACACCAAACATTTATTTTACAGGCTTATGATCAACATTTTAGTTAAAAAAATTTTTCCAGTCCTGATCAGTGCTTATAAACAAAGGTGTGTCCTCCTCTTGTACATGTGTGCATATGTGTACTCACACAGTGACATTCTCAACACCATCATCAATTCTGCAGAGCTGTTATAATGAAAACACCAAGGTTGATTTATGCCACCATTAGTTGGTCTCAGTTTGATGAATACTGTTAGGATTAACCCTTAAGTCTCCATACAGACACAAACTGCCACTTTTATATTGCTCTTAAAAAGTAGTCCCAAGAGTATTCTTCCTTTACAACTCCACTGGTAGGATGCATTCATCTTCGCAGTGTTTTACATCATTGTTGTCTGCCTGTGCAGGCAGCCAACAATAATGTAGAAACAATGTTAAGTCATCTGCAGCTGTATACATGTATATACAGTATTTATTTATTTATTGGGGTTTAATAACACTTTCAACAGCCAGGATCACCTGATGTTGGACAGTTTTACATGTCGAGAAAGTTGGGTTACCCACAGAGAACCACTGCATAAAGGCAAGCAACTGCCAACCATACAATGTACTAACTCCACACAAGCAGGGTTAGCATTGGTTGAAGACAAGCGCACCATCAACATGCCAGTATGCTTTAGTACACAGCACCACCAGGCACCCATATGGATAACAGAATGAAGTGCCTTGAACAAGGACACAATACAATTACTCCTGACAGGGATCGAACCATATAGTCCAATTCAGTGACCACTGAGCCACCAGTTATTAACATAAAATTAATCTGAAGATCAAAGTGTTAAATGGGTGTCATGATCCATAATTAACTAAAATGTACTATAATTTCATGTCCACAACAAATGTGTGTGAATGACATAAAACAAAGTAGAGGAATTGGTTCCCCACTACTGAGGGTCTTGCTAGCCCTGAACCAAATCAACTGATCAAAACAATCTGCTGCATCCTTATTAACTGGTAGAGTGCTAAATTATTTTTGACCATCACAATTTGAACACATGCCTTTCCCTTGTTACAATTTATGTACTGTGGGCACTCTCCCATAAAATATAACAAGGAAGGCAAATCCTTACAGACTAAATACTATCACTTCAGAGATAATATGAAACATATCTACTGAATATGAAGCCTTCAAGTTCTGGTACCTGCACCTCAGAATAAAGCCCAATTATGAACTTTCAGCACTCTACCAGTTAGTCATTACCCAGTGTAAAGGCTATAAATGACAAAGCGATTCACAAAAATTGCAGTTCAAGTCATTATTTTTTCAATTTTTGCCTAAAAAACCCAGACAACTGTATGAACTCTAGAAATCTGATGTTTTGTGTAGTCTCTGGAAAATCAAGCTGTTTTCAATAGCTAGAGTTATAGTAGCTGTATTGTTATGAATTACATACCAATAACTTTGAAGAGTGATCCATATTTTTGATGAGGATTCAGTAGGCCTGTAAAATAGAAATGCAGTACTTTTGAAATATAACGAAAGTCTTTTGTTTGTTCCTTCAAAAAAGGTAACAGAAAGCATGATTAATTTATACATAACAAGTTTAAGTGCATGTGATGCTCAAACTATTGTGAACATTTTAGGACCCTGTGAATCTCAATTTTTGTCTCGAATCGGATAATGAGAAGAATTATCATATATAATAGTTACTGAACTGCATCTCATAGAATCTATTAGAGTACTTGAATAGGGGCGACATGTAGTAACATGGCTAACACCAATCAAATTTAGTAACTTTCTGGCATCTATCCAGTATCCACCTTTTCTATCCTACATTCTCAGAAGCTGTAATAAATAGACAGAACAGTATACGCATTCAAACTTGTCATTTTTATCGCACAAGATCAATTTGGGCAAAAATCAATTGAGTGTGGTAAATGAAAGAGTCAATGATACTGTAGCTCAACTTGACAAACTTGAACTTGGTAAGTTATAAGTAAAATGGCAAAATTGAATATCATTGGTACCAATGTTGTTTGGTGAAATTTCAACATAACAGCATTGTGTTTGTGTATGCACAACGTCAGAGTAATCCATGCATTTTTAGATGTAAACTGTAAGGCTGGCTGAAGGAAGAATGTTGAAACACAAATGCAGTAAGTTCAGATGTTATTGTAAATGGCAACTTTTTTCACAGAAATGAATGCTAATCAATAGCTCTTATCTAAATGTCTCGCCTAATGAGCACACCAAGTTCAAAAACAATCCCCTGATAAATGTGGCCTGCAGGCCATGTCAAAGAAGAATGTTGATGCACAAATGCAATAAATTCAAAGACTGTTGCTAACATCTACAGTTTTTGATGGAAATGAAAAGAAAATCGATAGCTCCTATCTTTGTCACCCTGCATAAGCATACAAAGTTTCAAAACAACCTGATAATGAATGCTCCCACTGAGGCATGCCAAAGGAAGATGTTAATGCACAAATGCACTAAGTTTGAAGGTCATTGCTTGTGGCAATGTTTTTTTGTTGTTTTTTTATGGAAATTCATAAATATAACCTGCAGAGAGTGCAAAAGGGATAAGTTGCTGCACAAATGCAGTAAGTTCAAAGGCTGGTGATAACAACAATAATTTTTTATGGAAATGAAAAAAAATCAATAGCTTACATCTAGAGGTCACCCTGAACACACATGCCAAGTTTCAAAGAGATCCGATCATAAATGTGCCCTGAAGGGTGTGCCAAAGGGAAATATTGAAGTCTGACTAAACTAAGTTCAAAGATCGTTGCTGGCGGCGATAACTCCCATATAGATATCACCCCACAAAAGCACACCAAGTTTTCAAGCGATCCAATCATAAATGTGTCCTGCAGGGTGTGTCAAAGGGAAATATTGATGCATAACTGCACAAAGTTTTTACTAAGTTCATCAGAGGTCGTTGCCAATGGCAACTATTTTTGACGGAAATAGAAGAAAATCGATAGCTCCCATTTAGAGGTCACCCCAAACAAGCACACTAAGTTTCAAAATGATCCGGTCAAAAATGTGCACTGTAGGGTGCGCCAAATGGAAATATTGATGCATAACTCCACAAACTTCATTGAAGGTCGGTTCCAGCGGCAACATTTTTTTGACAGAAATTGAAGAAAATCAATAGCTCCCATCTAGAGGTAACCCCAAACAAACATACCAAGTTTCAAACCATTCTGATCATAAATGTGCCCTGTAGGGAGTGCAAAGGAATATACTGATGCGCAACTAAACTAAGTTCAAAGGTTGTTGCCAGCGGAAACATTTTTCGACGGAAATGGAAGAAAATTGATAGCTCCCACCTAGAGCGCACCCCAAACAAGCATGGTAGGTTTCAAAACAATTCGATCATAAGTCTGCCCTGTATGGTGTGCCAAAGGGAAATATTGAGGTCTGACTTAACTAATTCTATAAGAACGTTGCCAGCACCAACATTTTTTTGACAGAAATGGGAGAAAATATATAGCTCCCATCTAGAGCCCAAACAAGCATACAAAGTTTCAAACCGATCCAATCATAAATGTGCCCTGTAGGGCATGCCAAAGGAATATATTGATGCCTGACTAACCTTAGTTCAAAGGTCATTGCCAGCGGCAACATTTTTTTATGGAAATGGGAGAAAATCAATAACTCCCATCTAGAGGTCACTCAAATAAGCATGCCAGATTTCTAAGCAATCTGATCATAAATGTGCCTTGTAGGGTGTGCCAA
Organism: Pictodentalium vernedei; assembly: GCA_031216915.1. NCBI lineage: Eukaryota > Metazoa > Mollusca > Scaphopoda > Dentaliida > Dentaliidae > Pictodentalium > Pictodentalium vernedei. Next base: position 666,424,470 of record CM062297.1, on the reverse strand, counting down.
AGGGAAATATTGAGGTCTGACTAAACTAAGTTCTAAGAATGTTGCCAGCGGCAACATTTTTATATAGAAATGGAAGAAAATCAATAGCTCCCATCTAGAGGTCACCCAAAACAAGCATACCAAGTTTCAAAGCGATCCGATAATAAATGTGCCCTGCAGGGTGTGCCAAAGGGAAATTTTGATGCTTAACTGCACTAAGTTCATCAAAGGTCATTGCCAGTGGCAACATTTGTTGGCCGATGTTGAAGAAAATCAATAGCTCCCATCTAGACGTCACCCCAAACAAGCATACCAAGTTTCAAAGCGATCCGATAATAAATGTGCCCTGCAGGGTATGCCAAAGGGAAATTTTGATGCATAACTGCACTAAGTTCATCAAAAGTCATTGCCAGAGGCACCATTTCTTGGCGGATGTCGAAGAAAATCAATAGCTCCCATCTAGAGGTAACCCCAAACAAGCATGCCTGGTTTCAAAGCAATCCGATCATAAATGTGCTCTGTAGGGTGTGCCAAAGAGAAATATTGAGGTCTGACTAAACTAAGTTCTAATAACGTTGGCTGCGGCAACATTTTTTGACGGAAATTGAAGAAAATCGATAGCTCCCATCTAGAGGTCACCCCAAACAAGCATACCAAGTTTCAAAGGGATCTGATCATACATGCGACCTGTGAGGTGTGCCAAAGGAAATTGTGGACATACGTACGTACATACGCCGACGGACCAGAAGTGATGGCAATAGCTCAGCTTGACTTTGTCAAGTTGAGCTAAAAATGACAGTTCAAACGCATATGCTGTTCTGTATTTATTGCATGCCTACAGTTTACTAAAAAAAATATTAAAAACACAAATTATTACAAAAATAACCCAAACGGAAAAAAAGAAATAGTTAAATAGTGCTCGCACGTGATCCGTATTGTTCAAGGACAGGACAAGACAAAAAAATTTATTGTTCGCTTTGGTGTTTGCACAAAAAGCATATATTTTATGAAAATAAAAGCACAGGCATGTAATAAAGGCTATTACAGAACGCAAAGAGTGTATTGGTACTCATCCACCTGCCACAGTGGTGGTGGACGTCAGGTGGAGGGGATTAAAGGTCCACGGTGATATAAATTAATGAGAGTTATCAGAAGTCTCTGCCACCGGCTCGCTGAGTGGACAGGATTAAGTAAATTACTAAGTGTCATCATTCGAGTGCACACACCAACAGAATGACCGGACAGGATTAATTTCTTAATTAGCATTATCAACAGTCTTCAAGATTGACTCTTCGTAATAAAATCGGCTGTATAATTCCGCTACGTACAATGCAGGCCTACATACACGTTCTACTCTAGAATTTGAACCTCTCTGACCAGAATTTCAAAACAGTAAACGCTTAGTTTCTATATATATTTTTTTCATAAATAACACTGCAGAATATACAGTATGCGGAGAGCAGATTATAAGCAAATCGCCTGTGCAACGTTATTTTCTCCCATCGTCACTCGTAGCACAGTTGAATCACAGTGACTTTCCAGTGATCAGTTGCATCTAAAATTGCTGGAAAGTCACCACACTCATGTGAGTTAGGGGTTAAGTAACTTAGGAAAGGCAACTGTGTTGGGCAACCATGAAAACACCTGAATGAATCGAATAGATAATCGTATATGCCTGTGGGTGAGCATTCAAAAGATATATACATGTACATTACAAGAGCAATGCTAACGCGTGTGCTGATGCCCCTGAAGGTAGCAAAGTCAGACTTGCATGTAAATAAATAACTTCTGAATGTTTGAAGAGAATTGGTTCATCAAAACGATCCAGTCAAAAATGTGCACTGTAGGATGCGCCAAATGGAAATATTGATGCATAACTCCACAAACTTCATTGAAGGTCGTTTCCAGCGACAACATTTTTTGACAGAAATTGAAGAAAATCGATAGCTCCCATCTAGAGGTAACCCCAAACAAACATGCCAAGTTTCAAAACATTCTGATCATAAATGTGCCCTGTAGGGAGTGCAAAGGAATATATTGATGCGAGACTAAACTAAGTTCAAAGGTTGATGCCAGCGGCAACATTTTTCGAGGAAAATGGAAGAAAATTGATAGCTCCCACCTAGAGCGCACCCCAAACAAGCACGGTAGGTTTCAAAACAATTCGATCATAAGTCTACCCTGTATGGTGTGCAAAGGGAAATATTGAGGTCTGACTTAACTAATTCTATAAGAACGTTGCCAGCACCAACATTTTTTTGACAGAAATGGGAGAAAATCTATAGCTCTCATCTAGAGCCCAAACAAGCATACAAAGTTTCAAACCGATCCGATCATAAATGTGCCCTGTAGGGCATGCCAAAGGAATATATTGATGCCTGACTAACCTTAGTTCAAAGGTCGTTGCCAGCGGCAACATTTTTTTATGGAAATGGGAGAAAATCAATAGCTCCCATCTAGAGGTCACTCCAAACAAGCATGCCAGATTTCTAAGCAATCTGATCATAAATGTGCCCTGTAGGGTGTGCCAAAGGGAAATATTGAGGTCTGACTAAACTAAGTTCTAAGAATGTTGCCAGCGGCAACATTTTTATATAGAAATGGAAGAAAATCGATAGCTCCCATCTAGAGGTCACCCCAAACAAGCATACCAAGTTTCAAAGCGATCCGATAATAAATGTGACCTGCAGGGTGTGCCAAAGGGAAATTTGGAGACTTAACTGCACTAAGTTCATCAAAGGTCATTGCCAGTGGCAACATTTGTTGGCCGATGTTGAAGAAAATCAATAGCTCCCATCTAGACGTCACCCCAAACAAGCATACCAAGTTTCAAAGCGATCCGATAATAAATGTGCCCTGCAGGGTATGCCAAAGGGAAATTTTGATGCATAACTGCACCAAGTTCATCAAAAGTCATTGCCAGAGGCACCATTTCTTGGCGGATGTTGAAGAAAATCAATAGCTCCCATCTAGAGGTAACCCCAAACAAGCATGCCAGGTTTCAAAGCAATCCGATCATAAATGTGCTCTGTAGGGTGTGCCAAAGAGAAATATTGAGGTCTGACTAAACTAAGTTCTAATAACGTTGGCCGCGGCAACATTTTTTGACGGAAATTGAAGAAAATCGATAGCTCCCATCTAGAGGTTACCCCAAACAAGCATACCAAGTTTCAAAGGGATCTGATCATACATGCGACCTGTGAGGTGTGCCAAAGGAAATTGTAGACATACGTACGTACATATGCCGACGGACCAGAAGTGATGGCAATAGCTCAGCTTGACTTTGTCAAGTTGAGCTAAAAATGACAGTTCAAACGCATATGCTGTTCTGTATTAATTGCACGCCTACAGTTTACTAAAAAAAATATTAAAAACACAAATTATTACAAAAATAACCCAAACGGAAAAAAAGAAATAGTTAAATAGTGCTCGCACGTGATCCGTATTGTTCAAGGACAGGACAAGACAAAAAAATTTATTGTTCGCTTTGGTGTTTGCACAAAAAGCATATATTTTATGAAAATAAAAGCACAGGCATGTAATAAAGGCTATTACAGAACGCAAAGAGTGTATTGGTACTCATCCACCTGCCACAGTGTTGGTGGACGTCAGGTGGAGGGGATTAAAGGTCCACGGTGATATAAATTAATGAGAGTTATCAGAAGTCTCTGCCACCGGCTCGCTGAGTGGACAGGATTAAGTAAATTACTAAGTGTCATCATTCGAGTGCACACACCGACAGAATGAGCGGACAGGATTAATTTCTTAATTAGCATTATCAACAGTCTTCAAGATTGACTCTTTGTAATAAAATCGGCTGTATAATTCCGCTACGTACAATGCAGGCCTACATACACGTTCTACTCTAGAATTTGAACCTCTCTGACCAGAATTTCAAAACAGTAAACGCTTAGTTTCTATATATATTTTTTTCATAAATAACACTGCAGAATATACAGTATGCGGAGAGCAGATTATAAGCAAATCGCCTGTGCAACGTTATTTTCTCCCATCGTCACTCGTAGAACAGTTGAATCACAGCGACTTTCCAGTGATCAGTTGCATCTAAAATCGCTGGAAAGTCACCACACTCATGTGAGTTAGGGGTTAAGTAACTTAGGAAAGGCAACTGTGTCGGGCAACCATGAAAACACCTGAATGAATCGAATAGATAATCGTATATGCCTGTGGGTGAGCATTCAAAAGATATATACATGTACATTACAAGAGCAACGCTAACGCGTGTGCTGATGCCCCCAAAGGTAGCAAAGTCAGACTTGCATGTAAATAAATAACTTCTGAATGTTTGAAGAGAATTGGTTCATCCAAACAACTTTGAATGAACGGAATTAAAAAACACTACCGGTATGATTCTTGTGTCATCCATATTTATATGAATATATCGATATGTAGTAGGTTAAAATGACATGCAAACCTGCCCTGCAAACGCTAGGCAGCACAGAAATAGTGGACTAGAAAAAATTGGGATGGTGGACTAAAAAAAAAATTGGGCAGCACTTCACCTGTAAGACACTGGCCAGTAAGAATAAAGCTGAAATCGGCATCATATTTATATGGTTATATCGATATGTAGTAGGTTAAAATGACATGCAACCTCCCCACCAAGCACTGGTCAGCACAGAAATAGTGGACTAAAAAAAATTGGGCAGCACTTCCCCCATAGGCACTGGCCAGTAAGAATAAAGCTGAAATTGGCATCCATATTTATATGGTTATATTGATATGTAGTTTAAAATGACATGCAACCTCCCCTGCAAGCACTGGACAGTACAGAAATAGCGGACTACAAAAAAAATCGGGCAGCACTTCCCCAAAAGGCACTGGACAGTAAGAATAAAGCTGAAATTGGGAAATTTGTGATTTTTTAATTCAAAAAGAGGCATGACTCTTGCAAGAACGGTCGGAGTGTACCTCCAAATCGAACTTGACCTGTATTTTGACATTAGTAATAAGCAAATAAAATTTGAAATTGATTGGTGCAGTGATACAATTTTAAATGGTCTGGAACCAAAATCACTATAATTCTTGTGTCATCCATATTTATATGGATATATTTATATGTAGAGGTTAAAATGTCATGCAACCTCCCCTGCAAGCACTGGGCCGCAGAAAAATAATGAACTAAAAAAAAATAATTGGGCAGCACTTTGCCCTATAGGGTATGGTACAATTTACCTTAGTTAGACTGTACCAAACATGAATGGACGAAACGCTAGGTACGAGGGCATCTGTTCCCCCAAGCTGTCCTATCACCATACCAAAGAACATCAAAATCCGACAACTGATGGTCGAGTTATAACACAAAATGTTCGTACGTACGGATGAACGGACGGAGACCTTGACTATATACCTCCTCCAATATTTTTCGGGGGCATAACAAGTGAAAAGTAGTTGTAAGAGTAATCACGGCAAGTGAAAAATCGGGAATTGAAACATGGTTGTGAACTTAACAGAAACATGTTTTCTGTTGCTGAAATGAAGTTATAAGTTCGTTTCTCATGTGATAATATTTAATAATAATATACACGTAATAAACAATCAGGCGACTTGTTTACATTGGAATCAAAACACATAAAATGCGGCAACAAAGTCACCCCCCTTCAACATTTTAAGAGTGAGAAAACGAAAATTTATTTACTGTGTAAATGGCAAGAGATCCGTAGTAAACCCACAGCTGGCCCATGCATTTTCCAAATGGTTCCGAACTTCCGGTATTAGTACTCATGAAAAATATATATAACTTTTTAGTTTGGAGGAAACAGGAGAAAGGACACGATAGTAAAGGATTCTCAAAGTACTCTGAGTATTTACATGTAGGCCTTTGCAACTCTTCGTACACCCTATGCCTGCCCCCACCCCACACCCCAACTATATGCATCTACTCTCAACAATCGGGGATTTCCTAAAACATTAGTCGGGCATGCTCACGTACAGCATGGCCATTTTGGACATGAGTGAATAGATATTCTGATTGTAATCATTTTGTGTGGTGGGTACACAAAAGAATCCCATAAAACAACGATTAATTTTCTTTTCTTTTTTTTCACAATGCAACCCCCACAAAAATTTGCAGCCTTGATTTTCAGGCACATGCAGTCGATTTGACATGACCATTAGGCTACTGAATACCCGGAATTGGAAACAAATTCTCCCCATCTCAGTTTGATCATGGCCCCTATTGTGTTGAAAAAAAAATTTATAAATGTATATCGCCCCCCACCCCCCCACACCCCAAAAAAATCCAAACAAATGAAATCCTCCTACGATTTGGGGGAGCAATAATGTTACTAATGTACATGTTTATATTTGAGGCGACTTGGTGTAGTTTCTTTTAGAAATGTATACTGAGTCAAAAAAGAAAGTATAATAAACTTTGAGGAGCAATTTTTTTAGTATCATCGAATTTAATTCCAAACAAATTATTGAAAATTCATATTTAGAGTCTAGAGGTATGAATTTGCATAATTTCATGTTCTTACTGTTGCCAGCATCACGTCAGGGCATCACAATTCAGACATGGGGTGAAATGAAAAGTTCACACATGCAGTCAATAGCGTGTATGTCCACCGTTTGCCTCTTGGATGGCAAGACATCGACGGTGCATGGATCTGATAAGTCTCAGGATGTCAAACTGTGGTATTTCATTCCACGCCTGCCTTAGAACATGGCGTAATTCGCCTAATGCCTGAAGACCATGAAGTCCTACCCGATCCCAAAGATGTTCTATTGGCGACAAATCTAGCGAAAGTGGGGGGCCAGGGAAGACGTTCGATGCTCTGCTCCTCAAGAAAGTCACGACAGATACACGCCACGTGACATTGGGCATTGTCTTGCTGGAATAACTGCAATCCAACATTAGCCATTAGCGTTGAACAACGGGACAACAACAGCGTTAAGAATTCTGTCCCTTTTTCGGTGTCCATTCAGATTACCATCGATGAAGATCAACTGCATTCCATGGTGCAAGGACATTCCTACCCAAACTATTACACTACCCCACCAAAATGTTGCATTCCCGCATGCAAACATCAGAAAACCGTTATCCTTGTCGGCAATACACTCTTGCCCTACCCCTACCATCGTGAGCCATCACTAAAAAGAGCTGTGCTCCGCTGCTGAGTCCAGCAAACACTTTGACGTACCCATTCCATTCTGACGGTACGATGACGTTGGGTAAGGACTGGTCTGTGGTATGGACGCCTATTTCGGATGCCATGTTCAGCGAGTCTGCTGCAGACAGTTTGTGCATTGATTCTATTGTTAGTTCTACCAGGAGTAATTGCTGCTGTACTCATTGCCGGAAGGAAGCGATCCCGCAAGTGAAACGTCCTGATGTGTCGGTCTTGTGCAGGGGTTATAACTCTTGGACAGCCTGCATGCGGTCGGTCGGCAGTAGTTCCGGTGGTCCTATACCTTCCAAATTAGGGGAGGCAATGATACCGGAAGGTTGGAAGGGTTAATGACTAACTTGAGGGGAGATGGGCTGCACTGTGCTTCACATTATTATTTTAAACGATGCAGACACCGACACTTATTAGTGATAGTATCATGGAGTCAAGAGCAGCGTGGATGTAAACCACAATTTGAAGACCATAAACTGAAGAAACATATAATCAACTTTAGAAGTGGCTCAAAACTGTTGAGTGGATCGACCCACTCAGACCACCGACCTATCGAAAATCTACACATCCAGATTGGCCTGAAATTAAAACGATTCAAAGCACATAACTCATATTTTTTATTGCCTGCTCCCTACAAACATTGTTCTATGTTGACACCTCTGAGTCCAAGGTGTGAAATGAATGTACTAGCCTACTGTGAATGTCGGGAGGCTTATATAATTATCGGCAGCTGTTTGATTCTGTTCCTGGAAACTAATCCCTTTGTGGCGACTATCTCTTAAAAAACTTATTGACACTGGTTTTTAATTACTGAATAAACTACTGTTATTAATAGTCATCATCTGAGCAAACTTGATTGACACGCGACTTATATGTATCCACAGTCATTTTTTTGGGGGTGAGTGCCAAAATTGTCAGCTGTCTGAATTCTATGAATTGTTTCTTGAATTACAAAAAAAACCCAAATAACAAAGAACTCGTTCTGGATTCCAACTGTCTGTGCTATCGCAACAAGGCTCTTATCTATCATATCCATCCAGAGATTAAAGGAACCATTTATCAACCAAAGAAAGAGTACCAAGAAAAAAGGAGTTCTAAGATATATCGCCAAGATTTTCTTTTTTTCAGTCAGTTTGACAGTCAGGCAATGGAGAGTACCAACCATGTACATTGTTTACATGAACTTTTCTGCGCAGTTTCACAGTACATGAATTATCCCGAGTTATATTTATTTATTGATGTTTAAGGTCACATATTTATGCACAATGGCTAATCATGACCGTGACAGTTTTACGGGTGGAGGAAGCCGGAGTACCCGGAGAGAACCACCGAGCAACGATGAGCAGCTGCCAGCTCCCCAACATCGTAACTCCACACTGCAGCACAGGCAGGGTTAGATTGGTTGAAGACATACGTACCATTGACGTGCAGTACGCCTTAGTACACGGCGTCATCGTGCCCCCACATGGGCAATGGGGGTGAAGTGTCTTGCCCAAGGACACAACGCGGTTGCCACAGGTGTGATTCGAACCGAGGACCTCTCGGCTTGCAGCCTGCACCTCTACCTACTGAGCCACCGTGCCCCCAAAAATCCCGAGTTGAATTTCCACTTGGTGGGTGTTTCCAAATGCATCCACTATCTACGTATGGAGTATGAGCTTGCAATCAGTTACTAAACAACTGCAGACAAAATTTGGATTGTCCACAGTATAAGACTAGTTTTAACTGAATATAAAGCGATGGGTCAAGTTGTATTAGGAACGAAAATTACAGTGCACCTCCATGTGTTTGAATGTTGTAGAAAAACTTTGTTCCTGTGGACTAACATGCTTCCTGCTGTATCTTTCAAACATTATTGATGAATAAATAGCTAAAATACACACCATTGCTTTTGTCATTTCAACAGGCATTCCTTTACGAATTTTGTTCAGTACCATATGCATGCAAATGATTCACCCAAAACAACCGCCTGTCTGGTGAGTGAATGTCCAACCACCAAAGCGACTTTTCACTGATTTTTTTTTTCCAGTACAACTGAACGCCAGAACTACATGCCTGATTGGCATTGCTGTTTTTATTTATTTACTTTACTTATTTAAAAATTTCAATTTATTACTTTGATCAATGCCAAGCATTCAACCTGTTCCCAGACTGAACCAGTGATGAGGGTTAATTTAGCACTATTAGTTACAACTTATTATTCAGAATAATCGCTCTCGCGTTTTATTCGCCCAAAACAAAAACGGGTCAATGGCATCTGATTTTGGGGAGGGGTGGAGGCTTTGATTACATTCCAGCCCTGTTCAACTGTCCTAGATGGTGTTGATGTAAAGTGTTCATACGGCAAGATATTATTGATCTTGTGCATCTGCAGTTAATAAAATATCTGCCATCCATCTTCTGGAGTTGGAGCGATCACAAGAAATTAAGTTTGTGACAGTGATCTCCATATTCCGTACCTTAAATACAGTGTTGAATGTCGGTCGACTTTAGCTTACAGACAATACAGATATGTATGTACCTGTTTTCTGTATCTCACGCCAATGTCCCATTGTGTAGGTAATTCTTGTTTTGTCGAGCAGTTTATAAATTATATAAATTTTATAAATCATTTGTGTATATAGCCTACTTTATATAGTAATATGTTTGTTTGTTGGTGGTTAACGTCACATATTTATGCACCATGGCTAATCGTGACACAACATGGAGATGAAGTCAAGTTTAGTCAATCGTTGATCAACATGTTGCCCATTTTAGAGGACTTTCACCCCAAGCATTGGTGACTGGATCCTATTTTACTAGTAAAGCGGAACTGGTTTACCACAGTAAACAAGTGCTGCTTACTTCCCGGGGTTCCCACGGGGAATATAGTAATAATAAAAGAAAATCTGTGCTGATTATCAAGGTACATGTATTATGATGGCTCCTTTTATTTTCGCTTATCTGGCACCTGGAAAGGATTAAGCTTAATTCGAGTAATGTCGTAAATGTGACAATGAATCATCGTTTATTAATCCTGTCCACTCAAGTCAACCACGATCAGCCGGTGGACTATTAATTATAAGTACACCGGCGACAACCCGTGTTTCCACGGGTCCAATGGGTGGCGGCGCCAGTGTCAGTCCACCCAATGGGTGTCAGAGAACCATTACACTGTGTGCGTACTGTACATACTCAATATGATGCAAGTGTTGCACAAGATACAATAAAATAATTTTTTTCTCAAAGTTAAATTTTGACATAGTGTTCTGCCTTTAATATAAGCCTTGTTGTCAAACAACGACAAGTAAATGCTTTTTTTGCCAGTGTCATCTTTTATTTGTTTGTCAAAGTTTTAATTATTTAAAAAATTTTTTTTAAAATATCTTCTTGCTTCAAAAGCTGATCAAAACTCTTTTTTTTCATACTTTGCATGTGTTTAGACAGGTTTTTTGTTTCTTTATACATGTACTGACACATTGTTGCAATATTATGGCATTAATATGGTTCTATAAGCTGGTAAAGTTCTAGAAGCCCATGTTTGGGCTTTAGTTTGAAATGCCAGTACTGCAGTTCAAAGGGTTCATTTACTGAGGATGTGCCATGTATTATCTTTGAAGTGAAATTATTTAGTTTGTGAGGATTAGCCTTGTTACAATTTATGGGAGCGTGCCACTAGGCACTCTCCCATAAACTGTAACAAAACAAAGACATGTAAACAAATTCTGATCATCAAAAATAAATTAGCACCTTTCCAGTTCAGGCAATAGTTGGATAATCAGATTTCCACTTACAACCTGAATGCGCCAATCACATCCACTTACAAAAAGAGGGCAGTTATTGGTGCAAACAATGTCTGCTACTGGTAATAGAACTGTCAAAAAGCAAAACAATTTAGCCTGGAAAATTATTTTCCATATCCATGGATCACATATACTACCAATAACCTGAACTGCAACACAATATCATGACCAATATGTTGGGGCAAAACAAAACAGATTATGTCACCTAAAGAACCTTTCAGATGCATCCATACAAAAATCATTCCAAAAATTATTCTCTTTTATGACATATGTGTCAGAGGGACAAAACATGTACATCCATCGAACTGAATATTTTTGGACCACTTTCTCAGGACTGAAAATTGCTACACAATCAGATACAATCATTAAAAATACTATTCATTTATATCTCCTGTGGTGCAATTTTCTATGTAAAATTTTAAAAGAAAATTATTTTAAAAGAAAATTATTTCCAGAGGGGATGGGGAACACCAACTATTTGAAGGGTACGTCAGGGTACGTAAAAGAATTTTGCAGGACCTTTGAACTTTATTAATTTTGAAAGGCCTGATAATTTTAAGGTACCATATTGCTGTAAGTTGGGTTCTGCAGTAAACAAATGCCTGTAGATTCCTGAGAAACGAGAACTCCTCTTTCTCCTCTTGACAAATATGGTAGTTGCAAGCTTGCAAATACACTACAAGTTGGAAGTAGTTGTAGTAACAACCGCGGTATAATCAGGAATAGAAACGCGGTTGTAAACGTTCAAAAAATGCATTTAGCATTTTTTTCATGGTTACTCTACGGGAAAGTTAAAACATTTATAGTAATTTATATATTTTTTATACTTACCAATGACCCAGACTTAGCTGGTGCTAACTCTAAAATATTTAGGGCCAAACGCAAATTTTACCCCCAATCCCCAAAATTTGCATCGAAAACCGAAAATTACATGTCCTATATGGTCCTCCATACTTTTACTCCACTGTGCATGCGCAGTGTCAAGGAGGTCTTGAAATTGCCATCAAAAGTCATTCTTACAACCAGTGCCTGGTAAGCATTAGGTACTCAGCGGGGAGGTATGAGTTCCCAACTCATGGGAGGGCCATTTCTGTCTGGGTCATTGGTAAGTATAAAAAATATATAAATTACTATAAATTTTTTAACATTTTTATACTGTACCAATGACCCAGACTTAGCTGAATAGTAAAAAGGTTGGAGGGCCTAGGACATAACGAAAATCCAATAGACTCAATTACTATAACAGACCTATCCCCTTAAGGAGAAAAGGAGAGATAGTCTTACATGTATCTTTCTTATTTGTAACAAAAAAGAAAGACACAATACTATTCTGTAATTGAGCACAATAACATCAATGATCTCTAAACATCTAGTATAACCCTTTATGCTAATATTTTTTTTTTTAAGGAAAGCCAATAAAAACAGTTGTCTAGAGAAATGAGACTCTATATACTCATTTAAAAGTGTTCGAGGATTGTATATTAATGATCAATTAATCACGTGATATATACGAATGCTTCACACCAATCAACACTTAAAAAATATTACACAGATGAGTAAACATAGGCTTAACCCTAAAATCATTTCGGAACCGACACGGAATTACTAAGTCCAAGGGAGGTATTCCCTATAAAGCAGGTGACCTAAAGGGAACACCCGCCTCCCCCACCCCCCCCCCCCCCCCTTTCTGGGAAAAGGACTCAATATTCTCAGATACAAAATCATGAAAATGGAGGGCTAACACCAATATGCAGCCCTCATTAAATCTGTAATAACAAAATTAATAGCTTAAGCCCATGAAGTAGAAGAACTCTTACTTCATGAGCTTAAAACTAAAACACAGACTGCTGAATGAAGATATAATCATAAGCAGACTTGACTGTAGATTGAATCCATCTGACCATAGAATGGACCGAAATGTGGAGGAAGCTTCCACGGCATGTCCCACAACAGACGCTTGAGTAAATCAGTCCACAGTCTTGTGGAGATAGAGAAGCTACCAACAGAATTTGCATTAAAATAATTGCACTAGAGCAATATCTGCTGAATCAACAGCGCTGGAAGATATGCATATCTTATTATTCTGTCTAACAAGATCGATAGAGCGTTTACTGAGTGATGCGAGGTTTACATGAAAACGAGTATTTTCAAAAATTGAATGTGCTCGAGTGTGATAAATGGGCATTTTAATTCGTCAAATAAATGTCCATTTATTTGAAATCACACGACAAGCAATTGTCCATTGTCGCTTTTGGCGGATTTTTTATTTCTATTTTGTTGCGTTCCACTTCCAGTCGGAGCTTCACGTGTCGAAACGAAAATAGGTGACTTGTGCGACTCAACAAAACAACCCAGTTTGAAAGTAGGTTACGTCGCTTAGGATGCCGAAAATGTATACACAACGCACGTATTTTATAACACATTATTTTCATTTCAATTTGCTGACGACTGTTAACTGTTGGGCTGTCTATTCCCAGAAAAACACGAATGGAATTGAAACACATGAAAAAAAAGCTTTAGTGATGTCAAGAAAAGCTTTGTACAGGACACAAGTGTGCATGTGGACGATCTTGAAAAAGGGTCCTCCTAAACATCGGAATGACATGAAATGACGCGGAATGACACCAAAATGCCATAAAAATGATGCGGAATGACATTTCTTTTACAAAATACTCGGCCCCAGAATGTATTTTGTTTATTAACTAACAAAGTACCTCCCAAGCAACCTTCTTACATCTGGTCCTGTTCACACTTTCAGACTTAGGAAATTATTAGCTTAGTAGACTTTGTTGAAAGGCAACCACAGGAGGGTGATGGGGGATTGGCACGAAGAAGAGGTGAGGGGTCATGAAGGAGAAGGTAGCAGTGGAGGATTTTCAGTCAATAATTACATTGTAATTTTTTAACCTGGCACAGATGCATCATAGACAACTGGACCTGGATTATTCGTACGTTAATGGAGGACCATAAATTGAAAATATGAAGGGGCGGCGGGGGTGGTACATGAATATTCTTAATTTTCTCCACTTGCCTATGAAGTCTCCCTACATGACTCTGCAGTCTCCCTATTTTTTCTGGAGGGAGACTTGAAGTCTCCCTAAAATTCCCCCCTAGGCTGGTCCCTGGCTCGCGGTCCGGGGGACCTGGACGAGCTAGCTACCGGACTGACAGGCTTCCTCCGTACTATCCTCAGATCCGTCGTTGCTGGGTGTGCACATCTGAAGTTTTATAGGGCTTGCATCATCCAATCTGCTTCCCTGGACCGCAACGGACTAACCCGGATGCTGTACCATTCTTTCCTGGTGAATGGACGCGACACCGGGTGGACTAGCAGGCGATCAATTGCTTTCGATCCTACTAGGGAACTCTTCAGCAATTGTCGTAATACCTTGAGCACTTCCCGCTAGCCCTAATACTGCAATGACGGAGACACACTTATTGAAGACATCACAGAAACATCACTCTGAATTCTGAAAAAGAAACTGATAATATATAGTGACCCTATGGAGAGAGGACCATAATGGACCCCTCACCGCTAATAAAATACCGTGACACACATCTCCAACGTTGTCATATCAATCAACACACACAGAGCAAGAATTAATGTGACTACATTGCCTATAAGAAACACAATGAACTTGTGAATAAGAGGAAGATATCCTCGCATTACGAATGAAGAATATTTTTTCCAACCAGAAAAAATATACAACGTCATATTACTCCAACTAACCCATGAAATAAATATACATAATATATTAATTCATTATAACATTTCAAAAGAAAATAATTTTCAAAAAAAAAAATTTTGGAAAAAATTTTCAGAAGAGCCCAAGTTTCCAATGGGAACATTGAGCCCAAAGGATCCCAAAAAAGCCTAAGTGAGGACAAAAATTTTAATCATTTTGAAAAATTAATGTAACACTTACGGACAATATTAATGTATCTTGCTATGAACTAAATTAAGCAGAAGACAAGTAATCACTGTCAGAGGTTACAGTTGTCAACACAAGCAAAAGTGTCAACAAACCGGAAACATGACTCCAGGCACTGAAACAAACATAGCCCGAAATCAGTTACCAATTTAAACACTATCTGATGCAAAACAGAGGCTTCCAGAGAAGAAACTGCAGAACATCAGATGGTAGATGCAGACCAAAACGCCTAAACACCCCTAGGGTGAGGACGTAAACATGGGGGAAAAACAGAAAATAATTCTGTTACCATGCCAAAACTCCCAAGAAATTTTAGTAATAAACATTACAAAAAATAAGCCAAAAGCATGGGAGAATAGCTAGGGGGGAATAAAGGAAAGGGAGAGAGGGAACACTAATTAAACAATGGAACAATCATAGCAAGAATGACCACAACAAGTTCATGCCTCGAAAATAGGTAACATGAAATAATTTCGTAAAAAAATTTTAAGTTACAGCCCTGAACATTTGTTTCCACTGTTTTTTCCTCTCCACCTTCTATTTCCACCATATATCCACCATTTCTCTCATAATTATGCGTCTGGCATCTTTAAAACTGAGATTTACAAGCACAAATAACAGTGAAGTGTAACTGTATTGAGGGCCAAACAAAGAATGACTTTTGGCGGCAATTTCGAGACCTCCTTGACACTATGCATGCGCAGTGGAGTAAAAGTATGGAGGACCATATAGGACATGTAATTTTTGGTTTTAGATGCAAATTTTGGGGATTGGGGGGTAAAATTTGCGTTTGGCCCTAAATATTTTAGAGTTAGCACCAGCTAAGTCTGGGTCATTGGTACAGTATAAAAATATCATTTATCCTTTCATTTCTAGTCCCGTTTATAAATGATGATAACGTTTGGCGGCTCACTCGCTTGACCTGTAAATTCGGCAAATACAACTGAGAATACATCTGTTGCCCAATGCCATACTACTAAAAATAAATAAACGAGCCTGAAAAACAAGATAATGTTACAGGCAGAGGAAGGTCTGTAAATATATACTGGTTAGTTATATTTCTATTTGTTTTATACCACCACCCACACCCCCCCCCCCCCCCCACCCTGCCCCCTCAGAAAATGCTAACATAGGAGTTATGGACAGAAAAATGACATCAACATAGTTATGCATCAATGGTCCCTCCCACCAACTCCCAATACTCCATTTCACATCTCCGCCCTCTATTGCGCTATTCAACAAAACTCAGGCGATTAAATGTCCAAAGTTTCCAATTTGATAGAAAAAAAGATACTTGTTATTTCAACGCCTCAGGACGCGTGTCCTCCTGTCGTCTTGAATGACCTGATGCCGTAATACGCTTAGCTATGTCGGATGTCATTTACCACTGAATAAAGGCTTCAGTGCCCCTGTATATGACACCCCACCCCTTTCCCCTCCATGCACATCCCATCTTCTCATTCTGAACTCTGAAGAACTATAGACAGTTCCAAACATAACACATACATGTGCAAACCCCAGGTTTTTACATGTAACTCCCTTATCATATGGATGTCACTTTAGGGTAAATTGATATTCTGTTCGCTTTCCTTCATTGGACAAAGATGTTCATGTGATAAAAAAAAAAACTTAATGAGTTTTAGTTATTTATTCACCATAATATTAAAAAAAGTGTGCCGATTTCTTAGGGAAGAGATTGCCAAAAAACTAACGCACATGTCGATTGTACGTGACAAGATCGTTGCTCAACACATGCATCCGGGAACCAAGACAATTCGTCCCTATCCAGTTTGACCCATACACTGCACTTGAATTTTTCGTTTGAAATAATGAAACTAAACTTCAAATGCTCACCTGGACCAAGTTGTCCTAAACTGTAAGGGTTATGGGTATGGAGAAAATGTAATCTGAATGAACCATATGACAGATTCGCCAGCAATTTTTTTGTCCAGTTGTTTCAACTGCTCAGTTTGGAAAATATTGGACATTTCATTTTTTTTCTATTTTTAACGCCAGGTGTTCCCATGGGGAACCACAAAACATTTTAGGGCGTGAATGAAGTACTTAGGGTTAACTAATGCCACATATAAAATTTGGTTCAAATCGCTCCATTGGTTCTTGAAATAGAAATTTTCAGGGGAGCTCAAAAGTCAGCCCATCCCCTGGAGAGCCCAAATATGGACCTATCAACTTTCTTTGAACACCTTTTAATCTTGAACACCAGAGGAAGTTTCATACCAAATATCAAAGCATTCCCACTTGTGGTTAATGAGAAGACGATTTTTAATGAATTTCATGATATTTGGGCATAAGCCCAAGCCCAAAAAGGCAGAAACCCCATTTGAACAAAACTAATACAGAATACCCCCAGGATGATGTGGCCCATATATGTTTCAATTTTGGCCATTGGTTTGTGAGGAGAAGATATTTTTAAAAAGGTAAACATGTATTCTTTTCCCCATTATTTATTTATTTATTTATTGGTGTTTAAGGTCACACATTTTGGCACAATGGCTAATCATGACCGCAGCAGTTTTACGGGTGGAGGAAGCCGGAGTACCCGAAGAGAACCACCAAGCAACGGCGAGCAACTGTCAGCTCCCCAACATACAAACTCCACACAAGCAGGGTTAGCATTGGTTGAAGACAGGTGCACTATTGGCGTGATTTACGTCTTAGTACACAACGTCACCGTGCCCCCATGTAGGCAATGGGGGTGAAGTGTCTTGCCCAAGGACACAACACGGTTGCCGAGGACCTCTCAGCTTGCAGCCTGCACCTCTACCTACTGAGCCACCGCACCCACTCTTTTCCCCATTGACTTCAGCGTTAAAAAATGCTGAGTCATCGTATTTTCATAACACCAAAAACAGATCATATGACAGATTCGCCAGCAATTTTTTTGTCCAATTGTTTCAACTGCTCAGAAGAAAGCTTCATACCAAATACAAAACCTCTAGTCCATGCAGTTTGGGAAATATTGGACTTTTCATTTTTGTTCTATTTTTAGCTCCAGGAGTTCCCATGGGGAAACCGCAAAAATTTTTTGGGCATGAATGAAGTACTTAGGGTCAACTAATGCCACATATAAAATTTGGTTCAAATCGTTCCATTGGTTCTTGAAATAGAAATTTTCAGGGGAGCTCAAAAGTGAGCCCATCCCCTGGAGAGCCCAAATATGGACCTATAAACTTTCTTTGAACAACTTTTAGTCTTGAACACCAGAGGAAGTTTCATACCAAATATCAAAGCATTCCCACTTGTGGTTCATGAGAAGAAGATTTTTAAAGAATTTCATCATATTTGGGCATAAGACCAAGCCCAAAAAGGGCGGAGATCCCATTTGAACAACTTTAAAACTGAATACCCCCAAGATGATGTGGTCCATATATGTTTCAATTCGGGCCATTGGTTTGTGAGGAGAACATTGTTTTGAAAAAGCTAAAGAACGATGGACGACGGACGCCAAGTGATGGCAATAGCTCACACTGACTTTCAGTCAGGTGAGCTAACAAACTTGAGTTTCTTCATCTAGAGAACTTGTCCCCTCCTCCCACACTCCCTGAAAATTTTGCCATTGAATATTGCGAGCGCAGTGGCACCCTTTTGAGAGATTCCACCCCAAACATGCACAGAATAAGGGTGTTTGGGTTGAGGAGACACTACTGCCGGTTTACCACATTTTCTGTAACCAAAATAATTCATTTTTTGCCTCAAAACCAAAGCTTACGACCCTTCACTGGAACAGACTCAACCAGCTTGTTCCGAATAGGGGGTCATAAGTTAAAAAAATAATAGTAAAAACAAGAGGCCCCAAGGAGCCTTAATCAATCGCCGGCCAAAGTGGTTCAAAGAAGAATTTGCGCTCACATTCAGTTAGACATGGTTCATCAACACTACAAAGGAATGAAGTCATGAGAGACAAATTTTATGGAACTAGGGACATGGCTTGAACAAACTAGCATCTTACCCCCCCCCAAGGATGCTGCATACCAAATATCAAAATCATTCATCTGCTGTATCTGAAGAATAAGATTTTTAAAGAAAATTCCTCATTTTGAACTAAGTTATCATTCGGGCTCCCACAGTGAGCCCAAATATGAACTCAGGGATTTGGCTTGAACAAACTTGAATCTCACCCCCTAAGGATGCTGCATGCCAAATATCAAAACATTCCGACTGCTGAATCTGAAGAAGAAGATTTTTAAAGGAAAATTCCTCACATTGACTAAGTTATAATTCGGGCTCCCACAGGGAGCACAAATATGGACCCAGGGACTTGGCTTTAACAAACTTGAATCTCACCCCCCTAACGATGCTACACAACACATATCAAAACATTCCGACTGCTGGATCTGAAGAAGAAGATTTTTTAAGAAAAATTCCTCATTTCGAACTAAGTTACAATTCAAGCTCCCACAGTGAGCCCAAATATGGACCTACGGACATGGCTTGAACAAACTTGAATCTCACCCCCCTAAGGATGCTGCATAACAAATATCAAAACATTCCGATTGCTGGATCTGAAGAAAAAGTTTTTTAAAGAAAATTCCTCATTTTGAACTAAGTTATAATTCGGGCTCCCACAGTGAGCCCAAATATGAACCCAGGGACTTGGCTTGAACAAACTTGAATCTCACCCCCCTAAGGATGTTGCATACCAAATATCAAAACATTCTGACTGCTGGATCTGAAGAAGAAGATTTTTTTTTAAATTCCTCATTTTGAACTAAGTTATAATTCAGGCTCCCACAGTGAGCCCAAATATGAACCCAGGGACTTGGCTTGAACAAACTTGAATCTCACCCCCCCTAAGCATGCTGCATACCCAATATCAAAAGATTCTGCCTGCTGGATCTTGAGAAGAAGATTTTTAAAGAAATTTGCCTGAAATGCACCAAGTTCAAATTTGGGCTCCTATACTCAGCCCAAATATGAGCCCAGGGGGCCGATTTGAACAAACTTGAATCAGATCACCCCACAATGTTGCATACCAAATATCAAAAGATTCTGCCTGCTGGAGCTGGAGAAGAAGATTTTTTAAGAAATTTGCCTAAAATGCACTTAGTTCGAATTCGAGCTTCTATACTGAGCCCAAATATAAATCCAGGTGGCCGATTTGAACAAACTTGAATCAGATCCACCCCACAATGTTGCATACCAAATATCAAAAGATTCTGCCTGCTGGATCTGGAGAAGAAGATTTTTTAAGAAATTTGCCTGAAATGCATTAAGTTTGAATTCGAGCTTCTATAGTGAGCCCAAATATGAATCCAGGGGGCAATTTGAACAAACTTGAATCAGATCCACCCCACAATGTTGCATACCAAATATCAAAAGATTCTGCCTGCTGGATCTGGAAAAGAAGATTTTTGAAGAAATTTGCCTGAAATGCACTAAGTTCGAATTTGGGCTTCTATACTGAGCCCAAATATGAATCCAGGGAGCCAATTTGAACAAACTTGAATCAGATCCAACCCACAATGTTGCATACCAAATATTAAAAGATTCTGTGTGCTGGATCTGGAGAAGAAGATTTTTAAAGTAATTTGCCTGAAATGCACTAATTTCAAATTTGGGCTCCTATACTGAGCCCAAATATGAACCCAGGGGGCCAATTTGAACAAACTTGAATCAGATCCACCCCACAATGTTGCATACCAAATATCAAAAGATTCTGCCTGCTGGATCTGGAGAAGAAGATTTTTTAAGAAATTTGCCTGAAATGCACTAAGTTTGAATTCAAGCTTCTATATTGAGCCCAAATATGAATCCAGGGGGTCGACTTGAACAAACTTGAATCAGATCCACCCCACAATGTTGCATACCAAATATCAAAAGATTCTGCCTGCTTGATCTGGAGAAGAAGATTTTTAAAGAAATTTGCCTGAAATGCACTAAGTTCAAATTTGGGCTCCTATACTGAGCCCAAATATGAACCCAGGGGGCCAGTTTGAACAAACTTGAATCAGATCCACCCCACAATGTTGCATACCAAATATCAAAAGATTCTGCCTGCTGGATCTGGAGAAGAAGATTTTTTAAGAAATTTGCCTGAAATGCACTAAGTTCGAATTCAAGCTTCTATAGTGAGCCCAAATATGAATCCAGGGGATCGATTTGAACAAACTTGAATCAGATCCACCCCACAATGTTGCATACCAAATATCAAAAGATTCTGCCTGCTGGATCTGGAGAAGAAGATTTTTTAAGAAATTTGCCTGAAATGCTCTAAGTTCGAATTCAGGCTTCTATACTGAGCCCAAATATGAATCCAGGGGGCCGATTTGAACAAACTTGAATCAGATCTACCCCACAATGTTGCATACCAAATATCAAAAGATTCTGCCTGCTGAATCTGGAGAAGAAGATTTTTTAAGAAATTTGCCTGAAATGCACTAAGTTCGAATTTGGGCTTCTATAGTGAGCCCAAATATGAATCCAGGGGGCCGATTTGAACAAACTTGAATCAGATCCACCCCATAATACTGTATACCAAATATCCAATGATTCTGCCCACTTGTGTGGGAGAAGAAGATTTTTTAGTAATTTCTCTAATATACAAAGGGTGCTATCGGAGTTATGCCCCCTATGGAGCCCCAAGTGGGCATGTCCATTTCATTTGAACAAACTTGAATTGACATATGGTAATGAACATCCATACCAAGTTTCGAGCAAATCAACCTAGCAGTTTCAGAGGAGAAGTCGTTTGAAAAATGTTCGCGACGCCAGACGAACGACGATGATGGACGACGACGACGATGGACGGCAAGTGATAAGTTTAGCTCCCTTCGGTTAGCTAACAAGAAATCTAAATGGCAATATAATAACTAGAAATTTAACCAATTCAGAGACTGAACTGGTTCAGTTCCTTGTTGCATTATGGGAGAAACTGTCACTTAAAATTTCAGCATTTTGACCTAAGTGTGCAGGGGTTTGAAGCAAGGGCTGGGTGGGTATGACTCAATATGTCGGAGAAGCAGTGAATAGCACAGGCAGAACTGGAATCTGAAAAAAAGGTTTTAACCACACTGTGATGCTTTCTTGTCATGGTTATAAATGAATTATTTATTTTTTTTCAGTGTTTAAAGTCACTTTCCACATCTATGGCAAAATCATGACTGCAGCCCAAAAATAAAATCAGCTTTAACCAATCATTTGTACATTAGCAAGATTTCTGACCATGGACCACCAGGTCCATGTCTGGCTATCTGATGGTCCTCAAACATAAAATGTATCCATTGGGTCCAGAAAATAAGAGCATGGGTGAATGACCACAGTTAAAGTCTCTATAGTTGGCCAATTTTGTATCAAATAAGGTGAAGTGGAAATAATAATGGATGAAGCCAAGCAAGACCCAATACTCTAGTCACAAAGCCTCTTATGTTACTGTATTCATCAACTAAAGGCTCTGTAACATATTTATTAACCCTTTACCCAATTCACACAATATCAAAATTTGTTATTTTAATTATTTTTTTCAACTTGTTTTTTAACAAAATTTCAACAAAACAATATCATGTGCTCCTCATCAGAACGGGCTCAACGATGAGGGGTCACATCTGTTTTTGTTGAAATTTTTTTTAACATTTTTTTTTCTAGTGCTCTACTTGTAAATTATGTTGGCAGATGCATCCAACTCATTAGGTAAAGGGTTGAGCCAGTGTACTCGAACAAAATCCATGTTCTTTTGACAAAAACTGACCAAGAAGCTCACTTACACACCTCTAAGCTGAGTTATCATTCACGCTTTCCCTGTCACAAGCCTTGTAAATCACCCCAAAGCTTCACAAAATACCCTGCAGGATGATAGTACACAATTCTGTAACATGATAAACAGTGCATTAATACTGCGCTCTACTTTTCCAAGGAAGTGAGATATCAAAATAATTTCTGGCCAAGAATCCTCATAAAACTTGAAATACTAAACATTACAAATGGCATTTTTGTCTACATTCTTTAGTCATTTCAAACTGACGTATGATAAAAATTTTATAAACGTAACTTAGGACAAGATTAATCATGTCAAATACATTGCCCTACCTCTTACTGTGGCTATATGAGCAGCTCCTGCAAAAGTAACAGCAAAGGGAATAGCTGAAAAAGTGAAAAAAAGAGATTTGAATGATATTTATATCTTATTAATAAGTCCCAGCACACTGATATCGATACATGTATCTCAAAATTTCAAACAGCAATTTTTTCCCAAATAGAAATATAACCAATTCATCTTATTGGACAATTCTCATTGAGCTCTGTCAAACAAGACTGAATAGAGAACAGCACTTTCCATGTTAAATTAATGATGTATGCCCCCCTCCCCCTCACCCCCACCAACAAATCACACAAGGAACATTAGTAGCGCACAAGCCTTGTCAAATAATGGCTGAAGTGAACTCGATTCAACATTAAATAAATCAATATTGATGTATTATGCACTTGACCATTGATGTTAGAATTAACTTTTATAGTAAATGACAAGTGAATCTGAGTTAAAAATAAAACTTTAGGTAAAGAACCAGTTGAAATGTGACTGTGTGCAAAACTAATCAAGTTGCATATGTTCACTGTTTTGCAAATTCGAAATGTGACTGTGTACAGACTTAACTAGTTGAGTGCTAGAAGCCACTTTCGTGGCTCTATTGACAAGGGAAACACAAAGTGTGGGCCACTGCCCCCGGCCCGCAGGCATGTTTGAAGTAGCCTTAAAGGTATTGTGGGACATAAAAAGTTGAAAGGGAAAAAGGGCCATAACTCTGGAATAAATTATTGGACGGAACCCGTTCCTTATGCATATCCGTTCCCACATGCAGGTCTATCAGCATACCCAACGTAGATCCAAATCTGACCGATGGCTTTGAAATTACAATGCAAAATGGTTGCTTCTACAGACAGACGGATGGACAGACAGACAGAGGACTTAACTAGATACTGCCGAATCCTCCTTCGGAGGTTGGGGGCATAAAAGTGCTAGAAGTCACTTTAGTGGCTTTACACTGTATGCATTGCTTGATGTATGATCAGCAGTAGAACAATTTTTCACATAAAATTGTTTGGTTGCAATTTATTGGCACACTCCAATAAATTATAACAAAACATTTATTAACAAAATCTTGCTAAACTAAGCTTCCTTGTGCTGGTAGCAGGGTATCTTTGAAAAAATACCCAAGTTTCAAATCATGTTTGAAAAATAATTTAACCAGTTAATGAAGTAGCATATTTTCATTGCTTTGCAAATATGATTTCGTAAATTTTCGTTGTCGATAAAAGCAATGCATATTGTAAGATATTCATGTCAATATAAAGTATAGTCAACAACAGCCATTTTGGAGTTTGCAAAGTTGAGTTACATATTCGGAAATAAGTGAAATAAGAAGCATTTGACAGTACAGGAGGGCCCACTTAATTGGATATCTTTTAACTGAATAACCCTGTTAACTGAATATAATTTCCCAACACAAAACCATTTACCATACCTCCAGTACACATTTGACCTGTTAATTGAATATAGGTTATAGAGTAAACTCCTGTTAATTGAATAAAAAATCTTGTGACATGTCGAGAAATTACCCTGACTCTCCCCAGTTTTCCTTTGTTTACAGATCTATTTGGCCTCAGTACATCCAATTCAGGAATTTAATCTATTATATCTTGTTTGACAGAGCTTGTGGAGCTCTGTCAAACAAGATATAATAGAATAAATGCTAAGTTTATCTCTAAAATACAGGAAAGTGTCACAATCCCTGATAACTGAATACTCCTGTTAACTGAATAATTTTCATTGGCAAAGTGGCTATTCAATTAACAGGGTTCCACTGTATCACTCTTCACCATGGTCTCGCCATTTTGCTACACATGTGTTTATTGTTTTGTAAATAAAGGTAATGTGAGAGGGGCATTCAAAATGGAAGATGCTGATAAATTGCTTCTAGAAATTTAGTATGTTATGGGTTAACATGTACTGAGATATATAAAATACACAGATCACAGTTCATCAAAACCTTTTAAAGCTTAATGTTTTTCCCCCCTGGGGGGGGGGAGATATCCAGGGGGGGGGGGAGATATCCTGCTACACCGGTATTTATTATGTTTCTGAAATAAAAACCTAACCACTATTTGGGCCCAATTCCAATTTCTGGCAAACTTTGTGACTTTTGGAAAGCATACTTTAAAATGTTGTGAGAAGAAATTTCCAAAATACTAGTTAATTTACAACAGTGTTAGGGTTTAATCCAAAGGCTTTTGGGGACTGTCTTTCTGCCCCATTCTCAATGTGGAATAGATAGAAAAATTCCCAATTGAACTGATTGTGTTTTTGCTTGTCTTACCATCAACCAGTAATCCTATTCAATCTGCACAGACTTCAACATCTGAACACATTACATGCATACAAATATGAACCCAGGGACTTGATCTGAACAAACTTGAATCTGCCCTCCCCACCCCCTCCCACACTTAGGATGCTGTGTACCAAACATCACAAGATTTTGACTGACCTATGAATCTTCAACACACAAGGAAGCATACCAAATTTCAAAGATTATAACTGGTGGTTTATGAGAAGAAGATTTTAATAGAATTTCAGGCTTTTCAGACACTTCCCCAGCCCATGGGCTTAGCAACTTCTACCCAACAAGCTTGGAAGGATATGCCATAAAAATAATTTGTGCCAAGTTGGTTGGGTGTGAGCCAGAGATCCTGAAGAAGAAGATATACAAAGCTGACAGACAGCAGATGTCAATTAATGGCAATGACAGCTCATGCAGACTTTCAGTCAAGTGTCTTACATTATTAATATGGCGACTATTCTTTTCAAATTTTTGTGCTGGGTTTGTTTTTTCACGCTATATACATGTACTGTTGCAATGCAGTTTGAAAAAGAAAGGAAGTTCCTATAATAATCCACTACTCAAAATTCAGCAAATCTACATACTTCTTTTATATAATCTTTCATGTTTACATTCCTCAAGAACTCTTTTTTCCTCAGGTGTCAGATGATCAAGTGGAAAATAATGCTCTTCCTGAAAAGAAACACATTTTTACTCCATTACTTTCAGGCAACAACTGACATACATTCTAAGCCTTCACCTAATATAAGATGGCACAATGGTTTTCCAACATGTAAATACACAGAATGACACACACGTGTGAATGCTTAATTGATATGGCACGAGTGCCAGCATGGAAGGATAGAACGAGAGGCCACAGGACTTGTAGTATGGCTCTCATAGCACAAGGCGTCCCCTTGAATGGGAATTTCAGCGACCATGTTATTTTTATAGCCTGTCTATTCTATCTAGTTCCACGATCCGGTTGTTGCATAGAAAATCTCTGGGGCAAAATATGAAATTTAACCCTTTTTCTTATGCTACCCCACTCCATTTTAATGCATTTTCCGTGCTTGCTTGTGTATCATAGATCATCCCACATTCTCAAAATTAAGAAAACGAAGCAGCTTCACTCCCATGATTCGTGAGGCAGACTCTGAATTGTTATGAAAAATAGTCACAAGTTGCCCGAAAGTTGCATTACGTTTGTTCTATGTCATTTTTCATTTGAGTGCATAGAAAATTTTGTCGATTCAGTGAAGTTTGTCTGTGTCGTTTACATTTACTTCCAATATTGCAGCCAATACTATGCATGTCATACATTTTTGTAACCTGTAGCATATTTACAACAAACTGATACCACTATGAAGGCTGTCAGACAATTTAGATAAGAATACCGCCCAAAAACTTAATCCTACCCCCAAAACGTTATTTTGCCGCATTTTCTTTTATTTGGGGGGAGGGGGGGGGGGGGGGGATTTAACAGAACAATCGCGTAAATTTTTATTGTATCTGGATCAGATAGTGTTTTCAACCTCTATATCGTACATTTAGATGGCCACTTATATCCAAAATTCCTACCAAAATGATCACCAGAAGACCAAAAATTGTGATTTTTTTTCGTCAGTGTTTTCCAAATTTGCCATCATAAAACAAGCTAGTTGGACTCAGGATCGACCAACTCTCCACTTTATTATACAAAAGGTGCCTCTTTCCGAGTAATTTAGGTTAGGTTTTTCCGGGCCGACCCATCATTCTGTGTGGTGTGTAAATTATTGCGAACTGACCAAATCGGCGTTGGACCAATGGCGATTAACCATGTACCGAAGAAGGGTTACTGAAGATGTTTGCCCAGTCCTTTCACTATAATAACTGATTAACAACCACCAACTCCGCCAGAATACCATATTTCATATTTCCGCTCAGCTATCAGAAGGTTCTGTTTTTCTGTTAACACTTTAACTGTTCCATATTTACAGTACAACGTCTGCTCATATTGACTGCCTTCTGATTTTCCAGAAACAGAGAAACACACACAGTACGTACAATAATGAACTTAGAGATTTATTATTTCTGGAATATCAACGACTGAAAAATATGTTGTTGACATCAAAATTTTATGTCTATCCCTGACCCAAGTGACAGCCCATCCCTCGGTTTTCACTTGTGGTACGAATTGAGGTGATAAAGTCGTGAGAAGATTATTGTCCACAACTCACGCTCAATTTTGTACAATTCTACGGGACACCAAACGAACAATAATTGAAATGGTAATTCGCCGTGACATAATTCTACTCATATAAAATAAAGTCTACTCTGCTGAAAACTTTTAATATTGTAATTGCTAATGTTTAAACATGTATTCCAAATTAGATTAATCTTATTCCTAACCAATGATCTCATTTATCATTTCAGGTGATGATGGCAAATTCCGTCCTGACGAAACTGAAACACATTGACACAATAACCTGTATTATTCATTTCCCAGCGTTGGGGCAAGAAGACTCCAAAATAACTTCGCTAACAGATGCGAGCTACCAAAAACTTCTACAGTGCAAACAAAATCTCGAATGTGTGGGTCGTTTCGCAGATCTTTGTGCGGGGATTCCCATTCGAATGTATGATTCTGAAAAACATGGATATCACAGGTCATGCTACGCGAAGTTCACACACCCTCGGAACACAGCTCCGCCCACTGAGGCAGCAGAAAGTTGCAGTAGCAGTGAGAGCAGATACCAACTGCACCCAAAAGACAGACAGGGACATAGTGAAATTTTATTCCCGGGGAAATTGACAACAAAAGAAACAGCTACCAACACAGATCATCACAAAAAGTGCGGAAGAATCCATGAAGAAGGCTGCACTGATGAAAGGGGATACGGAAATGGTAGCATTGATATCCACGGAAGACCTTATCGCAAAGGAATTTTGTAAGAATGAAAAGTGCTACGAAGACAACACTCGTATTATTCCGCAGGATGATGCCTGTGGCAAACAGGGGTTCGACGATTGTGTTTCAACGAATGACTCGAAGTTTGCCGATGTGTGTAAATTCGCAGACGTGCATGTTCTTGGGCTACACCAAAGCCTCTCCATTGATATTCTAAATAAAATGATGGACATTTCTGTTGAGAGACACTATCGTTCTAAACTCAAACATAGACTTCAACTGACTTATGGAGATGCACTAACTTTCGTGACAGTTTTTCCAAATAAACCACAAGTTGTGATGAGAACAAATATGTTTAACGGGACACCAAAGGACATTGTCCAAATAAGTGGAGAATTTATTTTAGGGCACGCCGCCAAGCTTTTGAGGACTCACAAAGTGGATTTCATCAGCAGTGTGCCGGATTTGAAATGGCCACCGTCTCCAGAAAGTCTCGGTGTACAAGAACGCATCCCACCGCTCTTGGTTATTTATTTATTTATTTATTGGTGTTTAAGGTCACATACTTATGCACAATGGCTAATCGTGACCGTGACAGTTTTACGGGTGGAGGAAGCCGGAGTACCCGGAGAGAACCACCGAGCAACGACGAGCAGCTGTCAGCTCTCCAACATCGTAACTCTGAACTCTGCACCGCAGCACAGGCAGGGTTAGATTGGTTGAAGACATGCGCACCATCGACGTGCAGTACGCCTCACCGCTCTTGGTAACTAATTTTATTGAAGGCATCCTGAAGCCAACTGATCAATGGAAAATCTGCGTTGCAGACAGAACAACCTCCATGGCAAAGTCTATAGCCCAAGATCTTATATATGGCATATCAAGTGGTACTTTTATCACAGAGAAGCACGCGCTGTTAGGTGTTGTAATCCATAATCTGACAGGGAAGAAAACTCCAGCCCAAATCCTGTCGAAACTAGGCCATGCTCTAGACTACAATGTAGTGTGTGAAATAAAAACAGCATTGGCGGAACAATCGGTTGAATTCCACAAACATGCACAACTGTTGCCATTGCAGCCATCCACGGATTCCTCTACTGTTCTTACACATTTCTGGGTGGACAATTTCGACTATAACATCGAGACCCTAACAGGACACGGTACGGTTCACAGCACTTGTGGTACTGATTGCCTTCCAAGAGGAATTGGAAAACTCAGTTTACAGACCGGCAAATGTTGAACTACCTCGCTCGAATCGTAGATCGTTTGCTTTCCCTCATCGAGAACTTGAACTTCGGCGTGTGAATCCAAAGCTTGAGCCCCCAGAGATTCAGACTGTGGCGAGTGACATAATTCCCAAGGATGCAGCTGTAAACTGTCAGAAAAAGTTGATGATTTGGAAAATTGGGAGAGCGAAAAACGGTTGTTCCAATTTTTGGTGGCTGGATAAGTTTGATATCCACTGACAGAAGCATGCCAGACTGCAATACGTTCATTACATACCTACCTCCTATACATAACTCAATAAATGAATACTCTACTGTTGTAGAGTACCTATCATGTGTCCAGACATTCGCACGACAAGCAAACATGCCATGTGTGCACATAACGCTCGATGTTGGGGCTGCCTCCAAGGCCTACCAAACAGTATGGAACTATCGAGAGGACTTTTCAGATATGGTCATTCATCTGGGTGACTTCCATCTCATGTTGGAGCTGTTCAGTATTATGGGAACTCTAGTTAGTGGTAGTGGTTTTGAAGATGTAGTATTACAAGCTGGCCTATGCGCTTCAGGTAGTATGAACGGTGTTCTAAAGGGAAAGCAATACAATAGGTGTTGGATGGTGCATGAACATTTTGCCGATGCATTGGAACATCTTTTGTTTGAGAAGTTTTCAGTCGACCAACCCATTCCAAAGATTATTTCTGACTTGCTAAAATTCAACCAGCCCGTGGAATTGGCAGTGGTGCTTGACAACAAGTCCCTGGTTGAGCTCTGGAAATCGTACAAGCATTTTAGGAAGCAAGTTTGCGATGGTCTCGTCGGTAGAACTTCTCAATTTTGGTTGCGTTATCTTGATATAATGGACATCTTACAGATGATTCACAGTTCCCTCAAAGAAAGTGACTTCCACCTTCGGTTACAATGCTGGCAAATGTCTCTACCATTGTTTTTCGCCTTCAACAAGCAGAATTACATTTGGTATGGCTCCATGTATGTGCAGACACTTAAAACACTCTGCTCGCTGCACCCGGAAGCCAAGGCAAGCATCGAGAATAAAGGAATCTCTGTTCATCGGGGATGTGGTAAAGTCGGGAGGCAAGCAACGGACCAGGCCGGCGAACAAACGTACAACCGGAGTGCTAAAGTTGCTGGAGGTATTAAAGAATTTGCATGGAATAGGTCTACCTATGATAAATGGGTTTTAAACCGACCACAAGTTGCCAAGTTCAAAGAAGCGCTGCTTCATATTGTTGACAATGATGCTTCGAATACTGATGGGCACCCAGACTGCAAGCAACATCGCATAGTTCAGTCCGAGAAAAGAGTGACAGAAGTATTGCGCGTGCTTAAGGAGGAGTTCTTTAACCCTTTCAGCGAGGAGCTGGATAGTGAGAAACTGTACAATTTATCCTCAGGAGCTCCAGTTCCCAATGAAGTTGCCATCGATACTGAGTGTATCTTTGACCATGGCGAGGAAGCAAGGGCAAAGTTCTTCAAACAACGGCTAGACAGTTCAAATGTAAATTTTTTCACCCCAATAACCAGACTCAAGCGAGGTTCATTCGAAAACGCAAACAAACAGATGAAAGTTTCATCGAAAGGCAAAACGAAGGAGCTTGCCATACAGAGAGATATACTTGGTAAGTTGTTGGCTTACTCAAACAAGCGAAATGTTGTAATAGATATTGACAGAGTCCTGTCCTACTGCAATGGGTCTGTTCCTCTCTGTCTTGCACATCCCGACGGAACACGAAGAAAGACAACAAAAAGTGTTCTTTTAGATGTATTAGTTCAGAGTTGTAACATCATTAACTCTGGAGATCTGCCAGCTAGAGTGTATCGGCATTTGTGATCGATCTTATGGCAACTGTGCGAATGGTACACCCTGTGCCACCAACGTTCAAAGAGCTGGCTCTCCACCTATTCAAGACATTCCCAAATGGATACAAACGGATAGATGTGATTGCCGATACCTACAAAGGCGCTTCAAAGCAGATGAAAGATCCAGTAGAGGTCAGAGTGCGCGATACGTCATTGGTGGCCCAAAGTCAAAGGTCCCAAGGAATTTCAACGAGTTTCTGACTAACGGGACGAACAACGAACGCATGATTGACATAATATTGATGGTGTGGAGAGAAAACCGTCAAATGCTTCTCCGCACAGGCCAAACGCTGTTCTTCTCTGCTAGGGATCAGTGTTATGTGATCAGTAAAACCTTGGTTAGTGTCGTAGAGGAGCAATCTTCTGATCACGAGGAGGCGGACACCAAAATAGCCTTACACGTTGATTACATTTTTAAATCTGACCCTGGGCCAGTTGTTGTTCGTTCGCCATCTGGAGATACCGACATCGCCGTGATTCTCATCGGATGCTTTCCCGATTTGAGTCATGATATTTACCTTGACAATGGTCACAGGAACTTGAGGAAGATAATCAAAATTAAAGACTGTTCTTTGTCCCGAGAAGTAAAACTCTGTTTGATAGGTTTCCATGCTTTTACTGGAAACGATTATGTTTCAGCAATGTTTGGGAAAGGGAAGAAGGTATGCTTTAAAGTTTTACAGAACAATAACAAATACATAAGTGCATTTGCCAGCTTTGGCTCAGATTGGAGCATTCCATCTATCGATGGAGATATCGAAGACTATACATCGAAGCTGTATGGGAAAAAGAGACCAACTGCTGTGAATGAAACACGCCGGCAAATATTCTGGGAAAATTATCATGGCAAGGGGAAGGTCGTTGATCTTTCATTGCTTCTTCCATGTTATGACAGTCTCCTTCTCCATGCCAAACGAGCCAACTATGTCTCATGAGTGTGGCGTTTGTCAACGGTTGCAATAATGAACACACCTAGTCCATGTTCAAATGGATGGACAGACAAAATTAATGTTCTGTGGACCGAAACGCCATTCCCAACAGACTTTTCGTCTATACTGATCGAGTGTGCAGAAGAGAATGCTGATGAATGTGGAAGTGATGACTCTGATAGTGAAAGCGACACAGACAGTGAGGATTCCGACGAGTCCTAGGATCTGAGAAGTGACTTTCTTAGAATTCAAATTCACTCAAGTATACGAACACACCCATCGATAGTATCGTCTTATTTCATTTCGGCTTGCAAACGAAAGTATCATGACGTTGACAGTAACTAACTGTTGACATGTGGGGGGAGGGGGGGGTGGGGGGTTGTGTCGTTTGCAGTCTCGTTTGAATTGTCATACAACCTCCATAATATAATGATGACTCAATAAAAGATTTTCTCATGAAAAGCTGTCCAATAACACTTAGCAAGAATTATTGGGATTTGGGATATTTGTTTCCTATGGATTGGGATTGGAAGGCAAAAAATGCCAAAAAAAAACTTTTTTCAAATTTATGGGGCCATTTTGTCAGCATCTGCGAACACGGAAGTTCATATTTGGAGCTAATTTTGATGCCATTCATCCTAAAACATCAATTATATGCGCTAGTTATGCTATTTGAAACTTAACATTGCTGCTGCCTGCATATAACTTGATGTTGATTGGCCAAAGTCACGTTAAGCGCAATTGTCCTTCAAGACATTATAATTACAGTCAAATTGATAAGTCAACGCCAGAAAAAGCAACCCAAATGATAGGAAAGGGTCACCCAGTATACATTGATAAAGTTTTGATGAATCTTGACTTACTGTTTTATTTTATGATGACTCTGGCAAAAAATTACGAAAAAACGCAAGTTTAGGGCTTCTGGTGGCCATCTTGGATTTAGGTGGCCATGCATAGCCTGAAATGTACTACAATTTCCTTGCAAATATGGTAATCATACGCACAGATCCGGATACACTAAAAATTTACGCGCTCGTTCTGTTAAATCCCCCCCCCCCCCCCCCCCAAAAAAAAACCCAAAATGCGGCAAAATAACGTTTTGGGGGTAGGGTTAAGTTTTTGGGCAGTATTCTTATCTACATTGTTCGACAGCCTTCATAGTGGTATCCGTTTATTGTAAATATACTACAGGTTACAAAAATGTATGACATGCATAGTATTGGCTGCAATACTGGCAGTAAATGTAAACGACACAGCCAAACTTCACTGAATCGACAGAATTTTCTGTGCCTTCGAATGAAAAATGACGTCATAGAACAAACGTAATGCGACTTTCGGGCAACTTCTGCCTATTTTTCATAACAATTCAGTGTCTGCCTCACGAATCATGGGAGAGAATCTGCTTCGTTTTCTTAATTTTGAGAATGTGGGATGATCTATGATACACGAGCAAGCACAGAAAATGCATTAAAATGGAGTGGGGTAGCATAAGAAAAAGGGTTAAATTTCATATTTTGCCCCAGAGATTTTCTACGCAACAACCGGATCGTGGAACTAGAATAGATAGGCTATAAAAATAACATGGTCACTGAAATTCTCGTTAGAGGGGCCACCTTGTGCTATGAGAGCCCATACTATTGAGTTTTATCTTTACTACGATGGCATAAGTGCCATATTGTTTAACCCATTCACATGGGTGAATCGTTCTGTGTTTATTACATGCCTTCACGTCTATAAAAACAATTATTAGTAGGACACTCAGTAATTCATTTGACAACTACCATCAAAGGGAACACATTTTATCACAAACCAAACTTGCAAGGGAACCTGTGTTACTATTTCGTCCCCCGAGTTCCAATGGGCCTACTGGCACACAGAACACATTGGAACTAGGGGGATGATTTTTGGTTATCGCTTGCAATTCAAATTGTAATTGCAGTGCACGATTTGTAGAAAATTCCAGTGAAATTTTGCTTCTATTTAAAAATAGTCTGTCAACAATTTCCGTTTCGCACATATGTGCGGAACAGATTTTCATTTTCTGCATGATTTAGTTTTGCTGTAGATGGGGATTACATTGAACAGGCATGTAATAAATAACCACCTTTGCACTACAAAAGTTCATATCTGACATCATCTGGACACCATACTTTCCATTTTTTTCTCTCTGAGTTCTAATCATCTTCACTTTAGTCTATTTATCTACATGTATTGATGTTTATCACACAATTACCATCAAATAGCCTATTACGGAAAATGTAGTGGACAAGATATCTAATATGGGAATGGCGTCAGAAATCAGCATCAATATTGTAACATTGTGAGTGAGTTGGTTTCTGAAGTGGAATTGAATTAATCTTCTCTTGTTTTTTATTAACTGTCGACCTAATGCAAATAGCAGATGGCATTTGGAGAAATAATTTCCTGAATACTAAACATTTTCATTTTATGTCTCTAAAACATAGCTTATGACCCTCACTGGAATATGCTCGGTGACGACGGTGAGTTCATTCCATTGAGAGATCATGAGCTATGCTTTGGAGGCAAAAATTGAAAGAAAAAAATTTGGATGACGAGTTTTGTGAACAGCACTGGCCAGCTTTAGTCATTATGTTAGTTAAAAGTTTAAATTACACAATATGTGATAAAAAAAATCTCAAACTCATCACAATTTGACACGAAATTTCTGAACCTCATTCACTAAAACTGATTTTAGTAAACTTGGTACAGAAATTTCATATTAATCGCATCAAATTAAAGATCTTCTATTGCATGTGACTTCCAGCATCTACAAATGTAGCTAAATCATGACTGCAACACAAGTATAAAAATCAAGGTTTACACACCGCTAAAAGCCACATGTAAGCTGCCCTTTTTAGAGTACTTCCTATCTCAGGGATGAGAGTGGAAGGTATCTAAATTATCTAAAATAAGCTGATACTCTCATAATTCAAACCGAAAGTTTGTGAAAGTGAGTTTAGTCAATTGTTTATACCCATGTTGCCCATTTTAGAGGACTTCCACCCCAAGCATTGGTGACTGGGTCCTATTTTACCAATAAGATTGAGCTTGTTTACCACAGTAAACACGCATTGCTTCTCTTGCTGGGGTTCCCTCGGGAAGAAAATGATGTTTCTTCAGAAAGTAAGTCAAGAAGACATAACATTAAGGTAAAACTGGGTAGTCATTTTATTTCTATAAATCTAGAAAGAAAATGTTCAAACAGGCATTTAATCTATCATATCCATGAGCTCTGCCAAACAAGATATAATAGAATAAATGCCATGTTTATCTCTAAAATACACGAAAGTGACAGCATCCCTGTTAATTGAATAGACCTGTTAATTGAATAATTTTCACTGGAAAAGTGGCTATTTGGTTAACAGGGTTTCACTGAAAATATTTATTCATTTATTCATTTACTAGGATTTAAGGACACTTTTGCCAGCCAAGGTCACCTCGTGTCGGACAGTTTTATGAGTGGAAGAAGCCGGAATTCCTGGAGAAAATCACCAAGCAGCAGAGAGCAACTGCCAGAATCCACACACGGCACACAGACTAACTCCACACATGACTGAACTTGTTGCATTGCTAAATCCACTTGTTGCAATGCTGTAATGGTGGTGATACATGTTATCAATGTGATTGTTACATGTACATACATCTTGGCAGAGGGAGAATTGGCAAAGGGAATGGAACCATTCAATGGATCATCTGCCTCCATAGAAGAAATGGTGAAGATGACTGCTCACTCTCACTGTTGTATTATCTGTGTTAACCCTTAAGATTAATTTACATCAATAACTACTGTATATAATGATAACTTGAACAAATGT
Organism: Pictodentalium vernedei; assembly: GCA_031216915.1. Classification (NCBI taxonomy): domain Eukaryota; kingdom Metazoa; phylum Mollusca; class Scaphopoda; order Dentaliida; family Dentaliidae; genus Pictodentalium; species Pictodentalium vernedei. Next base: position 666,388,545 of record CM062297.1, on the reverse strand, counting down.
TCTCCGACTTGACTAATATTTGCCATACAGGTCTTTTGCAATATCTTAAGTGAGTTCAGAAACTGGCCCGACCCAATTTTTTGTTACAGAGTTATGGGTCCTAATTAGTCATTTTTTTATGAATTGCGAGCACATTGGGGTGAATAAGTTGAACAAATGTTCTCCGATTTTACTAATATTTGCCACACAGGTCTTTTGCAATAATATCTCAAGCAAGTTTGAAAACTGGCCTGGCTCGATTTTTCGTTACAGAGTTATAGACCTTAATTAGTAAATTTTCACAAATTTGAGCTCATTAGCACAATAATTTGAACAAACATTTTCCGATTTGACTAATATTGGCCATTCAGGTCTTTTGCAATAATATCTCAAGCAAGTTTGAAAACTGTCTGGCCCGATTTTTCATTGCAGAGTTATGGGCCTTAATTGGTCAATTTTTACAAATTTTGAGCTCGTTAGCACAAAAACTTAACAAATGTTCTAGATCCGATTTGATTAATATTTGCCATACAGGTCTTTTGCAATAATATCTCAAGCAAGTTTAAAAACAGGCCCGGCAGGGTTTCTTGTTATAGAGTTATGGGCCTTATTTAGTCATTTTTTACAAATTTTGAGCTCGGTATCAATTTTTACGAATTTTGAGCTCAACAAAATGACTTTTCTGATTTCAATAGAGAGTGCATGAAGAACATAGCCACAACTCGACAACTTGAACAAATTTTGAGGTGCTAATCGAGTTGTGGCAACTTTATTTGCACAAAATTGAATTGAAATATGTAATGGAACATTCATACCTCATTTGCTTCAATTGGCCCACTTGATAATGTAAAATCCATGATGTATGGCAGATGCCAGCCTAGGGGGTAAATTGACGGAGAAGTCACTTCTCTCTCAACAGACTTTTGGGAGAGGTCAACTGAAAACAGAGAGAAGTGGGCCAGAATGAGAAGTATGAATAATGGGCTTCTGCATGTTTGCTCCATTATATAGTTTTCTCGCATGTAAACACTTACAAAAGCTGAGAGAAATAAAGAGAGACAAAAAAAACACAGGTTATCGTATTTATTTAAAAAAAAAACATCTGCAAAAAATCAATTTCAGGAACATTCCCCCGCCCTTCAATTCCACGGACTTAATAACAGTCTCACATTCCAATCTCAGCATAGTTGTTCCCCACCATACATGTGATTTTGTGTGATTAAGCATGATTTTGAGTGACTGTGTGCATTTTCAGTTGATTGCATGTCATTTCATGTCACAGGAATATTTAGGCATTAGAGCTGTGCGGTATACCAAATTTTTGGTATGGTTTCGGTATTATAGGGATACTAAAAACTGTACCGAAACCAAATCAAAATATTGCTCATTTCAGTATTTATATTTTTCTGCAAAATTGACAGAAAGTCAACTCATCAAGGTAGATCATAACTCTAAAAGCCTGTAGGCCTCATATTTTGATTGAATTGATAAGAAAACGTGCAAATGTGAACTAAACGTGCAAATGTGAACTAAATGTGCAAATGTGAACTTTGTAAGCACCAGGTAGAAGCAGATACTGCAAATACGTCAAAGAAAGAAATAAAAATGTGATGGCAGAAAAACGAAAAATGACAAATTGTTAGCTTGGTACTTCCATTTCTGAAGAACTACACCCCGGTTCCAGTGTTCCTAACATTCAGGCTAATTCAATATATTTTCTGGAAATTACTGTGAGATTTATTCACGGGGAACATTAGGGGTCGGGTGGTTGGTTACCTGGTTGACAATTGGTTGGAAATAATCCACTGGTATTGACAATGCAATATTTTGACAACTCGACATACAAACGGTAATAATGCCTGTGGTTATCGCTTCTCGGTGATTTTTATAGCATTTCTTTCAATTCAGCATTGTTATATTATGTTCGAGATACTTTTAACAACTTGTCACTTTATTAAAATACAAGCCCCCAAGCTTTAATACCCGATCATCTGCTTTATATTGTTTCGAATAAATAATTTATACTGCACACTAGTGCACACTGAAAAGACATGATTCACCTAAATTTTAAGACATTAAAAAACAATGTATGGAAGCCAACAGGTGATATGAGATTTAGCATTATCAAAGTTCATTTGATCGATTGAGGCGTAGCAAATGCTTTGAAAATGATTTGCAGCTAATATTAGTAAGTCTCTGTACATTCTTTTCTCATAGAAATTGAAAATGTGCCCTAATTTATCATGGAAACTCATGGATTCTCTGAAATTTTCAGAAACCAGAAGTATAGTTAGTGAACACTGGTAGCGCGATTCCACTCAAAATACCCTATAATTTCAACTAGATGAATGTCATAAAGCATGTTATTTTACATGTTTATCACGGATGAAACCAAACAATGAAAGGTGGATGACACCATGTCATTGACACATTGCATAGTTGGCAATGATGCACAATGTTTTCACAACTGGGATTATCATAGAGAGATTAATTGCAGTTGCTTTACTTCAGTTTACTTGCATATTTGTGTGGATATTGGACACTGGATTCACAGGACAGTGGACATTAATCTTATTGCCACTTTGAAAAATAAGGAGGGAAGGACTGACCAAGAGTGTCAATACTAATGAAAACTTATTGTAAAGCTTTGAAGGTGAAGAACCTATGCTATGTTTCTTTTACCTGATTCAATGGGCGTGGGCATGGTATGAAGGACATAGAGGCCAACTGATTATCTTAGCAAGTTATTTAATGAATCACTCGATTCAGTGTGATGGTTCACACTGAATCGAGTGATTCATTAAATAACTTGCTACACTAATCAGTTATCGAAGTTGAATTAACTTGTCAAGTCTATGAGATGTCAGCGCTGAACCTCTTAAGTTACTATATGGTTGAATGTTGGGAAATTGGGTCAGTTTGCAACTACTTTCAGTGTTCTGTGCATATACCGAATACCGTACCAAAACCGGGGTATTTACCTGAAAAATACCAATATCGATACCGAACATGAAATTTCAATACCACACAGCTCTATTAGGCATACCCATATCGAAAGGTAACATCAATGCCTGCATTTATTTCTGGAACATTCTCTCAGAAAATACTTTTTAAAAAAGGCTTTCATATCCAAATAATAAAAAACAACATACCACCGATAAGTTGTTTTCAACCAAGTCGGTATTTAATTTAGATGCTATAAAAGTAAGAGAAATTTGTTTACTTTGAAGTTCCATAAATTCAAATTAAATATACACAAATTATACATCAAAATGAAGGTTGTGATGTATAGAATACAAAAATATATGCAGTCAACTCAAGGAGTTGACAGCAGGCACAAAATATTTCCCGGAAGTCTGCTACCGTAGTTGTACAAGAACTGATAAAATAATATTTCAGAACTCATGGCCAAATGTGCTTCAGATATCCAAGAACAAAGCTAGAAAACAAAATTCTTCAAAATGCAGCAACAGAGACGGATGGGGGTAAATTTTGTTTTTGTTGTCTCTTTGTTTACATTTTGGTCAAGGTCATCTTGACCAAAAAAGCATTGATATACAATGCCATCGAAGATCAAATAATGACAAAGATCACCTTCATACTACACACTATTATTATATGGAGACTGCATAGTTGCCATATTACTTGCAAGGATCAAGACACCTGTTTGGATGTCTTAGAATTACACGATTGTGTTTCGATGAAAATCCATTGTGTTGTGTGATATGTGCATGTCCATCGGCCATGGTACCATGCTGTCCTTTCCCCAAATGCAGTCCTGTTGCTGCATCATAAAGTGTTTTGAATGCCTAGCTTTGTTATTGGATACCTGAAGCATATTTGGCCATGAATTGTTCTCCGGAAGTATTTTTTTTATTATCAGTTCTGGTACGAACATGGTAGCAGACTTCCAGGAACCACTGATGCCTGGTGTCAACTCTGTGAATTGATTGCATATATTTTTCATGTTTTTTTCATCACAACTTTCATTTTGATGTATAATTTGTGTATATTTAATTTGAATTTATGGAATATCAGAAGTGGGAATTTCAAAGTTAACAAATTACCCTTACTGACATGGCAAAGATGTATGTATTTTGTTCGTAAGGAATGATGGCTGAATCGGCCCATGGACCAGGTTTTTGTGGGGATGATTTAGGCACCCAAATGATTATTCTCGTTCGACCAAATTAAATGCAAAATGGTTGAAATAAAGACTTGCAGGATTCCTCTTTTCATTTCCACTTTGGGGTAAATTGACCCAATTTATAAGGCGACTGACTGGTAACCATTCAAATGCTGAAAACATTCCATCAAAGTGAGCAAAGTTTTTGCCCAGCCTTTCAAGTTTAACAAAAATGTGACCTCAGTGTCACATTGAATGACTGATCTATTTTTAAAGTCAAGATTTTTTTAACCTAGACATTACCACTTTTATGTCACAACTGCACAGTGTGACTGCTCCGTATTATGGGAAGTGGTACATGTAGCTTATCACATGTAAAAAGTTTGAATGACCTGTGAACCAAAACCCCCCTTTTTTGCATTATCTATTGGTTTTAATTTTAGTTGCTATGAATATTATATAATGTAAATTATATCAAACAAACAAACATTATTTAATACATCCAACAAATTGGCTTTTAAATGGTTATTTTTTAAAATTGTGTTCAAAATTCACCTAACTTCAAGGTAGACTGAATTTTCACAAGGAAATTCAGAATCGCTTTTTACTGAAGACAGAGTGAAGTTTGCCGATCCGAGACGACTTCTTCGACCAAGATACCCTACCTGCTGGTCTCTGACAGATGGAAGGACAAACAACGATGGTTGGTGTAGCAAAATCGATCAGTAAAGCTCCCATTGATCTTTGCACAAGTGAGCTAATTATAGAATGAAATGCTTTGGGTGATAAATTTTGGTGGTAGGTCTTGGGGGTAGCGGGAGGGAGATTTTTTATTCTTGGTTTGGAAAAATTGTGATGATTGTAAAGGCAACACTTCTGGTTTTGCAACACATACATGCATAGTGTTCTACATGTATATTCTCCGGGACGTTGCATGAGGGAAGGTCCTACCCACATCATTCATCAAATTTACAATAGCTAAAAATCGAAGCCCTAAATTGGAAAAAAAAGTTAAAAATTTCAGACAAGGCTACTGGAATTTTTCGAGATGTGTCAAGGGCTTGGACAAAATATGGAGTTTAGACTGAAAACAAGTGAAAGTCCTCCAAATACAGAAGGGGATAGTAAGGGAATTTCCCACTTCTTGGAAATTATGTAGTTTTAGTCAGAATTTTGACTGGGTGGGGAGGGGGATTCAGTGGCATGGCCATGGGGGGACTGAGGGATGTCCACTTTCTCTCAAAGTTGGTCCTCCAAATATGTCCAAAAATTGTATAAAAATCGTAGGGGGTTAGGTCCATGGGGGGTGGAGGTGGGGGTGGGGGAGCAAGTTGTAGATTGTTTTTTTTTAATATATAACTGTTATACCCCCCATATTATATCAAGATTGATATGTCCTTAGTTGATAATTCTACACAAATGATATTTTTCTGGAGGCATGTTTTGTTTTCACAGTAGGGCAGATTCTAGCTGGTGTGACTCATTTGCACTAAGTGACCTTTGTGTGTATCTACATGTAAACATGTTTATATCTAAGGTGGCACAGAAACTATTTTTAGATCATTGTACATATAGCTGTTAATTGTTTAAGTAGGTCATCCTTGTTTACATCAATTAAAACAGAATCACCTAGAAACTGATAGAAAACAGAATATTCAAGAACATTCTATCTGATAACTATTTAAACCCATGTCAACAGAATTCAATTTTCATGGTCACATCATTTTCATGGTCATTCGCACCTTGGACTCCGAGGTGCTAACAACTTGACAATGGAGCTCCCACTTGTAATCCAAGAGACACTCGTCAGAGTGAAGGCTACCCTTGCCACCACCTGGAGTATCCAGGTGCTCAAGGGTAAAATTCACCTGACAGTGGATTTTGACAGAGAATCTGAACAAACGTCCTTGGAGAGGTGTAGCACCTTTCGTGAGGGGATTTCCCCTCACACTGGTCACCCTCCTAGTGACACGGATAAGCAGGACAAAGGCCGCCGGAGTAGTACAGCCACCAAGAAGAAGAAGAGGACGAGAAAGAAGGGACCCTCCGCCAGACGACGAGATGCCCGCCAAATGACAGAGTTCTTGGGGAAGAAGAAGGAAAAGGAAGAGAAGGAGGCAAGTGAGGGCATCAAAAGGGCAACTCCTGTCACCCCTGAACAACCCTTGTCCAACCCGGTACCCCCCTTCCAGAAGGAGGGTCCGGAGGACTGAGGGTCGTCAGGCGACAGTTCATTCTCCAGCTCATCAGACTCTTCATCTGAAGAGGAGATGGAGGAGGATGCTCTGTCACTGGTGCAGGAAGCTGTCTCAGATGACGCACCTTCCACCCCTCCAGCTCTTGCTTCTCCAGCTTCTTTGGACCAGGAGTCCAACCAGGAGGAGAGCTTCCCGGAGTCCGCGGAGGCATTCCTTGGGGAGGAGATCGAGGACGACAACATCCGAGCCAAAGCCCAAGAGGAATATAGCTTCTATGTATCCAGAAAGTTCCCAGCACACTCAGTCAGGACAATCCTCACAATATATTCAAAAAACTCCAGGAAATCTCAAGAAGAAACAGCTGCTAGGACCAGGCCATTCACTACCAAGGAACCTACTAATCCTCCAGATCCAACAACGCCACCAACATCTATCTCTCCAACACATCCTCCTCCCACCAAGAAAAACCACAAGAGACACAGATGCCGCTGAACACCTTAACTCTTTCCCTCCTCTCCCACGCTCTGACATGACAAAATTATACAGCCAACAAGGGTCGAAAGGGGCTTGTTCCCCATACCGTCCCTGCGCGCCTTCGGCGCATTAAACCATTCCATTCGCAGTTCATTCAAAAACTCATTTTTCAGAAAGACATGATCATTTCAGAAAAACTCTTTTCAGTTAAAATAGAAATTGTATTCATAACAGAGCAGTTGTTTCGATTGGAGATTATTATTGTTCTAGGACAGTGCATTTATTATAGAAGCAGTGCTTCTTTGTGAATTTGGAAAAATGATTCCAAAAGAGAATTTTGCAGAGAATTTATTCATCGTGTGAAAGAGAATTTATACTTTCTGTGAAACACAATATATTTTTGTGAAAAGCCAGGATTCTACTGGATTATTTGAAAATTACCTGTGGCACCAATACTTATTGGATTCTTACTCCATTTGAATTTTGCGGAGCATTTTGTTATATTTTATTGGAGACTGCTGAAATTTCTAAGTGAACATTTTATTACAAATCTACAGGATACTATTTATGAAGACACATTCTTTACAAGATTCTTCACCACTGGATTACTGGATTCTGTCGAACTGTATTTTGGACTAATTCAATAATTGATAAGTACCACTGTTTTTAATTTTTTTTTTTAATTAAATTTCAGAATAATTAAATTAATAGTTATTGTTGCTGATTCTCAGATTTCTTTCTGTTACCAATATCATTTATATTTCCACACCATAATAATAACATAGATATATAACAAATATATCCATCATCATCATCTGACATTACTTATTATAATTATAATTTTATTGATACTGCTCAGTATCTCTGGTGATACTTAAATATAATGTTTTCTTTTCTTGTCATATTTGTTCAGTAACTGACACAGAGATTTGAACAAATGCTATTTGCTGTATTTTTTGTTTTGAAAGCATCTATGAAATGTATGACTGCAACCTCCAACTCCAATACACAGTACCCGCACCATGTAGATAACGGTGTCCTCCTTCTTGCTTCTGGCTGGCTATGCCACTGTGGGGATTAGAAATTTACTGGTAGAGGTCGACACTCCTCAAAAAAGAATAGAGTCTGTAGTAGTCTTTGTATGCCTGACATTGTTTCAACTTTCATGGTGAATGTAGTTTGAGCCATGCGCAGAGCAGCTCGCAAAGTAAGCTCAATAGATAATACGTGAGATTTTACAGTATTTCCATCAGAAATTTCTATAGGCTATGAAATAAAAAATCAGGTTTTTATGCAGACGGCCTGTTTGAATCCCTCCAGAAGTTGGGTGTGAGAGTTTAAAAAAAAATAGCTCTTCATATATTCTAATAATCTTTCAAAATAAGGATCATTCAAAAGTAAATATAAAACATGTGTTTATTATTATGTATTAAAATTTATTTTTTTGGTTTTTTTTGGGGCGCAAACATTTTGTTTGCTTTAACAAGTGTTTACGAGAAATGCAAATTGCGAACCAGAGACCCAAATGGGAAGAACTACTATCAGACGTTTTAGTGTGCTAAATGAGTGCAGATATTTGATATTGACATCACAATGATATATAACACAACATCGAATTTTGCACGATTGTCGCCTGCATTGTTTGTCAACAAACACCGAGGATGAATGATTCACAAATTTTTTGCAGTCGCAAGTAAGTTTGTTATAATTTTATGAAATGAATTACAGCACCGTTCACATTCGAATGGGTTAAATGACAATACTTCTTTATCGTTAAGGTATTTTTAAAAAAAACATTAGGCAAACATATAATTCCACATCTTTCATCCCATTTCTTATTATTATTCACGCATTATATTCAAATTTATTTCCATATTCATATAAATGTATGATTTGAATAATAAATAACAACAAAATGCATCACCACCATCCCCTCCTCCACTGTCCACCTCCAATAAAATAAAAAAGTAAGAATTATTTCAATATTTAACATTTGATCTATTTCCCCACCCCTACATGTATGGATAAAAAACACTTTATTTTTTTTTAAAAAACCCTCATTTTCTAAAGATATTCTTTAGCCCCAAACTGTGTTCGCTTGCAGGTTGCACCTATTTTCATATAGAAATATAGTCTTATTTTGCAGATTTATTTTCATGATCACAATATTAAAAACACTTTGCAAAGCACATCTCCCAGTTTCCACTTAGCTCATAATAAGTTTTATAGATTAAAGAATTAAAAAAAAATATAATTTAATTTTACTGTAACATGAATTAACTTCAAATTATTAAATTAAATGTAACTTTCAATTAGTATTTCCTAAACCGTGTAGATTGTGTCAACCTCAGAAAATTAAAGTGAGTGGATTTTTAGGGGGTTGTGTCAAATGGGGATTTTGTCCAGCAATAATTGTCTTGCGCTGAATGGTCTCTAATGCGAGCGAGATGAACAGATGAAATATTTTTGAGAAATTTTTACTCCAACTCCTAGGGGGCTCTGCAGTCGGGATCCGGTGACTTCAGACCAAGTGACTTCGGCCCAATCAGTAACTTCGGACCACAAAAAGTGATTTTGGCCCAAGTGACTTTGGACCTGATGAATGTGATTTCGGCCTAATCGTATTGGAATACCAACGAGGTGATTTCGGACACACTTTTTTGTCACTTTGACGTGGTGATTTCGGACTTCTCAAGTGTTTTGGACATATGAAATTATAATGTGATTTAAAAAACATTCTGAGTTCATAGGACCAAAATACTTTTTTTTTGAGGGGTGGGGTGGGGGTGGGAGTAGGGGATTATAGACAACTAACAACAAAAATATAAAAAAGTATTTATTAATTTTCAACTAGAACACAGATTTTGAAAAAAAAATTGTACATGATGTTTTACATTGTGCACTTTTATCTTATACTAAGAAAAACAAGAGGCCCCAGGGGGGCCTGAGGGCGCTCACCTGACATGGTAGCCTAAATATCAACCCAGAGAATTGATTTCCACAAGTTGCATCTGCTCCTCCTAATAAAAGCTGAAACCAAATATCCAAATATTCTGACCAGTGGATCTAAAAAAAGATTTTTAAAGAATATTCCTCATATTGAACTAAGTCATAATTCGGGCTCCCACAGGGAGCCCATATATGAACCCAGGGACTTGGCTTTAACAAACATGAAACTCACACCCCTAAGGATTCTGCACACCAATTATCAAAACATTCTGACTGCTGGATCTGAAGAAGAAGATTTTTAAAGAAAATTCCTCATTTTGAACCAAGTTACAATTCGAGCTCCCACAATCAGCCCAAATATGGACCTAGGGACATGGCTTGAACAAGCTTGAATCTTCCCCCCTAAGGATGCTGCATAAAAAATATCAAAAGCATTCATCTGCTGGATCTGAAGATTTTTAAAGAAAATTCCTCATTTTGAACTAAGTTGTCATTCAGGCTCCCATAGTGAGCCCAAATATGAACCAAGGGACTTGGCTTGAACAAACTTGAATCTCAGCCCCCTAAGGTTGCTCCATGCCAAATATCAAAACATTCCAACTGCTGATTCTGAAGAAGAAGATTTTTAAAGAAAAATTCCTCATATTGACTACGTTATAATTTGGGCTCCCACAGGGAGCCCAAATATAGACCCATGGACTTGGCTTTAACACACTTGAATCCCCCCCCCCCCCTCCCAACGATGCTACTCATCACATATCAAACCATTCCGACTGCTGGATCTGAAGAAGAAGATTTTTTAAGAAAATTCCTCAATTCGAACAAAGTTACAATTTAAGCTCCCAAAGTGAGCCCAAATATGGACCTAGGGACATGGCTTGAACAAACTTGCATCTCACCCCCTAAGGATGCTACATACCAAATATCACAAGATTCTGCCTGCTGGATCTTGAGAAGAAGATTTTCAAAGAAATTAGCCTGAAATGCACTAAGTTCAAATTTGGGCTCCTATACTGAGACCAAATATAAACCCAGGGGGCCGATTTGACCAAACTTGAATCAGATCCACCCCACAATATTGCATACCAAATATCACAAGATTCTGCCTGCTGGATCTGGAGAAGATTTTTGAAGAAATTTGCCTGAAATGCACTAAGTTTGAATTTGGGCTTCTATAGTGAGCCCAAATATGAATCCAGGTGGCCGATTTGAACAAATTGGAATCAGATCCACCCCACAATGTTGCAAACCAAATATCAAAAGATTCTGCCTGCAGGATCTGGAGAAGATTTTTTGAAGAAATTTGCCTGAAATGCACTAAGTTCGAATTCGAGCTTCTATAGTGAGCCCAAATATGAATCTAGGGAGCCGATTTGAACAAAATAGAATCAGATCCACCCCACAATGTTGCATACCAAATATCAAAAGATTCTGCCTGCTGGATCTGGAGAAGAAGATTTTTTAAGAAATTTGCCTGAAAAGCACTAAGTTCAAATTTGGGCTCCTATACTGAGCCCAAATATAAACCCAGGGAGCCGATTTGAACAAACTTGAATCAGATCCACCCCACAATGTTGCATACCCAATATCAAAAGATTCTGCCTGCTGGATCTTGAGAAGAAGATTTTCAAAGAAATTTGCCTGAAATGCACTAAGTTCAAATTTGGGCTCCTATACTGAGCCCAAATATAAACCCAAGGGGCCGATTTGAACAAACTTGAATCAGATCCACCCCACAATGTTGCATACCAAATATCAAAAGATTCTGCCTGCTGGATGTGGAGAAGAAGATTTTCAAAGAAATTTGCCTGAAATGCAGTAAGTTCAAATCTGGGCTCCTATACTGAGCCCAAATATAAACCCAGGGGGCCGATTTGAACAAACTTGAATCAGATCCACCCCACAATGTTGCATGCCAAATATCAAAAGATTCTGCCTGCTGGATCTGGAGAAGAAGATTTTTTTAAGAAATTTGTCTGAAATGCACTAAGTTCGAAATCGGGCTCCTATACTGAGCCCAAATATGAACCCAGGGGGCCGATTTGAACAAACTTGAATCAGATCCACCCTACAATGTTGCATACCAAATATCAAAAGATTCTGCCGGCTGGATCTGGAGAAGAAGATTTTTTAATGTTTTTCCCATTGCCTACAGTGTTAAAAAGTGCTGACTCAGCACTTTTTCAAAGTCCCGAAACTGTACCCTATGATAAAACCGATGGCAATTCTTTTTACCAATTCTTTCTGTTGGTCCTAAGGAAGCTTCACACCATATAAAAATTCTCGGTGCCGTGCAGTTTTGGAGATATGGGCGTTTTAATTTTTTTCTATTTTTAGCTCCTGCGGTTCCCATGGGGCTACCGGAAAAAAAAAAATCAGCATAAATTACGTACTTATGACCCAATAAGCCCTCACATAAAATTTGGTTCAAATCAGCCTCTCGGTTTGGAAAATAGAAATTTTGGGCGGGGCAAAAAATTTTGCCCCTCCCATAACGCCAAGTATAGCCCCACAAACTTCTCTTGAACGAATCTGAGTCTACACCTCAAAAGGAAGCTGCACACCAAATATCAAGTCTCTGCTACTGCTGGTTCATGAGAAGAAGATTTTTTAAGATTTCAGCACACTTTTCGGGTGTGGCCCTACCCACAGGCGAGGCAACTTGATTTGAACAAAATCAAATTGCGATGTCATAACAAACTATTATCTCAAATATCAATTAAATTGGTTCAGCGGTTTGGGAGGAGAAGACGCAAACACCATGTTCACGGACGACGGACGGTGAGTGATCACTATAGCTCTCCTGACTGAAAGTCAGGTGAGCTAATAAGAAAATGTTGTGAAATACAATTACATTCTAAATTATCAACAAGGTTTCATTACTATTATAAGTATCATTTGATATGTGTATCTTGCAGTACAGTCTTAATCCACGCGTGGTCAGTGATGCCCACGCCTGCGTTTATCAGGTAATAAAAATCATCATCAGCAAAATTTTAATCAATGAAGCACTGGGTTATACCCGGTGCTTCATTAATTAAATTTTTGATGATTATTCCTGTAATTGGTGTTTGGAATCTATTATTATTGCGTCCCTGGAAATATTGCTCATCTGTGGAAAGAGACAAGTCCATGGCAGCCATACTGTAGAATAGTAGGGGAACATTAAATATAAAATTGGGGGGTTAATGTCCTGTCTGTGGTGCATTTAGTTTTGAACAAGTCTTCAATAACTTTCTGGCAGACATTTCTCCAGAAATGAAATCATCCCAAGCACTGAACAATTTGGCTTGCAGATTTCTGAATTTTTTCTTTTGCATTCTCACAAGTTTTCTGTCAGAAACAAGTTTCACCTGAATAGACACCAAGTTACTTTCTTCGAACAGTTTATGGATCAAGGTGTAGAAGTGCATTCCTGCTTGGCCAATACAATTCAGTCTACGATGCCAGCCCTCAACATCATTATTTGTGCGAATGCTTTGATTGAACACTGACCAATTTTCTGGAGACCATAAAGAACCCTCTATCCACGTGGCTTTGACATAATCAGCAAACTCTCTCAGCTTTGAACTTGTCACATCACTCTGAAGTTTATTAAACATATACCCTATCTGTTAATGGGGTAAAAACGGTAGAGAAATAAATTTTCTTATAAATGTGTTTGTTGAACTGTCATTCATATACTGTTGAGCTAATCCTACATCCTGCACTTTTCTTTTTAACGCTTGATTCCAATGAAAAGCACACATCATGACGTCTGCTGAAGGGAAGACTCTTTGAACAGCTTTCCAAGCTGCGGCCTCGAAATTGGCAACAACACCCTTAAGTTTAATATCTGACGGCAAGAGATTTTACACACTTGAAAACTTTTTTGTAGTCCTTTTTCTCTTTTTCAAGACATTATTGAACACACAAGGGGAACCTGTTTGATCTTATGAATGCATAGATGCTAAACAACTGGGTGAAGGGTTTTCTTGCAACCTTAAATGTTGAGTCAATATATCACTTTTTGGCCTGTGAAAGAAGTTCCAGTTGGTAGTCTGTGGCAAATACAATATGCTGTCGACTTCCACGGTTGTAGTTTTGAATTAAATGATGAACAATTGCAAAAGAATGATGATTGATGAACAATTTCGACAATACAATCCATTTTTATAGTTTTTCCACATCGTGAGCTTGGACTGGGTTGTTGTTGGAGCGTATAATAACAACTCACCTTCAGTAATCATGGATTTGTTTTCTCTACCAGCAACAACAACATCCTTCCCATGCCAATGATGTGTTCTAGGCTGTGTGTTTTCTCTTTATTGTTTTACTGTTCCAAAATGAGTTCTAATCAAGACTCTATTATAACTATTATAATTATCCACCTTTAGCTCATTGATCATTTCTTACATTATTAAAAACGTGACAAGTAGTTAATATGGCTGGGGTGCAGTGGCATTGTGGTAACCGGTTCTCGTCAGATCATCGAAGTTAAGCAACATCAAGCCTGGTTAGTCCGCGGATGGGTGGCCGTCTGAGGCTCTGAGCGATCGATTCAGACTTCCGCGTTGTCTCCTTGGGCAAGGAACTTAACCCTGATTGTCCACATGGGGGCACGATGATGTTAAATACTAAGGTGTACTGAACGTCGATAGTGCACGTCTTCAACCAATCTAACCCTGCCTGTGCTGCAGTGCGGAGTTACGATGTTGGGGAGCTGGCAGCTGCTCATCGTTGCTCAGTGGTTCTCTCCAAGTACTCCGGCTTTCTCCACCCGATAAATTTTTCACGGTGATGATTAGCCATTGTGCATAAGTATGTGACCTTAAACAACAATAAATAAATAGTTAATATGGCTTTGTTTTTTCACATTGATTTAATAAATATATAAAAATTATTTGGTTCAAAATAACTTCCAAGCTTTCACCTCATTGATCATCTCTTAGAAAGTTAGATTATTTAAAGCATGATGAGTTGTGAGTATGTCTTTTTTCACATTGATTTAACTACCGTATATAAAATTTATTTGGTCCGAAATAACTTTAAGGGGTCGGAAGTCACCAACAGATTTCTGGTCCGAAATCACCAAAATGGGCCGAAGTTACTTGGGCCGAAGTTTAAAAGGTTCGTAATCACTGAAGCTCCTCCAGTCGATATTCGAGACTGACCCTTTCCATTCATTGAATATTCTCTATCCAGTTTCAAGGTCTCCCGACTCCCGAGTAGGATAAACCTACAGTATTTGAAACGAATGATCAAAAACAAAGTTCATCGCACCTTACTTTTTCTGTCGAACTGTTCGTTTTCTGCACGGTGAGGTCTGTCACTCTGCAAATGGTCTGATTTCGAAGCACCTTCGGTGGCCATCTGATCGGTTCTTGCGCGGGAATACAAGTGAGTTCGCACCATCGCAAGTTCGGCCCAAGTTAGTTCGGCCCAAAATTGGTGCGTTCGGCCCAAGTGAGTTCGGACCACCCATATGTGAGTTCGGACGGGAGCGGGTCTTTTCGGCCTCGGGAACATTCGGCCTCGGGAACATTCGGCCCCGGGAACATTCGGCCTGGGAACATTCGGCCTCCGTTTTCAACAAGGGAGACTAAGAGAGACGCGGTTTAATATGAGTTTAAATACTTTATTACAACTAACAACAAAAATAAATACCGTGTAATATAAAATATACACAATATAAAATACATTTACACTTTATATATACTGGCACACAACCTCAAAAATCTAGATGTAGTTACATCATTCTCTTTATATTTCTCCGATGCTTCCTCTAACTTCTTGGATACCTTTGGACAAGCAAGTAAGCGAGCAAGATTGATATTGGACTCGAATGGATAAAAAGTTTCTGCGCGCCGAAGATCGCACGGGGATGATGTGGGATTTAAATCCCGGCCTTGCACGACCCGAATAACTTTGCTTTATAATTTTATTCCCTTAAGAATACTGAAATCGCACTTTGTTGGTGGTTTTAGAAAAACAGAAAAAGAAACCCAAACAGTCACTGGTTTGGGAGTAGCCACAGCATGTTATCCATAACGGTTACAAAAAGGAAAGAATCCACCGATATGTGTTTCTGAAAGCTGAAGCAATTCATAAATTGAAAGATTTCAGCGCGCAGAAGGCGCACAGGGACGATGTGGGATTTAAATCCTCTGAGACCCGAACAACTTTATTTACCTTATAACTTTATTTGCTTACGAATCCACGAGAGTTTTTTTTAAAGCTGGAAGTCATCCATCAACCTATAAGGGAGAGGGATATAGTTACAATCTACATAAAAAGGTTTAAGTGTTCAAAGAAACTGTAAAAGCAGTATATATGATCGCCTAATCAAGTGCGATTAAATCAATCAAGCTTCAGTCGTATTGTAAAAACGCTGTATGAGTATCTCATCAGAGGCCAGAACTTTGATCACTACTTCAGAAGAACTTATAAAAACAAACTTTTAAAGCTGAGTTGTGCCAAACAACACCCAAGAAGAAGTATATCATTTCGGGTTTGCATGTCGGCATTTGTGCAACATATTGTCATTCTGTTATTCAATACAGTGGATTTTACACAATGGATTTTATATTTCATAATGGATCGGTCTCGTGCTTAATATATTTCGACTTTAGGAATAAAGGTAGGTCATATATATTATTCTTTAAAAAAATATATTCTGGAAAAACACCTAATATACAAAAAAACACAACAAAATGAACTAAAAAAATATTTTTTAAAGTTATTTTTCAACTCCCAAACTCAGAAATGTTTTACCAAAAGTGGGAACATTCGGCCTCAAAAGTGGGAACATTCGGCCTCGACTGAGGCCGAATGTTCCCGGAAAAATACCTGGGGCCGAATGTTCCCGAGGCCGAAAAGACCCGGACCCGTTCGGACCACCCATAAGTGAGTTCGGACCAACCCATGCCTCAGTCCGAACTTTAACTAAAAGTCTAATATAATTATGGGGAGAGAAAAAAAAAACAAATCAGAGGTTTTATTAATTATTTATTTTGTCGTGTACTCTCATGTGGTACATCTGTACTTGACAAGCCGCTGGTTTCTATTTCGAAGTTTGGAACGTCCTCTGTAGTAACGGTTGATGATGAAGTCTCATTGGAGCAAGTCTCACACTTCCAATTTATACTAGTGTCAAACAATAACAACAACTCAATTTATAATTTATTAAAGAAAGGGCCGAATTCATTTCAATAGAAAATCCGAAATTAGTAATGCCTTAATTATTGACAACAGTCATCGTGAATCAACTGAATTAAAAAAAACAACTCAATTTATGATTTATGAAAGGAAGGGCCGAATTCACTTCAATAGACAAACCCAAATTAGTAATGCCTTATTGACAGTTTCATCTGGGCCGAACTCACTTTTAGTTGGGCCGAACTCACTTTTAGGGGGGCCGAACTCACTTTTAGGGGGGGGGCCGAACTCACCAATTTGGCCGAACTCACTTGGGCCGAATTTGCAATGGGTGGATTCACCTGAAACCCTTGCGCGGTCCTTCGTCGGTCTTTTTTTTTCCAAGGTGGTCTCGATCGTCCGAAATGATATGAGTTTTCCGAGTACTACCGGTATCGTTGAAATGAACCTTGAACTTTTCTTCAGCTCGTAAATAACAGATAATTATATTTTGCAGAGAGGGAACAGTTGATTGTGATGATGATGTGAATGGTATGGTGATGGTAATTGTGAGGGTTTCTGGACGTTTTGTTCCCATGGGAACGGGACGGATCGCCCCCGTGGACGATTCGCTCCGATGGATGATTCGCCCCCGTTTTTTGGACGATTCGCCTCCCCTCTCCCCCATTTTAATTTTAATAAAAATAACAAAAAAATCTGCTGTATTTTTTTTTTATTTCATCACCGAAAACAAACAAATACATTTTTAAAACAAACAAGATCTACATACAAACGCATACAAAGTTCGACGTTGTAAATGTGATCGGAATCGAACTGAAAAATGATTGCGAATTAATACTAAAACAAAAACATCATTGGCCGAATGGCCTTAGTCAGTTCCTGAGGGCTGTTGGGCCAGAAATACCAGAGAAAGGCATGTTATTACTATTATTACAACAACCGGAAAGATATGGCGTACGAACAGGTCCGAAAATAATTATTGCGGTACATACTATAATATGAAATAGGTGCTACCTAAAGTGCGAGCGTAGTTACAACTTACAGTACGTATAGAGTGTATTATCACTAAATCACCCGCAGAGTGGAGATTCCACCCAAGCAATAATTGCAAATTTGTTGCAAAGCATAACAAGCACAAGCAAAGTTCCAGCCAATGAATCCCTGGGTTACACTCGGAGGACCATTGGCTGAAGCATTGCTTGCGTTTTTTTGCCCATGTGTGCAGAATTTGAAAGTAATACTTTGGGTGATAATGCCACCCCACGGGTCATTTTGTTACAATCCACTCTCCACGTACTGTATTTTGTAAATTTGAATAAAAAATATAAAGAGGATGTCATTGGGTGTGTGTAATTCCGTACCCATCACCAAAATCATTTCGTACCCAAGTGATTTCGTACCCAAAACCATTTTGAACACTTTAGTTTTACGGGGTCTAAGTCGGTCAGAGCGGGAAAATAAAATCTAAACTCTTTCATATTGAACTAATGGGTCTCCTATTTCATGAGGTAACAAAATATAATTCAATTAAATTTTTTATTTAATAAATATATGCACATTCATTCATTTAGGTTTCATTTTGTACTATTATTCATTGTTAAAACTAACAACTATTTGTTTTGTAATATCATTCACATGTATTTTAGAAGCAGTGCAAAATCCGAAAGAGGCTACTGACTGGGATTGACAATAAATCCTTGAGTGAAAAAGACAACAGAAGAATGAAATGGCGCATCAGTCGGGAAAATACTTGATTCCTCTGCAGTCTAATTCTCATAATGCACTGTTCTGGACTAAATTCTTAACTTCTTCCATAGCTGTAGACAGTTGGAGTTATGTTGGAATTTTGAGGTTATTTATCCAAGATATGGCACTTTGAAATATTATGAAGTCAGTTTGGAACTTCAGTATAATATTCCACCCTGTACTATTAGTCCTCACCATACTATTATATGGATGGCAGTCACAGGAGTATACCCCCTCTCATATTCCCAATAAAGTTGACACAAGAAACATGAGGACATTGGTCATGGATGAATATGCATATAGAATTAGAATATGGAATACAGATCGCTCTCACCAGTCACCACATTTCTCAACATCCCCCAGCTCTGCACCCACAATCACACTGCCAACACACCACCAATTTCGCTGTGACCCACTCATGCAATGAAAAGAAGAACTACAGTCTGATGGTAATAGAATTCCTTAACACCTTTATGGTGAGCAAAACCCTACTGAATCAGACCGAAAAGTCTGTCCAGGCTGAAGGCATGTTTAAGAGACTTTACTGAGGAGGGAATTGGAGAAGCACAGAGTTGGAGAAGAGATACATCCTGGAGAGAGCAGATCACCATTGAATCACAAACCTTTACAACAATTATTGTTCACACTTTTTGAGAACAGAACTCACAAAACAATAAAAGTTACAACACAAATCCCTGGGGTGCAATCCGTCTATGAGTTGAACATTTACAGGTTCTTATACAGTAGTTGGGGGCGCGGTGGTGTTGCGGTAACCGGTTTTCGTCAAGATCATCGAAGTTAAGCAACGTCGATCCCGGTTTGTCCTCGGATGGGTGACCGTCTGAGCGATCGATTCGGACTCCCGCGTTGTGTCCTTGGGCAAGGCACTTAACCCCGATTGTCCACATGGGGGCACGATGACGCCGTGTACTAAGGCGTACTGCACGTCGATGGTGCGCATGTCTTCAACCAATCTAACTCTGCCTGTGCTGCATTGCGGAGTTACGATGTTGGGGAGCTGGCAGGTGCTCGTCGTTGCTCGGTGGTTCTCTCCGGGTACTCCGTCTTCCTCCACCCGTAAAACTGTCACGGTCATGATTATCCATTGTGCATAAGTATGTGGCCTTAAACAACAATAAATATGTGTATATATCTCCAAATGGCATATCTTCCAATGGAAGTTCTCAGTTACTTGTAACTTGATATTTTCCACATGAGACCCCAGGTGGAAAATGTCAATTAATGAACTTTTTAATATTTTTGCTTATTCCCACACCCAATTCTAATGCGAGATGTCCAGTTAAGTGGGACTCATTGAAAATCTATAACCTACATACAAGCGACAGGTTAAACCTACATTGAAGGTAGGGTAAATGGTTTGGTGTTTCAAATTAAATATCCAACTAGGAGGGATGTTTAATTACAAGATATCCAGATAGGGTAGGGGGATAGACTTTGGGCTCCAGCCCAAGGTTTGTCCCTCTATCCAACACCAGCTGCGAAATTATACCTTCGAAAGGTATACCTTCCAATGTAAGTTCTCTATTACCTGTAACTTGCCATTTTCCACTTGAGGTTTTTTTGGGCCTCGGGTGGGAAATGTCAATTAATCAACTTTGCAATATTTTTATTTATTCATATACCAAACTGCAGTGCAGAAATGTATTTGAGTGCGCAATATGCATATAAGCACATCTTCCGATGGAATGTTTTTATTACTTTTCATCCCAGCAATCCTCCTTCAACTTACAATGAAGGTAAGGTAAATGGTTTGGTGTTTGAAATTTATATTATATTAACAGAGGCACCCAAATAATGGATCCTGTTAGACAAGCCCTACTGTAAAACTTATGTTGATTCATGCATCCAACCTTACATGTGAACTGTATAAGCACATGTATATATATATAGATATTAGTAATTTGGCATTTCCTACGTGGGTGTCTTGGGACAGCAGGTGGAAAATGTCAAATAATGAATAATCAACTTGTTCGCCTTCACTGGGTCCTGTCAGATCAGATATAATGGACTGACAACTAATGTTTGGTCTCAGCAATAATGGGTATATAACTTATATACCTTATAAAATCTCCCTTTATCCATATAACTATCCCCATTTGTCACAAGAAGAAAGCTAGCAAGTAAGAAACCACACATATGTCAGCACAATGAAACTTTACATACTAGATTCGAAGTGAGTGTGCACTCGATCTTTTTTCCTTCTAAGGCCTTAAGTCTTCAAATGGAAAATATTTCCGTCAACCGTTTATTTTCACCCGAAATATAGATAAGTTATCATATAATACCTCTTGTATCCCGTGCACTCAATCCTTAGTTAGTGGTGATAAATTGCACTATTGGTCCATAGACAAACAAGCCAGTTTACTACTGCCATGGTATGTGATTATTACTGAACTACATCACGACAGGTGTGTGGTTATTTGTGAATAGGTGTATAGACAAACAAACCAATTTATATCTTAAACGGTATTGATTATCTTTGAATTGAATTCTTTATCCGCAGTTGATCGGAGTTGAGAAAAGCATGTAAAATGCAATCTCGCGGAAAATAATATCCCTAGGGGAAGGCATGATTATTACATTCTGCCTACATGTTTTTGATGGCGGGAGAGGTTGGGGGGGGGGGGGGGGGGGGCACAATCAGCTGTTTATCTGAGATGTCTTCAACCCTGAATTCCACAACATCCTGAGGTAGATCTGATCTAGCCCATTCATTAAATTATGGCATGGCAATCAAAGCGACTTGGGTGTAATCTCTCAGTAAGTGGACAACATAAGTAACACAAATTTGTTATAAGAGTATCATACACGTCCCGAATTTGCTTAGCTTTTGCTGAATGTAGAGTATTAAGTTTACAACAATCTAACAATAAGTGACTCCGCGTAGGCGATGGTAGGTAAGACCCTCATGTGGACAGACCTCAGTGAATATGGCTGTTCAATCTAGTTTACCAAACCCCCTCCCCCACACCTCACTCCCGTCGTCTCTACCTAATCTTATAAGACATATAGTCTACAGTGCATGGAGGGACTAGACATCCAAATTGTCAACCTTTCCGTTCGCAACAGATGGGGGAACACTGAGCTGTGTTTAGCTTCTGGTGTGGGGCTAGTGGTTGAACATGGCTCGGGATTCGCATATCCATATGTGCGTTCTTCCGTGGTTACAGCATACATCCCAATCATTTCATTGGTCCTGAAGTTATTGCCTAAGGAAACTTCCAAGATAGTACTTGTACATGGCTTGTAAATACCTACTTTTGTATATTAACTCAGAATGTAACTTGTTTTGCAACATGAATAACCAAGATGGCAGTCATTTATCCTTTAAATTCATTTTACCAAAAAGTATGTCAACAGCCCAAATTCCCGTTTTTGAACCAGTAGTATGCTCTATAGCAACCGTATTGGACCATGGCTAATACAATTACACTTGATGAGATACAGAATGACAACATCTATGACTTTGCAGAAATTTTTAATGGGACAATAACTAGTGATGATGGAGATGACACAAACTCCGCCATGAGCACTGACATCAACAGCTCTCAATATTATACCCCAGAACAATTCAGACACCAACTATCTAATTGTGATAAGAAACTGTCGTTATTTAATATTAACTGTCGTAGCCTGAACGCCAATTGGGAGAATTTCCACAACTTGTTATGTAATCTACAGCCCAACCATAACTTTTTTGATGTAATTGGAATGACCGAAATCTTCACCATTAAACAGTCCATTACATATTCAATTGAAGGATATCACTCACTTATCACCCGTGTACGCCCCGACAGTGATGATGGTAGAGGGGGAGTTGGTATGTTCATCAATAAAAACATACCTTTTAAAATTCTGGACGATTTGTCTATCTTTATTCCACACGTCTTTGAATCACTATTTGTTGAATTGAATGGAAAAAATAAGAGTATTGTTGGTATTATCTACAGACCCAACACCCCTCCTAAGGCTGACCTTGATCTTTTCTTATCAAATATCTCCAGATTGCTCGAAACTATAAACAGTGGGAATGCAAACGTATACCTAATGGGGGACTTTAATATAGATTTGCTTCGCTACACAACTCACCAAAAAACAGCGCAATTTGTTGATTCCATGTTCAGCACAGGATTTATGCCCGTAATTACGAAACCTACCAGAGTTACGCAATATACAGCAACATTAATCGATCATATCTTCAGCAATACCATTAATAAATTTTCATCCGGAATCATTATTACCGACGTTAGTGATCATTTCGCTACTTTTTATGTTGACACTTCCTATACATGCAAAACTCGCGAGACCTCAGAAAAAATACCCAAACGATCATTCAGCGCAAACAATGTAAACTACTTCAAAAGACTGTTATCCGAGTGTGACTTCTCAGACGTAAACGATAGCCTTTGTCCAAACGATGCCTATCACAATTTTCTTGAGCACATTCATAGTCCATTTAACATTGCTTTTCCCATTATAACTGCTTTGGTTCCTCCAAAATACATCAAACGTCAACCTTGGATTACGACAGGTCTCCTTCAGGCTTCAATCACAAAAAACAAACTTTACATTAAGAAACTAAAATCGCCTTCAGATCAAAATTTTGAACGATACAAAAACCACAGCACGATTTTTAATCACCTAAAACGGAAATGTAAAGCAGATTATTACAATAATATCTTGCAGAAATATAAATACAATATCAAATGAAAGAGTCAATGACTCTGTAGCTCAACTTGGATATGACAGGAATTAGTACTTGCTGTGACCAAGACAACTGAATAATGAATATGACAGGAATTAGTATTTGTTTTGGCCCAGTCAACAATAATAAAAGAATTACAAGGTGACTGTAATGGACTACAGATTAAGCCCAATCATTGTAGATTATTATTTTTGGGTGGAAATTTTCAGTCCCAAACAAAATATTTTCAGACTAAAATTTTTTCTTCTTCGACTTAAAATTTACCAAAATGCATCAAAACACAAAAAACTAATTTTCGGATTTTGGTCCAAAATTTTCTAAGTCCCACCCGGACCCCAAATTTTCAGTGTAAAAAAATTTTTTTTTTTTTTGTCTTAAAATTGACCAAAAACGCATAAAAAACCAAAAAACTAATTTCCGGATTTTGGTCCAAAATTTTCTAAGTCCCACCCGGACCCCTAATTTGCATAATTTATTCACGAGAAAAACTC
The DNA here is from genome assembly GCA_031216915.1 of Pictodentalium vernedei. NCBI lineage: Eukaryota > Metazoa > Mollusca > Scaphopoda > Dentaliida > Dentaliidae > Pictodentalium > Pictodentalium vernedei. The sequence goes on along the minus strand of CM062297.1, from coordinate 666,364,719 downwards.
TGTATTATATGTAATGTATCCCATGGTACTAAACATTCATACAAAAATTTATTCAAATCAGATCTTTCATTTGGAAGTTCTGCGCAAAAATCTGATTGCACTTAATTTTGAACAAAATGGCTGCTAGCGGCCATCTTGAATTTCAGACTGGACCCAAAAACACTCCTTCTCGTCCCACAGTGATAAAAAAGGTACCCAAGAAGTTTCGTGAAGATCGGTTCATAAATACGGCCTCTAGCCCGAGCCGTATTGGGATTTGCACTCACAGTGCTGAAAGTAACACTAAATAAATCAAAGTTAGCCTAATTTGCATAATTTACGCACAAGAAAAAAACCTGTAATATATGTAATGTATCCCATGGTACTAAACATTCATACAATAAATTATTCAAATCAGAGCTTTCATATGGAAGTTCTGTACAAAAAACAGATTTTGGCGTGGTCGGTACAAAATGGCTGCTGGCAGCCATCTGGAATTTGGGACTGCACCCAAAAACACTCGTTCTCGTCCCACGGTCATAACAAAGGTACCCAAGAAGTTTCGTAAAGATTGGTTCACAAATACGGCCTCTAGCCCGAGCCATAGCAGCTTGGCACTTACAGCTCTGAAAGTAACACTAAATAAATCAAAGTTAGTCTAATTTGCATAATTTACGCACGAGAAAAAAACCCGTATTATATGTGATGTATCCCATTGTACTATACATTTATACAAAACTTTATTCAAATCAAAACTTTCATACAGAAGTTCTGTACAAAAAACTGATTTTTGCATCATCAGTACAAAAAGGCCACTGGCAACCATCTTGAATTTCGGACCACACCCAAAAACACTCGTTCCCGTCCCAGGGTCATAACAAAGGTACCCAAGAAGTTTCGTAAAGAATGGTTCATAAATACGGCCTCTAGCCCGAGCCATAGCAGCTTGGCACTTACAGCTCTGAAAGTAACACTAAATAAATCAAAGTCAGTCTAATTTGCATAATTTACGCACGAGAAAAAAACCCGTATTATATGTGATGTATCCCATGGTACTAAACATTTATACAAAACTTTATTCAAATCAGAACTTTCATACAGAAGTTCTGTACAAAAAACTGATTTTTGCATCATCGGTACAAAATGGCCGCTGGTAGCCATCTTGAATTTCGGACCACACCTAAAAACACTCGTTCCCATCCCAGGGTCATAACAAAGGTACACAAGAAGTTTCGTAAAGATCGGTTCATAAATACGACCTCTAGCCCGAGCCATAGCCAATTGTTGACGTACGGACAGACGGACAGACGGACGACGGGCCATGACAATAGCTCAAATTTGACTTCGTCAAAGTTGAGCTAAAAATCATGGGACATTTTGCGTACAGCGATCAACAAAGACGATCGCAGGTCACCTTTACCTTCCTCCTTCGTTTACGATAATCAGGAACTGACCGACCCAAAAATGATAGCCGACAAAGTCAATAATTTTTTTATCAATATTGGGAGAAATGTTAGAGATCAGGTTCCTGATACCACAAGGCATTTTTCGGAGTTCCTTGACGATAATAGCGCTAATTCTTTTTTCGTTTCTTCCACCAATGTGCAGGAAGTAATCTTATGTATTATTATAGTTTATCAGCGAAATCAAGTCAGGATTATGATAACATATCAACAAAATTACTAAAGGAAATCAAATTCGAAATAGCACACCCCCTAACACATATAACCAATCTTTCATTTTCCAATGGTATTGTCCCCAATAAAATGAAAATAGCCAAAATTATTCCCGTTTTTAAGGCAGGAGATAAGCAACTTTTTAATAATTACAGGCCAATCAGTATACTACCCTCATTTTCAAAAGTTCTTGAAAAATTAATGCATATCAGGCTGAGTCACTTTCTAGACGATCATGATTTTATCTACAAGTACCAATTCGGCTTTAGGAAGAGACATTCCACTATACATCCAGTATTACACCTGGTTAACAGTGTGGCAGAAGAAAATGACAAGTCGACCAAAGATTGCACTCTTGCAATCTTTCTAAATTTTTCAAAAGCCTTTGATACTATAGATCATCAGATTTTGGTAAAAAAAACTTGAGTCCTATGGTATTAGAGGATTAGCAAATTCTTGATTTAAAGACTACCTAACTGGAAGAACACAATTTGTCCCATTTCAGAACACGTCGTCGGACATGGAGAATATATCTGCAGGTGTTCCTCAAGGTTCTATTCTTGGTCCTATATTATTTTTACTGTATATCAACGACATAAGCAAGCCAGCCCTGCTGAAAATCCTGTCATTTGCCGACGACACTACAGCATATGCCTCAGGTAGTAATCTGGACATGTTATTTGCCGACGCAAATAGTCAACTCTCCAACATCCACGAATGGTGTGCCGCCAACAAGTTATCACTCAATGCCAATAAAACTAAATTCATTATATTTCAACCCAATAAAAACCTACATAAAACTGATGAACATTTTTTAAGTTTGAACGGCGCTAATTTATCCAAGATCGGCAGCAATCAGGTTGAAAAAACGTTTAAGTTTTTAGGGATCCACATGGACGAATCGTTAAAATTCAAACAGCACATCTCGGTAATCTGCGCGAAAATAGCTAGAGCAACTTATGCTATTAATCGTGTGAAGAAAGTCCTTCCCCGTGAAGCGCTAAAAACTCTATACTTTTCGCTAGTTCACAGTCATTTACTGTACGGTATACATGTGTGGGGCACTCAGAATGTAAGGCTATACTCTTCAATCTACAGAAAAGGGCCATTCGAATTGTAGCCAATAAAAAGTATAATGCTCATACAGATCCTCTATTAAGAGTTTGGGGATCTTAAAGCTTGATGATCTGTATGAACTTCAGGTTCTTTTATTCCTGCATGACTGGCGTAATGGGATCTTACCTAGGAGTTTCATTGATCAATTTGATATTTACGTTAACCCATCAGGCATGGATACAAGGCAGTCTGGAAAACTGCGACTGAACACACAAACCTCGAACCCAATTTTCTGCCAAACTCCCTTTTCATTCATTCCCAAGAGTCTGGAACTATATCGACCCGCCAGTTCAAAATCTATCTAGACCCGTGTTCAAAAAATACCTAACTGACAAATATCTCATTTCATACTTGGCTGTAATCAATTGCAATAATCCAGTATGCCCGGACTGCTCGTCATAGATACTTTGGCATCTCATCTATCAAATATGATTAGCTATGTATTCTTTCTATGATTGGTTCAAAATCCCCTCAAAATATCAACGAATAAGAACATACCGCAATAATCGTAAGCTTCAAAACATTTCACTCATTACATATGCGTCAAACCCCGAGATTCGGCATGGCAGTCCGCGGTGTCGCTATAGGATACCACGGCTCTTGTGTGGCAATGCCAATTGCCGTGGCGAATGTCGAGGACTGATAAAATTGGCACCCAACAAGGCAGATTGTAACTTGTAAATTAGGCAACCAATGTAACCCGTAGTGACCTGCGAATATCTGAGATTCGATTCGGTGTCAAAACCGCCTGCTGATTCGGCTTTTCACGAATCGACGGTACACTAGTTCAACTGTCAGTGGGCAGCCGCCGCGACCAGATAGCCGAGCTAAAGATATGTATGCCTTTAATCAGACAGTTATGCATTCCATTAAATGTGCGGGAAACATTGCCGTCCGATATGAGACGGGGACTTTATTGTTTTGTGCGGTTCTGTAAAAGCATCATAATTCTTACTTTCAGTTTTGGATTCCACTGTGTCCCTTGGACATTCCCTCTTTTCCGAGATTCGATTCGAGCATAAACTCCCGATTCGCAGGTCACTATTTATTTATTTATTTATTTATTTATTTATTTATTTATTCATTTATTTAATTATTTATTTATTTATTTGCTCGTTATTAACCAATTAAGAGTTTATGTACAGTTTGAAATTGTCTGATCTTTGGCTCGTACCTGAATCTCTTCGAGGTGAGCCAACTGTTGATAGGTTGTTTGCATGGGCAAAACTCATTATAGGTCCTTCACTTTTTTGGTGAGCGAAATGATAAAAATATTTTGTCAAAAGTAATACTAATAAATACTCACTGCTGTCTTGGTTATATTTATTATTGCCTAGTTAAGGAATGGCAGGAAGACAGCCCTTTCGGCTATGCCATCTCCTTGCAGAATATTTCTTAAATATTTGCTATTTTATACAATTGTTGTATTTGATTTATACTGCAAAATAAAAGATTTGATTTGATTTGATTTGATAAATAATTATACAGTAGTTTCTAAAAAAATAGTATCCTGCAAAAAACTTATTAAATTCAGAGTGGTATGCTGTGATTTCACCCAGGGACTTGCTTAGAAGGATTTTGACCGAAGTCATAAGAAAATATTCCAGCATCATCATTCTCCCTTAAACTGCCCAAATCGGACCAATACATGTCCCTTGCATTCTTTTACCAGAGAATATGAAGATTCGCTATTTTTTTTCTTATTCCACGAAGACCTGCACATTCTACGAACTATATAAAGCATCTTTGATGATTGTCAGACACTGATCCGGGGGAATAATGGTTTGTAAATGACATTAATTTTTAAAAAATGCAATGTCCCTAAGAAGGGTACACACTTTTTCCGAGACCTTGTGATTAATTTTTTACCACTGTGGCGTAGGATAAACGCCCATATGATCACATGTACATCCAAATTTCACATTTAGCATCTTGGAACGGGAGCAGATTGCCTTTGAGCAAATGGTTGGCATGCTTCTATTGTCACCACTTTTGATGTCAGATACGTTACATTTAATGTTTGTTCCTCTGCATATGGCGTATCAGGATATTGTCGACACCCTTAACATAAATCGGAGCAGAAATTATGCCTAAATTAATTAATACCGGCTTCTTTGGCGGAGTTTTAGAGGCTTATGTGTTTTAAACATCCAAGTGCATGAACTTGAAGCGTTACGATTGTCGCATGCCAGTTACGTTACCATGGTTTGATACCTTGTAATGAAATGACAACTATAGAATTATATGCCTAACTAAGGTCGTCGTTTTGGTAAATAAATCAACATGAAAACGATGTTGAATCATTCAGGTTTAACGAACAATGAGCTTATCTATCATTGCTCCATCAGATACGTGATGCCAGATACGTTATCATAAAAATACTCAACTCTCATCCAACAGCGCTTTTATGTTATATTCCTGCGGTTTGAGCTTGGCTTCATATGTTTTGAGGTCAATAAACAATGGCAGAATCCTTACATTACTTCTGACGGGAATTTGTATAGATTTAATATAATAATTAGTCTGGTAACCCACGGTGAGTTCGACGTCGTGGTCTGTGGTCATGCCGTCTCCTTTCTTAACGATCAGTGGTCATATAAAACTTGGTAAAATTGTTGCTTTTGCTCTAAACTTTGCTCCCACCAGAGCTGCATAGTCGAAACACGTGGAAATGGCGTACTTTCTGCAGTCACGTATCTGGTTGTCGCAGTAACGTTTCTGATCCTAAAATTATTTCTGTTCACTAGAGTATAAAATGCGCTTCCACAGGGTTTGAGTATGATTTTCCCTGGATGTCATTCTATGATAACGGCACTAGGAATCTATGTGTTTCACATAACTTTATAAGGCAATTAATGATGTAAAACAGCACACTAAAGTCATTAAAAACATGAGTTCCCAGTCTAATTTTCTGATCAATTGGATGGTGAATTTCGTGCTTATGGCCCGATTTATCACACAGTGACATCAATACCTTGTTCTTCTGATGTAAAATTATATCTGTCTTATTTTGTCTGCATCGGCTTGTAAGTCTGTCTCTCTATCTCTGTTTGCCAGTCCGTCTGCCTGTTCTTCTGACCATCTGTCTTTAACTGATTGTGTCTGAAAGATGCCTGACGGTGTCTGCCTGTCGTAACTCATTCCCCTATCCGTCCGTCTGACCGTCCGCCTCCCCTCATGTCCGTCCGTCCGTCCGTCCGTCCGTCCGTCCGTCCGTCCGTCCGTCCGTCCGTCCGTCCGTCTCCAAATAGAAAAAGCTTCTGACAATCTACTGGAGTTGAATCTGACCAAAGTGCTCGGAACGATGTCACTACATGCTGTATGGCGGGTGGAAAATGTTTGTACACAAGACATATTTCGGATTTTTGCAATAAATGTAAATCTGGTGTCCCTTGTTCAAACTGGGAAATGAAAAGTATTAGGAGAAACAAGCTTAATTCGTCTGAAATAGACGATGAACGTGTACCTCCCGTATTACACGACCGTTGGGTGTTCTTGGGTTGTTCATGACAACTGGGAGAAGTCGCAGAAAAGGCCTAAGAACATTTAGTCGGACAAGAAAGTGCACAATGAAATGAGGTTTACGAGCGACAATTATCCAATTTATTATAAATAATTCGAGGTCCCATTGTCTATGGAGGGCAGATTCAAATATTAACCGTATGCCTTTATCAATTACTAATCTCGGATCCACATTTATTCATATCTGGCGATCACATTTGCCGTTTATACATTTTTTTAACCTTCCCTTGGCTTTGAACAAGCTAGCGGCATCCATAGTAATTGATAAAGGTATACGGTTAATATCTGAATCTGCCCTCCATATACAACGGGACCTCGAATTATTTATAATAAATCGGATAATTGTCGCTCGTAAACCTCATTTCACTGTGCACTTTCTTGTCCGACTAAATGTCTTTCGGCCTTTTCTGCGACTTCTCCCAGTTATCATGAACAACCCAAGAACTCCCAACGATCATGTAATACACCACTGTAAAGCTTATTCATTCCCCTTTCCATTGATACTGGGTATTGTTGGATACGTTTTGTGAATCAAATTTGAGGGGGGGGGGGGGGGGGGTACGAAGATGAGTGCTATCGTTTTCGAAAAGCGAGTTGTTTACCTTGTTAATATTTATATACCATTATAGGGGCACGTCAGCATAGATTCAAAAATGGTATCAAATATCATTTTTCTTTCGATTTCCCAGCTTGTGCCGAGTACCTGTGATATTACGTATCTTCCAACGGAAATCGTCCTAAGCACGAGAGGGGTAAACCATAGAAATCGGATATCCGATTTCTATGGGGTAAACCTTTTGTTTACAAAAAGAGCGTCAGAAATGCGAGAAAACATCGACTCGTCGTTTTTAAACGTCTCGCGAAAGGAAAATACTTAAAATTATAGAATTTCTTGCAGACACACTTGTTCGTAGATATTTTATTAACAAGCGTGCGACTTTGTGGCCAACAATTTTGATTTTTTTTTTTTGTACAAGCAATTGAAGTTTAAAAAATGAACGACAAACGCAGCGCAACTTGCGTTTCTTTTGTGTTGTTGTGGTTTCGATTTTTGACGGAACCTGCCAGATGACGCCAAATCTGATATCCATGGGTGACGCTGTTCCTGCACGTTCACCTGTTCCTTTTTCAGAAATCTAATTCGATTTCTACCAATGAAAACAATACAATTCGATCAACTTCGACTCCTATTTTTCGTCCATGGTGTTTACTTGCGGACACAGATTTTAGATTGCATGGATATATATTTTTCTGAAATATTCTAAATTTCGATCTTATATTTTCACACATACACACACGTTACCATTATGCTCACTTCGTTCTCTATTACCTCAATAATTATTTTCGAACCTGTTCGTACGCCATATTATGAAATAATATAGCATGAACCTGAAATAATATAGGATGAACCTCAAATAATATAGGATGAACCTCAAATAATATAGTATGTACCTCAATAATTATTTTCGAACCTTTTCGTACGCCATATGAAACAATAATTATGGTCGATCCAGGGTCGGACAAATTATTTTAGGTTCATCCTCAATTAATATAGCATGAACCTGAAATATTTATGTCGAACCTGGTTCAACATGAAACAATAATTATAGTCCATCCAGGGTTGGACAAACTATTTCAGGTTCATCCTCAATGAATATAGGATGAACCTCAAATATTAATGTCGAACCTCGTTCAACATGAAACTATGGCGTACGAACAGGTTCGAAAATAATTATTGAGGTACATACTATATTATTTGAGGTTCATCCTTTATTATTTCAGGTTAATCCTATATTATTTGAGGTTCATCCTATATTATTTCAGGTTCATCCAATAAAACTCCCTCATTAATACTGCCTGGCCTAAGACTAAACTACCAATACCAGCCATAAGATAATACAAAGGATTCGCTAGGTTAATAGTACTAAGGGGGGTAATAGACCAACAGATCATTCATCCTGTACTGCCAATCTAAACCATCAATGACTATCTCGCAATACCACACTACCACCCCACCCACCCTTCTGCTTGACTTCGCTATAGCAGACATAGGATAATATGAAGCATAAGGTGGATTAATAGTACTAAGGGCTAACTTGGGACCTACATGCATATATACCACTACTACTATGTCGCCGCCACCCCCATACGAGAAGCCCGACATGCACTGACCCGAATAACGTTATGTCAGATTGTATACTGAACAATAACAGTGGTCAACATCTCTATGACGTCGCGACGTCAATAGCAACGTCAACCGTTTCACGGGAAAAACTTTCAAGAAAACACAATTTTCCCATCATCTTTCCATCACTTACCCATAAAATATACCTATGGCCCTATGCGTACATATATCACTATACATGCCATAGCATACTGTATATACAGTACTACACTGCTTGCCGTTTCTAGATGTATGGTGCCGACATTTTGCACCGGCAAAAGTTGCACCGGCAAAAGTCCGGTTCCTATGGGAATTTAACACTAGTTGCACCGGCAAAAGTCCGGGTAATAAGGGACGATCGGGTACCTTATATACTACTAACATTTTGAGTCATTACCATCCTACATACGCGACACCACACATTTCTTGAACAGACTGGACTGTATACCCCAACCACTCCCTGAAAACAGCATAATGTACTGTATGGACGTCAAGAAACTATATCCAAGCGTCCCACGTAATGCAGGTATATTAGCATGTAAAAAAGCACTAGAAAACTTTAAAAGAAAATTATTCCCAACAGAGATAGGTTTTAAACTAATAGCAACTGTTTTGGACAATAACAATTTTTCATTTAAAGGAAGACATTATTTACAAACGGACGGTGTTGCAATAGGTTCGCGATTAGGGATGAATTATGCGTGCATATATATGGGTGAATAGGAAGAGAAACTGTCATTACGTGTGCAGTGCCCATATGAGACTGGTAAATAAATACCCCAGTTATTGATGCTAAATTTAGATTAGTGCTGTCTATTTATAGAGGAACTATTTATGAGTGGGCGTGTTCAATTAATTACTTATCTTCATTGACAACAGAGCAACAATAACAGGAAACATTGGCTTTGATATATTTTATTTCATTCAAGTGTTCTAACTTTTAACGAGCAATAAACTATAGAAACATACTACACTGCACATAGATATTAACATAAATAAGTTTGTTTTTTGCACATTGATATTTACATAAATGAGTTGTCATTTTTTTAATTTTTAACTTCATTTGGTTTCTTATAACTAACA